>NNCF01127001.1:1538546-1585223 GCA_002313205.1 Laupala kohalensis | reverse complement strand
TATATATATATATATATATATATATATATATATATATATATATATATATATATATATATATATATATATATATATATATATATATTCACCTGAAATTTGTCTTAAACACAACTCATTGTAATATGATGAGAAAAAAGGTAGGTTTTAAGGAATGACAAAATATTTTCCTTTATCTCTCCCCGCAAAAAATAGGATTAATTAATTTTTGATGAAACTCTCTTGTTTATATAGGCAACCCGCCAAACATTCTCTTTTCCCCACTTCAGCACTTTCAGGTTCCAATATTCCCATTAATTTTTCTCACGTAAGAAAGTCATTACCAATTATGGGAGTGGTTTACTTTAGTATCATATAGATGTAAAAGTAGCAAATGAGCAAAAATTTTATCTGAGATGAGGTCGGTCGCACATATATTCTATAAGGAGGGGACGCAAAAGCCGTACAACTTAGAAGCATAGATAACTTTTACTAACATATGTTGTTGATACATTGATTTATAAAAACAATAATTGTTAAAATAACTCCAAAATTGGGAATACCTTATTTGAAAACTGGGTAATATTCACTCTGTAAACATAAATGTTTCTCACATTTTAATGTACCCCAAAAGTGTCAACTATCATTTTCTGCGATGTAAAAATTATCAAAGATCACTCCTAAAGAAAATGTATAAAAATATATAGTGTGTTTGAAATTTAAATGAAATTACAATGAACATTATTTTGTTTCAACGTGTTTAATACAAACTTATACTGGAATAAAATTAGAAGATAAAATTTTAACATGAAAAAATACTATATTTTGCTTTAAACTTATTTTTAAAATAGTTGTGCTTGAAACTTATTTTTAAAATAGTCACTAATATTATAGGAAAAATAGTGACAAGCGAAGTTTTAGACGCATTACGAGCATCTCGACTGTATTGCAAACCTCCCCACCATTTCATATACAGACTACGGTTGCACCCGGAACATTACTCACCTGATGATATATGGAAGTGTCTCATTATGCATTATCGTTGCAGATGGAACAAATAACATTGTTATTATATTATTATATACATTGGTATGTATATTATTACGTGATTTAGTTGGAATGTATTATACTTATTTGTATAATTAGTCAGATATTCGTATTAAATAAAATATGTAAGTGAAAAAGATATTGCGAAAATAATGCTTAATCTTTAAACAATAGTGAAACTTCATTTAAATGTTGGACGTTTAATGACCTTAGACTTCCAATGCAACCATTATTGTATAATCACTACAACTGATAAAATGAAAATTTATCGGTTTATCGGATTTTATTTTCAATTTAATGTAACTATGCTTTGCGAGTCATTCCTCATGTTACGGTATTAAAAAAAAGACATTTTCCGTCGTGAGTTTCGCTATCAGTATTTATGATGTTAGTAAATTTATGTAGAACTATTCTTGTATAATTTTCCAGCAGCCTATTTTGCCTATGATAATGTCAAGAGATGTACAGGAGGAACTTAAAGAAGACGAAATGCTTCTTTTATGGGTTATTACGAGGAAACGTGTTGTGGATGTTATCGCTTTACAGCACGAAACGATGCAAAAAACACTACTGTCGAGAATCAGATATGTTAAATGTTCACATTTCCGGAGATAATATTTAGAATTGCTGCTGAAAAACAATCCATCGAGGAAAAATCGATTCTGAAGGAAAGTTGACCGCAAAACATCACTTCTTAATCACTCCACCTCTTAATCGTTCTCGCGACCTTCATCGTAATGAAATCTTTTTATATCTGTTTGCCATTTACTAGATGATTCATCATGACTAGGTAAGCATTCATTTTAACTTAATGATGCTCTCTTTGGCATTAGTACCGGGGACCGATCTCAATAGATAAATAATGACATTAAGCTGTCAATATTTTACATTGGATCTGTACGTTTCAGTCATTACTTTTCTTCCAAATAATTTATTGAATGTTTTTTAGGCTAATATGAATTCGGTTGATTAAATTTTTAATGCTTCATAAAATTACAACCATTATATAAGCTGCAACAGGGAAATTAAAAATTATCCAAGAAAACAAAAAATAGGAACAATTTCTCGTTTCGAAATTTCGGATGACATATCCATAAAATAACCGCAATTTGAAAGGAAGATGAATGAATTATTTTCACACACTCATCAAACAAATATTTTGCACTTTATCCGACATTTCAATGAATTCCTCTATTCATATAACTTACACACAAAAAATTAAAAGAAACGAAATTATTTTCAAAATTTCTTGCCTTATAATGTGCGCTACAGACCGAATTAATATGTAAATGGAAAACGTTCCATGCACAAAAAAATATTTTTACGGAAGAAACGCAAAATTTATTATATTATAAAAATTAATATGAATTTTAGTTTTTAGGAGATGCGTCGTGCCCCTCAAAATCCCTGTCCAGTCTCCGCCCGAAAACCACTGTTTCATAAATAGGACCTGATAATAGACAAATCGTAGAAAAAAGGAAACAATAAAATCCACGGATTGAGCTCATATTGCCTTCTGTAGATACGCTATGAATACTCCGGTAGTATCGACATATCAAATGGACTCTCCGATGTTTATGTTGTTACACGTTTCCCGATATTCCCCAGTATTGGCACATTTTTATGTGTATCGCTTTCATTTGAAACCATATTTATAAAAAAGATTTTACTTTTTCTACCCTTGCTATTATTTTACATATTAATGATTTGTTTAAATATATTGCGCTTTTGAATTCGATATTCAGACTACACGTCTTCCGAACAGCCATTGGGACTCGCCCTAAGTAGAATTGCACCGTCTAAATTAGATGCTTGACAATCCAATTCATCTTTCCCCCTCCGAAAGAGTATGTACAAATCCTTAGCTAATTAGTTCTTATTCATCATTATATTTCCGGATCAATTAGTTTCATTTCTTGAATGACACGCCGAAAAGAAAGATGTGGTACTATTTCATCAGAATCGATCAAAGACATACAAGTGTAAGTTATGCTCCGTTGTTATAATGACAATTGGCAATATGACTACTTAAACTAAACATCTCTCCATTCAGCAAGTAAAAGAGGAAATAAATAAACAACCCAGGACAAAGGAAATTAACGGGAAAAATTATTGTCGATGTATTATTATACTAATGATATATACAATGATTAGAATTAGACTTAATGCAGATAATATATGAATACATAGGATAGACTTCTAACGATGAATTGGAAACTAGCGATACGTTTTTGCATACACTTCCTTCCTTAATTAAATTATATGAAATAAAAATTATTGTAATAGTGCAATGAAAATTATTGTAGCCCAATTGCTCACTGGGAGGATATAAGCAGGTCATTGTAATTAGAAGAACGTCCTGTTTTCTTCAACGTTTCGTCCTGATCTCTAATAATACNCGTATGACCACGTGGAGGAAAAAAAACTAATTTACTCTCCGGAAGCAAGCAAGGGACCATCCCATCAATTCCGATCAAGGGTTCTAAGGCAGAGGCGGATTCAATTTTTTTTGTATAAGTTCCTAGATAAGATAAAAAGTTAGCTGCGAGTTATAATACTAATAGTATGTCAATATGTTTGTAATTTTACGCAAAAAATTACATGTACAAGTTATTATCGAACTATAGATAATTCTGAGTATAGTGTTTAAAAAATCATAAGAGTTGAAAAAACACTAAATTCACGATTTATTGTTACAATAAACACGCCCCTACACAAAGCCTAGAGCACCTGTATAAGAAATCCGTCTCTACCCGAAGGAAAAACGGAGAAAAACCCGGGCCAGGATGGGGCTACAGAATTAATGTACACAACCGTGCCAAAGTTGAGTACACATAATACTAAATTAATATGAGCCATAAGACAACACAATCATGTAAGAAAAAAAATTTTGAAATTGTTATAAGTTATTTAAGAAGTGCTACAGCAATTTGAATGGAACCAAATCGAAATGTTAGACAAAACTTTTTGAGCGTTGGCGTGTTTACATAGTAAGTTAGTGTCAGCAGAAAGAACCATTTTGTAATNAACCATTTTGCAATCTGATGTGGATGATGACATGTCGTTCACATACAATAAAAAGAGTATAGGGCCGAGAATTGATCCTTGGGGTACTCCGCAAGTAAGTGGCTTTGTTTCTGAAAGACAACGCTTAAGTATTTTATTTTTAGTATAGGATATTTCGACCTGTTGATATCTATCTCTTAAATAAGAAGTTAGCCATTGATGTGGAAGTCCGCAAATGCCTAAAGAATGCAATTTGGAAAGGAGAATTTCGTGATCGATGACATGGAATGCTTTGGATAAGTCAAGAAAAACACCCTGAGGATAATTTTCAATTTGGAGAAAAAATGTTGATAGCTTCGGTACTTTCACACGTAACTGCACATTTAAGTATCGATTCTTTTGCTGTATCGATACTGCTGATTCAACAGCCGTTCGTCACTAGCATTGATACATCATGTTCGATAATGCGTATCTTTTCCCTTTCCTCATTTCTCTATCGTAAGTCAATTGACAAGAAGAAAATGAATTACATTTTTAATTAAATATACAGCCCCTAGAAATTTTCTTCTCTTAGTGAAATAATATTTACTCAATTACTCATTACTTATACATATCCCAGCCACATTTGACAACTCTTTTATTACAAATAATTTAATTATTTGCCGAAGAAAATGTAAGTAAAAATGTATTGTTAGTTAGCAATGCAAAAGATCGTTAGAGGTCTCAGCTTATTATATGCTATGTATTAATATATTCCTGTATAAAGTCAAATTCTACTCACCCAAAGCCCAAAATCTAACTCAAAGAAGAACACTTCAAAAAGCATACGGTGTCCGCTGATTTGGAGGCGATCAGCGACCTAGAATCTTCAAGCACTTATTTCGTTTTTTACGCTGCTTTCTCTTCTCTTGCAATTTCTACCTTTTCTACCTGCCTCTCCGTCAGATGTCTGTCGCCGCCTTAGGATGTGACCCGATTTACAATGCACCCGGGCGCTTCCTGCTTTCTCCACAAATGAATGAATATACTGGCTCAGCTATAAAATTACGTAGTACTGGTAGCATAATAATTCTAAGATTTATTTCGATTAAGCGGTAGAATTTTCAAGCAAACTTTAGGTTAAACAATACATTACAATATCACTTTTCACTTGTACATATTTTATTATTGACAATCATATTGGATTCTTCAACCAGTTTTTACCAACACATGATATATTTATTCATTAAATGAAATGATGAATCAACGTTTCGAGACAAAATTTTGTCTCCTCATCAGGTTGCAATTATTTGGGTAGTTCCGCAAAACTGCACATATTCTCTATTTATGGAAAACTGTGAGCGTGACTAAAAGTTTACAAGATAGTACCTCTGAGTGACGCCTAGCAAATAGCAACCAATAAGTTGAGAAATGCTGCAATTTAGTATTTTGTGGAAATTCTTATTGACTATGGGTATATTTCCAAAACATTCCCTTCAATGACACATACTGGGGTTTTGTCCCGCTAAATATCTGCAAAGTAATTTCTTCGACTAGACAATATTTCTGTGCAAACGCCGTGTTTGCGTCGTTTTTGGGAAATTTACAGAATACTGTTTATTTGTATACGAAATCATTAGGGAAATTACTCTCATGAATAAGTCGAAGTTGAATAATATTTTAGCCTAATATTTGCTATTTGAATCCTAGATCCAAGATTATAATATCTTAAATCTGTTCCGCGTTTGAATCGCCTGGCCTGCATATAGCACAAGCAACGCTCTTTAATGTGCTCTGTCCATTTTGAGTTTATTTATCTTAAAGAATTACAGGAACTCGAGAAAATGGAAAATGACAGACATAATAAAATCGAACAACTGGACTAAAACCATGTGGAATATTATTTAAAAATTACTCATCCTTCAGAAAATCACCAATAAAACATTTCCCTACCAGACGGTGGCAAAATTCTATCAAATCCAAAGAACATCGTAAATTTATTTAATTCTTATTTCTCAAAAAAAGGTAAAATATCGGAATCAGTAACTGAAAACCAATGTCCACCAAATACATCCACTTGCGTACCGCATTCTATGTTCACTTCCGAGACTAACTCTAGTGGTTGTGAGTGTCATCAGTTCTTTAAAAAATAAGACCGCAGGGAGAGATGATGATGATAATAATAATAATAATAATAACAAATTTATTGTCAAAAAACAGTACAAACTGCGTATGACCACGTGGAAGACAAACTACTTTACTCTCCGGAAACAAGCAAGGGACCATCCCATCAATTCCGATCAAGGGCCCTAAGGCAGAGGCGGATTCAATTTCTTTTCTGCATAAGTTCCTAGATAAGATAAAAAGTTAGCTGCGAGTTATAATACTAATAGTATGTCAATATGTTTGTAATTTTACGCAAAAAATTACATGTACAAGTTATTATCGAACTATAGATAATTCTGAGTATAGTGTTTTAAAATCGTAAGAATTGAAATAAAACTAAATTCACGATTTATTGTTACAATAAACACGCTCTAGACAAAGCCTAGAGAACCTGTATAAGAAATCCACCTCTACCNCCTAGAGAACCTGTATAAGAAATCCGCCTCTACCCGAAGGAAAACCGGAGAAAAACCCGGGCCAGGATGGAGCTACAGAATTTATGTACACAACCGTGCCAAAGTTGAGTACACATAATACTAAATTAATATGAGCCATAAGACAACACATAGTTTTTGAAATTGTCATAAGTTATTTAAAAAGTACTACAGCAAGGCGTGATAAAGTACAAGACGGATTTAACTTTTATTAAAATCAATAAATTCTTTTACATTGTAGAAGCACTGGTGCAGGAGGTAGTTTTTAACCGCTGATTTGAAGATATTCAATTTCATAATGTCTTTTAAATTATTGGGCAGGGAATTATATAAAACGATTCCCGAATGATAAGGTCCTTTTTGGCAAAGAGTGGTTGACACTCTAGGACGATGAATATTATTCCTATTGCGAGTATTGTGTTCGTGAACGAGACTGTTACGTATAAAGCAAGGGTGGCATTTCAGTAATTCGGCCTTAACAAACAAGACCGTTTCATAAATATAAATGCATGGAAGTGTTAAGATATTTAATTCCTTGAATAAAGGTTTACAAGAGTTTCGGGGGTGAGATTTACAAATTATCCGAACTATCCTCTTCGGAATTCTGAAAGTTTGAATACTCTGACCGGAATTACCCCAGAAGGTAATGTCGTAACGCAAATGGGAGTAAACGTTTGCAAAATAAACGCAACGGGAAATACGTGGACTAAATGCGTTAACTAAGATTCGGAATGCCTGAATTTATAGTAAGATCTTCCTCGTGTTATATTAAATCCACTCACTCATATTTTCAATAGATCCTTGTCAGAAGGTGTATTTCCTGAGGTATTAATAAAAGCTAAAGTGAAACCATTACATAAGAAAGGAAATAAACGTGATGTTGGAAACTATTGACCCATATCACTGTTGCCAACTTTCTCAAAAATCCTGGAAAAATTCTTCTATAAGAGACTTTTAGACTTCTTATCGCGTTATAATATTCTCTTAAACGATCAGTACGGTTGCCGGAAAACCTTTTCAACTATTTTCTTTTGTAAATGATGTAACCAATTCTCTTGACTGTGAAGATAATTCACAAGGTATTTTTCTTGATTTCTGGAAAGTATTTGATGTAATGGATCACGAAATTCTTCTCTCAAAACTGCACTCATACGTTATTCGTGAATTGCCACATTAATGGCTAACTTCCTACTTGAAAGATAGGCATCAACAAATAGAAATTTCCCATGTTGAAAATAAAGTATGTCAATTCTGCCTTTCAGAAACAAAGCCACTAACTTGCGGGGTTCCTCAAGGTTCAATTTAAGCCCTATCCTCTTTTTATTGTACTAAATGATATGTCATCCACCACGCCCGATTGCAAAATGGTTCTCTTTGCTGATGGCACAAATCTACTATGTAAATACATCAATGCGCAAAATGCTCTATCTAACCTCTCGTCTTGGTTTCATTAATTCGTCTCATCATTAATACTTACAAAACAGTATCCATGTCATTTCGCAATAGTGTAACGAAATCTCTTCCTCATACATCCTTTCCGTTTACGGAATCCAAATAAAATCAGTAAAGATAAAAATTTTAGGGCTTCATATTCAGGACTACCTCAAATGGAATTGCCATATTGATAATTCGAATTCCAAACTAAGCACAATATGCTATGCATTCCGAATTTTAGCCAACATTGTTAGTCAACACATTTCTCGCTGCGTGTATTTTGCAACTGTATATTATCATTTACGGTACTGGATTATCTTCTTGGGCGAATCCGCTCAGAGCATTCAAACTTTTTGAGTTCAAAAGAGAATAATTCGGATTATATGTAAATCGCACCCACGAAATTGATGTAAACATTTATTTAGAGAATAAAAATATTCTCATTCTCCGTTTCATATTCATTTATGAAGTAGTCGTGTTTGTTAAGACAAAACTATTAAAATCCCACCCCTGCTTTAGAAGAAATAGTCTAGTTCACGAACACACTCAAAATATGGCAAATATTGATCGTCCAGTCGTGTTAACAACTCTTTGCCAAAGAGGTTCTTATCATTCTGGAATAATTTTGTATAATTCCCTTCCCAAAAATCTAAAGGATATAAATAAATTGAATCTCTATAAATCCGCGGTTTAAAGCTTTAATATGTGCTATTGTTTCAATAATGTGAAAGAATTTACAGATTTTAATAAATGAAGTTAATGAGAGTTTCAATTTCCTAATAAATATTGTTTTCCACATAACTTCGGATGATGTGATGTTAATATTCCTTATACTTTATCACGCCATTGTAATTGTATTCCTTATGTCGATTAAATTCCTTTTTCATGCATGTTGATTAGGCTCCCTTTGTTTATTTATAGTTTATTTCTAACTGAACGCAACCTTGACACGGTTGTGTACATTATCTCTGTAGCCCCATCCCGGCCCGTGTTTTCCTCCGGGTAGCGGCGGATTTTCCTGGGACGGGAGTGTCATTAATATTTTTGTTTTATTAATCTCGAATTTTTACTTCACTAATATCTACAATTTATTTTGAATAATAAATGGATAATGGTAGGTATTTATTAAATAATTTCTTTTGTAAATATTAAATCCGCCACTGCCCTTGGGCCCTTGATCGGAATTAATGGGATGGTCCCTTGCTTGTCTTTGGAGAGTAACTTAGTTTAATGCCCCCCCTCCCCATCTGGTCATGCGCAGTTTGACACTGCTTTTTTTACAATAAAGTTTATTTATTTATAAT
This sequence comes from Laupala kohalensis, assembly GCA_002313205.1. NCBI lineage: Eukaryota > Metazoa > Arthropoda > Insecta > Orthoptera > Trigonidiidae > Laupala > Laupala kohalensis. The sequence goes on along the minus strand of NNCF01127001.1, from coordinate 1,575,877 downwards.
CACAGATAAAATTATTTATTTATAATTTAATAGGTCATTCAGTGAAAGAATTTGAATATGCGACGTATATCTGATAAACGCCTGAGAGACTGATATCTGCGATGTCATTTTATCAACGAATCGTAGCGGAAAATGTTAAAATTATATAACGAAGAGCCCTGAACCAACATTGTGGGTTGCATGACATGCCACACAAGGTATATTTTATTGTAATGTGATTTTTCTCTTCAGGATTAGAAACGTTCATTCAAATATTTAGGGACGTAATATTGAGGGAAAATGTAACTTCATTAACTTCACTTTTGGAAAAGTAAAGCTTATCAATGACAAATTTATTCTCACAAAAATATGCTGTCTTTGTCTTTTCATAAACAAAATAAATTTGTTTTTTATGAATTGACGATCGTTTGTCAAAAACGTACAAATATATGTAATATGCAAACTTATCATCTAAGCAACTCATGTGAGCAGAATCTACTAGATCTCCTAATTCATTGAGATGTGGGTCACCGAAACCTTTCATCATTTTAAATTTTGGATGTATAAATGGAAGTGAAAAATACTATTGTTGAATATTTAGATCAAAGTAATAATAAATATTGATCAACTTTCTTAAATTGGTTTTTAAGCAAAGCTAGCGTAAAATATAAAAGATAATAAGTTGAACAAACTATCTAAAAGATTTTTGTTCCATACGCAATTTGAAGAAGATTTAGAAACAGGAATTATTCAGCACGAGAAAGTTGCATGTTTCTTTTCCATTTAGGAAGGTAATTGCTGTGACACTAGTTATACGGTTTTACAAATTTCACGGATCCTTCTTCCCCCAAAATATTTGAGATTCCAGCTATGCTTCCAATATGGTCCAAAATTAAGGAAGACTCAGTAATTATGTTTTGATACGTGAATCTATTCACGTCCATACGGCAACCTGGAAGTAGAGGTTTCCATGTTGTGTACTTACAAATTCCATAAATACTTTAATTGATTGACGAATTAAATGTTTGTCAATTGAATACGTTCATAATGCTGTCATAACAGGTTATAGATCACTTATACTGCAGTGTTTGGTTATAGACATATTTCCTCAATGTACCCACACTAAACTAAAATATAGTAGAAACAAAGGAGGTAAATAATCGCTAGCCTAAAATAATAAATTCTCATTTCATGAATACTCAGAAACATAAATTCTAACCGTGCTTCCGTAATTATATGATGAGAATGTGGGTTGCACTATCAATAACAGGTCGCAACGGTTTTTAGATTATCATTCATATTTAATACAGGTTTGAAGAAATGAATATCCGCAAAATACTTTTTTATCAAAATTAAAAAAATATAGTTTTACAATTTAATCATTTAGTGGTCTTATTCATATACAGAACCGTCAGTAAGATTACTGATATTACTTCAGTTTTGAAAATGATACACTAAATAAGAAAAAGCCTATACCCTTGAAGAGAATTGGATCTCATTCGGAAATTAACTTTACTTTGAAGTGTGAAAGTACCCGCGGTAGAATATACTCATCAGATTTATGGCAGTTGCTTTCATTATAAATGCAGTAGTGTTTGATCGTCAAAATAATTTCGTAACGCGTAAGACATTCGTCAACAATAATATTTCATTTGACCTCTTAACAATGGTAATGATATTGAATAACTCAAATTTGTTATTTGAATTTATAATGGTTCCGGTAAATATACCGGACTAAGAAAAGCAACGAGTTCCTGTCCTCTTGTTTTCCGTAAAAACAAGACGGGTTCCGAAACCTGTTTCTTTTGATTCTGCAATAAAGTCAGTTCCTCCTGCGTGACAATTCCAGATTTTAGCCCCATCCTGGGTCCGGTTTTCCTTTGGGTAGAGGCGGATTTTATATATAGGTTCTCTAGGCATAAAGGCGATGGTTCATTAATAATGTTCTAATATTTTACCTCGAATTATGTCTATTAATACAAATTTGTTGGTATTCTGTTGATATTGTAACACGTAGCTAACAACTTATGTGCTTATCTTAGGAGAGTGCTGAAATTCGCCTCTGCCTCAGGGCCTTTAGTCGGAATTGATGGGATGATGCCTTGCTTGCTTCTGGAGAGTTTGTTGTCCTTCACGTGGTCATAAGGAGTTTGTAACGGTTTTTTTGACAATAAATTTATTATTTATTATTATTATATTATTATTAACGACGGATTGCACGTATTTTTACAGAAGGTAATATTTTTAAAGGTGAACAAAAGGGAATACCACTCACAACCCACATAAATAGAAAAAGGGATGCTTGTAACATCGGTAAGTAGTATTATTAAGATTTTTCGGTTTATTTCAAATACGTATTTTAATCGGTTTTTGCACAAAATAGGTTACTTATAACGGACTCCATTACGTAAGTTCAATAAGTAGTATCACGACGGGACGGTGCATCCAACATTCGTGAGAAGAAACACCACTCCAACCAGGTAACGGAAAAAGCTGTATCATAAAAATTAATTTCATAGTGAGTTTACCTTTCCATTTCACCAATAAATTATATTTTAAAATACTATTTTTTAATTAATTAATCACTACAGATTTTTGAATTCCTCGAATATGTCTGCACGTTGAAGCAAATTATAACAAAATCTTGGGATACGTTGTAATGTATTACGAGAATACCGAAGCAAATTTTGAAACGAAAAGAGTGGTTTAGTTTCTTTTGCGAAGAAATGTTTAATTTGTAGAATGTGGGCACTCGTTAAGTTTGTGAGAGGGACACTTTATCACTGGTGGATTCAACTACGATTCTAATTAAGACTAGTTTTGATTCATCGAATTGTGGTTTGGTTGTTACTGCTAATACGTAAAAATTATTTTGATACACCAACATTCAAAAAACAGTTAATTTTTTGTTACACCAAGAATTGTTTTATTTTTCATGACAGTATTTTTTATCATTTCGACGCTGAAAAATGGAAACAAATGCGCGTCACAGATGCCGTATGCGGTTTGGTCTACGCCATTGCCATCTAACGGGAGCGCGATCTCCTTCGTTCGCGCCGATTACGAAGCATTTCTCGCGCTCGCATTTAATTTGCTTGTGTCCGGTATCGCCACGCTTCAGTTAGCGCGTTAGTTCAAGGGAAAAAAAGAGATTTTGACAACGTTGAATTTGTTGTACAAACTTTCTTACATTGCTGTAGAATCTGGAAATTTTATGTCATTATACAATCAATTATGCACTGGTTATTCCAATTTATTGAAGAAAAATATCGTTTTATTTCGTCGTCTAGAGAGTTCAAATCAAACGATGGATGTTTTTCATGTCAGTCCTCTGTCACAAATTACAGTCGAAAGTCACTTCAAACCCTCAAGACCGGAAAAAAATTCCACGTAAATTTCTTATAGATTTCAATACTCCTCTAATGCATTTCTGAAAGTACATATTAAAAAAGTATATTCGATTCTAGATCTTTGCAGAAAAAGCATAATTTGTATTATGTATCGTTTAACTCTCAAAATCGTTTACATTTTATGCTTTCAATAATTACTGATTAGAGATGGAAACTCCTACACGAAGTGTCATATTTACAGTAAAAAATAAATATTAGAAACAGAAATCATGCACAAATTGCAGCTGAAGAACATGTAAAAACAAATTAATTGCAAAAAAACAATATATTATTTTGATTATTTCTGAGAAATTAATTTAGGATTAAAAATAATATTTAAGTGACTTACATATCATGATATCCACATGATAAAGTAATTTGTTTTTTTAGTTTGTTTCATATTTTCTCTTCTTTTACTTGTTGCCCCTTTTGCGGAGAAATATGAATAAGCAACGTTGTAATAATGATGAATATAATATACATGGCTTTCTCTTGACGTATTTTTTTTTGTGGGACTTTAGGGCTTGTCAACAGCGAGGTCATTAGAGCCCTTCTTGACGTATTAATGGTAGCTCAGTTTGCTTCATTTTAAGAATGATATCAATTATATTATATCGTTTGGTAATGACCAATAAAAATCGATATTATTGAATATTTTATCGAATATAACGTGCACTGAAATTAATAATTACAACATTGATAGATAAATAAGTATGTGATGTGAAGGGCATTCTATTAGGTATTCGTACCAACTATCCGCCTAAAATATCGTGCACCATAGTCGCTTCGTTCATCATGCATCTAAGCGACATTCGCACGAACCAATTGCTCTATTCACGATGGGAACTTAAGCGTTTTATGAAATACTTATCACCAAATTACTTCCTTTAATTTGGTTTCTGAACGAACCTTGCTTTGTAGTTCAGTTTTTCCCTTTAATTCTATTACTCGTTCAGGCAAAATGTTCATAAAATTTTTAAAGACATTTCTTTTAACTACAATTATGTTTGTTGGGAACTTTCCACGCTTTCCAGGTCTTCCTGAAACTCCGCAGATTCAAACACGTTGAACTTAGAAAATCTCATCATTTCAATAAATTGTTAACTTTCTTAATCTCTATTTGTAGGTGCATTATAAACAAAATAAACTCGTAGGTAATTACCTCATTAATGGACTTATGATCTGTATTATATTCCATTAATGAGGTTATTGCCTAAGTTAACATTTTAGATCAAGATGATAGGACGCTACAAATCCAATTAACTGCAGAACTTTCCGCTTTGTTTATTACTCATGGCGGGTCCGAGGTTAGTAACCTCTTATTTACCAAGCGGAAAAACGAAATAATTAACAAAACAATTCTTCATTATCTTGTTAAATGTCAGAATTCTTGTAAAGATATGTTGTTCCACAAAATCTAATGAAATTCATTTCCTAATACAAAATCATTTATACGTTTATATTATGTTGTATAACAATGATCGGTTCTCGGGTGGCGGAGTTATAAATACAGATGATTCAAAAGTTTTTATTTTGACATTTAAATTTGATATTTTGTCCAGTAGATTATTTCGAAATGAAAAGCAATAAGAACCGTGTATGTTAAAACGACCCCGAAGAAAAAAAATCCACTCATCCTCCTATTTTTGGGACTACTCATTTCATTTTCAAATTTTACGACATTTTCAGTTTTCATTCGTATCAATTAACTTTCCTGAACGTTAATTGTTTTTAAAACAATTTTTACTGACATTCCATAAGTACAGTAATTGTAGTCTTATATTGTAATATGCTAGGGATAGAATACCTTATTAGATATAGAAAATATGAAATCATATTTTGAATACAATTTGATCGAATTTTCAATGCACATCATCTATTCGATGAAGAAAATCAAATTATGTGCTACAACAGATAATTTCGAAACGTCAAAATCAGAGGCTTTCCGAAACTAAACTAAATTTCTCATTTTTGTATTTACAAGATTATTATTTATTCATAACATAGATATTCAAATAGAAATTCATAATACAATATTAATGTTTTAGATTTATGTAATTAAATTAAAAGTATGTTACTCACGTACAATTCATATAATAGTATTAATATTGAATAAAAGTTTGGAAATTTGGATTGATTAATCGATGAAATATGGAAACATACTTTCAGAAATGATTTTTTTTCTTCTGAGAGATCGCAATTTCTTCAGTTTATACTTCAATCACCATTGTTTTAACGTACGTAGTCTTAGCTGAAGATGGCTCATGGGTGGATAGTCGAGACACAATAAATCTGATGGACTTCGCGAACAATTAAGAAGAACATAGAAGACCAGTAAATAAAAGTTAATGATTTATGATAGTTATTCTTAATTATTATTCAACGGTATCATAAACTTCTAAGTTATGGGTTGGTCTTCTTTATCCATTCTCCACGCTGTCCGATCTACTCCGTTTGTTGTGATTATTCTCAGCAATAAATTTTGATAATTAATTATAACGCCTTCTGTGTATCTACGCTGCCTAGCATTTGTTAAGCCCTATTTATTATCGCATTTGATATAGCTCGTTCATATCTAATATAATTCTACAGTAACTTTGTGCCGTGTTCTATGAAACGAATACTTGAGAACAGCTATAGGATTCGCTCTGTTGAAGCAGGAAGCGTAGTAAGCGAGAAACGCGATGAGAGCAAGCATCCATAAAAAGACGACTAACGCAAGGAAACGCTGCGAGTCGGAATGGAAAAACTGAAGAAGTATTATCACCTTCAAATGTATAATTGGGAATACAATTACAAACGTTATTCGGTATAAAGTAATTCATATAGAAATTTCTCATATAAATCTTTTCGCACTTTTCGGAAACCGCACTTTTCCGAACACACCGCACACGACACACGTCCGCTATTTTTATCATGAATATTTGTATGTATGTATATTTGTTTATTTTCTATATATTTGTTTATATATAGATGTTTACGGATCTAGGAAATAAAAAAATGCAAGCGAGTCTTTCCTGAGTGTTATTTACAATAAATATTGTTTTCAAACATACAGAAATCTCTAAAATTGCATTGATTCAATATAACATGATTAAATATTATAAACGTAGGCTTCCGCGGCCGGTGTCAGTATGAACTTGTCTGTCCGGGACAAACTGCGCCTTAGTAGATACAACTACCAACGTTTCGGCCATCATGCTGTGGTCTTCTTCAGGGCAATGTCTGAGTCGTACAGACTTAAATCGCTAACGTACTCTGACATTGCCCTGAAGATTCAAGTTCATTTGATTAAATATTGTATTACAGCACCTTTGTCGAATTACTTAACTTCTAGTCTTATTTCCTTATGAAATAAGTAACTCATTTCGTTAGAAACTCGTCTATTGATTTACAAATAATTGCATTTTAATTCTTTTGTTAATTTTGGAACAATTAAATATTGAACATTGGAGCAAAAAATTAGAAAAAAATAGATATTTATTTGAAAATAATTCGATTATGTAATGGACGTTCATTGTAGTAGACTTTGTTTAAAAACTTTCGTCAAGTGAAAAACATGATAGACTTGTGTCTTCCAATTCATTTAATTCCATTCCTAAAATATATGGAGGGTTGAATAATTAAACTCAACAAATTAGCCGAAATTTTGTCGTAAATGGTTGGTAAAACTTCATCGTAAAATTTGTGTCATATTTTTTATAATAATTTTCATATTTTTTTAAATATTCGAAGAAATTAACTGTGGATCTTTTAAAAGGATATTGTTCATGGGAGCGTTAGTGTACGCAAAAATTAATTTAAGGGGAAGTTATTGCTTGACCTTTTGTAGTCCATATGCTAGTAGTAATATTCTTAACATAATATTCTCAGCGTAACGGTATAAAATAGAGTTCACATACTCCATTAGATTTTACGTATTTCTTTATCTTAAGAGAAAAATTTTAAGTCATACGTCTGAGGAATAAAGAAAGTGTGTTTTGCATTTTTAGGGTTGAGCCCTCCCTCTCCTCCATCTCGATTTATCCCCTCCTTCTTTGTACGCCATTGCATGGTAGTGATGTCGCGGGTATAAATGTCCATATGAATTCTGCTCGTTTATATCCTTCCGTTGGCGTCCTTGACCCGTCCCCAGTTCTTCCACGATTGCGCGGTGAACTGTTTACATGACGTCACTCAGGTAGACAACCGTTGCCATAGCAACAATGTAGCAGAATCAACAATCTTGGAGTATTCCGTGTACAAGTCTTACGGTCACTCGGAATTCGAGAGTTTGTTTAAAGTCCGAGGAAATAAGTTTATATCGTTGTGAGTATTGCAGGGGTTGGCATAATAACTTGGGATAAGTTGTTTATTTAGGTTTTGCTCTTTTAGATATTACGTGAAGTGTATCGTAAAGTTCTTCTATACTTGAAAGTGGAATTTTGAGAATATTTCAGTCATATATAAAAGTGAATGGATAAATTAGGTGCTTAAGTTCGTTGCATTATCTGTTTGGAAATTCATCGAGATATGTAAGTTTTAATCATAAGGTTTCAGTTGTGTTGTTCCATTCTACGTTATCATTAAGAATCCGCGTGCTACTGACTACATCTGAAAATAGTCTAAGACTAAAAGTGAACATTTTATCAAATATAATTTCATTTGTTGTATTTGAAAAAAGATGTAAAATTATTTTGAACGATCAGAGAAGTAAACATTATTTTAGGCATCCAGTTTACGGAATCATAGGGCATTTAAAATATATTACTCACGATCCTAAACATTTAAGTATTAAAATATTCTGGTATACATTTCATTTAATATTAATGTTTGATTTTTATTTATTAATAAATAAATATTAATTACAAACATTTTAAAGGAAATATTACTAAAATACTAATTACCTTTCATGAGAATACATTTTATGTTTAGTAGAAATATAGTTTCTTCGTTTTTGAGACTTGTTTGAAAATTAATACAAAATAATTACCCCGGTTTTTAAATATAAATAGAACAATGCGATCACTTTCTTGATATCATAGTCTGAATTGCGACTAAATTCCAAGTAGATCGGATTTCGTGAAAAAACGTAATATTTTGAAGTCATGTGTTTGTGTCTTGGTTCATTGCGGTGGTTTTGCTGCACATAATTCGTTTTTACACGTTCACACACACCGAGCCGCTTACTGAGACAAATGTAAGTCAAATGAAATCATTTATTCTCTCAAGATTCTTGAAATATGTTAGATAGTAGGGACCTAAAAAAACTACTCCTTGTCCGGGCGTACCCGCAATCGTCACGGGACTGATCTGACGTACACGCAATTTAACGCTTGGAACTTTGTGAAGAATTTTTAAAGCTACTATGTAAAAGAAAAAGATCAAAGAGCTGATTGTCACTATCTCGCTTAATTTATAGAATAATAATGTATCACTCAGATGAGAAATTTTTATAATCAAGTCCACGCTGAATGAAGATATTAAATTTGTCTTGAATATCATACACTTCTCTTATACATTTTTGTGAAAATAATTCACGTCAGATTTTTCAGTATGATGCTCAGTTTTGAAACATTAGTGTTGGGATTGTTGAGAAAAAACAAGAGGTTTTATAATCGTTTTACATGTACGGTACATTTAGATGTATACCTCGGCTTTCGTTGGTAATCCGAAAACAATATGTGAAATCCGAAGCGAAGAAAAGCCGAGGGAATTGTGTCCATATACTCAATGTATACCGAATTCATACGTTCTGGATCCCCCCGTCAAAAGTACCAAAAATGATTTTTTTTCCAACGAATGAAGATAGTGGTTAATTCTTAAAGCAATATGAAATTAATATAAACGAATGTAAAATACTAATCTAAAGAATAAATGAACATTTAACAACCCTAACCCATTACGTATCAAAGCACTGTGTCGGGTCACCTCCCTTCTTGCTCTTTTTTGCATTATATTAGAGTCAATGGACCCGTGTTGCACAAAAGAGTACTATCTGCCGGCACTTAATGATACGCCAAAAATGGTTCAATACGTTATCATTATACAAATTTTAGATAAGAAATGTATTAGCATTGTCTGGTCGACATTAGCATTCAAATTTATTAGAAAACGCAAAAATAACTGGAAAGAAATGGAATTGTTTGGCTAGACACGCGGGACCAAGCTTACTCCAACACGACACTAAGATAAGTCTCTCTTGCCGCAAAATTAGCAGTGACGTCACGTGTTCATGACAAAGGAATCGGAGAAGAAATGTTGAAAACAAAATTTTTGCGAAAAGTGAATCCGATAATAAACAAATGAAAACACGGGAATAATTTAATGTTTTAAAGATTATTGCATTATAAAATTTAAAATATTTGATTTCAATATTTTCTTCTTCGTATACATCTTTTCGGTACATTTTGACTAGGTTCAAATTTAGGTTTATTGGTTTGAAATATATTACTCTTTTTCACATGTCGTAAGTTTTATTCTTAATCAATATAATGTTTCAAATAGTTTGATTTTATACACATGTCAAACAGTTTCATATAGTTCGATAGTTATGGGTATTGAGCATTACATTAATTTTTTCTAGTGTATCTGTGATTAATTTTAAAATCGTTATTACTATTACAGATTTTTTAATAATAAATTTATCATTAATTTTTATTAATTATTATTAACAAAATATGCAAAATTATTCTGAAGCGTAAACAAATATTAAATTATAATTTAACAGCATTTTCTATTTCAGTTACGACCACATTCATTATACAAGGGTTTAAAATAATATACTTATATTATTTTTCAGTTGTTTAACTATTTGAACGCGAAATCTTCACATAGAATTTAATTTATTTGAGAGATAAGAAGAATGAATCGACGATATTCCTAGAAAATCTCTAACATACTTAAATTATTGTTAACTTTTCATACATAACATGTTTATTATTATACCAAATATGAGGCAATGTGCGCATGAGCAATATTTACGCAAGATTTACCTTTAACCCATCTATGCCCCTACAAATATTGTTTTAACATATTTCTGTTGTCTTTTTTGCACATGTAACTATCACATTGTAAAAAAAGATGCGTTAATCTTTGATATTATATTACTGATGTTAATATGAATCTTGATTATGAATATTGATTAATGTTAATATGAAAAATGAACCATCATACATTTTAAAATTAAGAATTTTTATGAATAAAAACGATTAGAAAATGGGAACATAAAAAAAGCTTATCTTTGTTCTCGTCTCACGTTTAATCACATTGTCATAAGATGTATTGTGGGGTAAGTATTGATACTCGTCATACGGTTTATTGTGAAGTATGTAATTGACTGTTCAAAAGATAAAATTACAGTATAGGTATCTTTACAGCTTGCTTTAACAGGAGAGATTTAAATTAATTGAGGAAAAAGGCTTATCGGGATTCCATGTTTTGAACGTCAAACGCAACACTATTTTATGCCAACGATTCGAATATAATACAAATTCAGTACTTTAACAACAAAAATTGTTTAATACAATTCTTTATTTTTAACTTGAAACTGAAAATTATGTATAATTTCGTTATAAAGATACATTTCATAGAACTATAAGTATTCATAACTATGAGTAGCGGAATTCTCTTTTAATGGTCCGAGACAGCACATGTCAAATACGGCCCTGATTTCACCTTTTATCATTGGACGGTTTCGACAGAATACATGAACAGTAGCGTACATACACCTCAGGTGGTCCGGGGTGGGAGTATTTTTGGAAGTTTTCGGAAGTCCACGTACACAAACGTGATTGCATGCCTACTAGTACTTATTCAACGCTTGAATGTATTAAAAATAATTGAAATTTGAGTTTTATTTACTAAAAAGCTCAACTATAATTTAGTTTTCAGATTTAAAAATGTTTCGGGTTCTATTTATATTCAGATTTACGAGTTTCATTAATGCTGTCGTAGTCTTCCGCAGCCGCTGTCAATGGTATCTTGACTTCCGGGTTGTCCAGAGCTCGAGATTCATTAATATTTGGTGACCAATTTGGAGGCTCCTTGCATGATGAGACCCGGGGCGCACCGCCATCCATATGAATGCAGGCGTATCCTCTGAACAGGAGGATGCCGCCGCATAGTGAAGAGTCCCGAGAAGCAGTGGATGGCCGTCGACGCCTCTCTTCGAATAGCGTGGGCGGTGGAGCGGGATCACCCTCACCCACGCTGTCACCCGCCACTGGAACGTCGCCTTCCCTCTCACCCTCGCCACCTGTCTCACTGCAGCTGCCTCAGCCTCAGGTGCCAGGCGCGCCTCAGGTGCCACCGTTTCATCTGCCTGCATTGCCACCCATGGCGCATCTCACGGCACTCGCCAACTCATTACCACCGCTGCCAGAGGTAAGGACTGCTTCGCAAGCGGATTTAAGAACGGACCAAGGCCTTAGATATATAAGGTTCTGACAAGCTTTGAAGAGCGCTTTGCCGACAAAGATGAGCATCGATAGGACCCGATTGCAATCACTTGACTTAGATCATTCATGTTGATGCTAGCACCCATTTCTAACCCTAGTAGTTCGACATTTCGTTCACCACTAGGAACGAATCGTTCTTCGTTCATTCCCTCTTTGTTAACTAAGAGCATCAAAATGGCCGCCGTAATCAGAACCTTATGTATATATCGCCTTGGCACAGGTTATAAAGGCGCGCGCCACAACACAATTCTAACTATTAGCAAATTAATACCACTCTTTCAAACTTATAAGACACAATATGTACAGTGAAGAGGACTGAAGACCCACATTGTTTCGCTTTCACATCGTACTCATAACACATCGTATTATGCGGTTGTTCCATCCTTCTCTTATCTCGCAGGCTTATTAACAAACAGGTACGTTCGCTTAAAATTACGATTTGTAATGTATAAAAGTGGAATAGCTAATGTTTGCATATTTTAAAAGAAAATCATGTACTGGTACCTAATTTGGAGTGCTTTTCTAAATAAATAAAAATGTATCAATAAACTTCAAAAAGATTTTCTATTTTATTATTTGCTACTCAATTCTTCTAATTCTGCGCAACAGAATTTTTTGTGGTAAAAAATAGAAAACTATTATGTTTATCTTAAGTATTTTAGCCAAATGAGCGCTTTAAAACGTTATTTTCAAGGTTAATGTTTTTTTTTAAATTTCCGAGGGTCCCCTTCCCCGTCACCCGTTGATCTGGGGCAGTATTCTGTACCCCCTCCGCGGAGGGCACCCACATTTTTTAGAGTTGTTATCATATGTTTCCGTTTGCCCCTCCGTGACGCAGGTGACAGCGCTCTAGCTCATCATCAAGTCATCCCGGGTTCCATTCCCGGTGTGGCTAGAAAAAAATTGTAGCTTTTCACATAAATGTCCTAGTTCATACAGCTGTGACTACTGAAAAGCGAACCCTCCTTTCTCTATCCACTTCCTCCTAGTATCAATAACTCTGTATATTACTAACTACGCCTACTAACTCCTCCACGTGGGCTAAATTGTTGGTAAACCCAGCTAAGCGGCCCACCTACCAGCCAAATCCTATCTCCTATCGCTCCGTGTAGATAAGCTTGAATAGCACACTACATTTCCCATTTACAAATACTACAATTTATACTAAATATTTTCGCTGATAAGGCGACTTTCAGATAACACGAGGTATAAATTTTCGACAGATTTTTATAGTTTTGGCATATATCTTTTGGCATAAAAGACGACCCTCAAAGTATCAACGGGCTATGAATCCAAACATATGAGGGATTTCTAATACTACAAATGATACTAAAGACAATTTGTTATGGGATACTGATTACAAAGAAGATTTCGACTTGCTAGGTACAGTATAGGACCAATATGTCGCGCTTCTCAACAACGAAAAAGAGAATGTACTTTTCAGGGGACGATTATTGAAATGCAGGTGTATGTATTTGCAAAGAAAATACTATTAATTTGATGGTAAAAATGCAATTCCAAAAAATTACAATTATATTATTAAGCGATTTTAGTTCAAATACAAATTTCAAATCTCTAGCACTTTGAACACACCTGAAAATACTATTTGAATATTGCATCTAAGAAATAATGTCTATCCAAGAAATAGCATCTAGCGATAACTTATGGATTCTACAAGTACTTTGTCGGGACCTAAAAATTATACTGTAAATCGTAATTGCAGTATGAATAGTAGTACGAAGTGTGGGAGCACCGTTTGGGAGAAATATGCAAGTAGTGAGATGGATAAATTTAATTATCTGCCCTTAAGATGGAATAGGTCATTGACTCTTCGGTAAAACAATGAATAATGTTATTTATTTTATGACATGGTTAAGTTTAGCCCATAACACGAGCTCTTCACCATTCATTAAATTAAAGTATAGGAATGGGGAGATGTTAGGTTGTAGGGAAACTCAAGTAACTGAACCGACACTTTAGTTCATAAGTATTTCCACATATTCAAACTAAACCTATATCCTTACCGGACGAATCAGTTATCAGAGTATGGCTATCCGGCTGGTAAGGATGCAGCATAAAGACGCCATAATTCATACTCTAAGAAATAGATAACCTTATCTTTCAACTTTCATGTATCAATATTTATATTTTTTAAATCATTTTTAAAAATGTATTGGCATCGATTTATTGGGACTAACATTTTCAAGTTATTTTAGTTGCATGAGAAAACAGAGTATCCCATGCATTTTAAATCTAAGTAGTCTAAAAGCCTTTAATTATGTATTAAAACATGCCAAATTTTATAAGGATAATAAAAAATTGACCGGAAAAAAGTAATTACTCACGTCAACAAACTGAATTGCAAAATACATGTTAAAGTTAAAGATATGAAATAATCATTAACTCATTTATGTATTGAATACGTATCACCATGAAATGCATCACAAGGTTATTATTTAAGAATTGATATGAAACTATGATACATTTCCGTTGAAATTGTTTTGAATCTGAATAACTCTTATACTACCGCTCAAAATTAGAGGCGCACTTAATCTCACCATAATTTCCATTTTGAAATATATAAATGTGCAATTAGGTTCGAAGACAAGTCAACGTTTCTTCTAGAGACTTAATTGGAAGATTGTGTGCCATTACTTTCACTTTGGGCAACCCTAATCAGGGTATCAAGGCGTAAACGTTTTGTGAATATCAAACAAGAAGACGCACCCATCTACATGCTCGAGATGGCAATTCTCAGATGTTCAGACTCAATAAGGTTCATGCCACTATCCGAGATGAGAAAATCGCCCATTTATCCTCAACCTCTTGGAAGTGGTTGTTATCAGATATTCTACAACTTCTCAAAAGGATGTGAGCTTGGAGTAACCTGATGCACACCACCCCTCAAACAGTTCAATGCTTTGGGTAAAGTAGTTTGCCATACTAGAAACGTTTCGTTGGTCCTGAAATTGTTTAAGTGACATATGTCAATTAACAATTTCTATCCGGCCTTCTATCCAACTTTTCCAAGGAGGTATCCGCCCCAACCCACACTCTTCTCCCCCTATAAGCTTACGAAGGAAACTGTTCCGGCGAGAACTTCTTAGATAAATTTGTACACTAATAATCTGTCAATGCTCATACATTTTCGCTTCTTTTGATTGCGTCAACTCTTTTGATTCTCTTCTTCAACCAAATTCATCTATCAAACAGATCAGGGAGACGTCACGACACCCACGTCCCATGTACGACACAGTCTTACAATGTTTGGACCCTATCGCCGTCTCGTACCATCGGGACGAGTTCCAGACTCAATTCCCTCACGAGAGACCTCGCTCATGTAGCAGCTCGCCCAAACTTATGGTACAAAACAAATTGCAGAGCGTATTCATTCGGGGACCAAGAGATACCTAAATTTTACAACAGCATTGTATCTCGTTAAATTTTAACTCATATTCTTACTGAATTTAAACACACAGGGACAAATAGTATCATTATTTACGCTACTATAGCTATTTACGTCCATCGTGATTATGTTACTAAATTGTAAATATATACGACCTTTTATAGACAAATAATTTTACTCAACAGGTTTGAGACTTTGTTGAGGGTTACTCAATAATGTCAATCCAATTACCGGGATATATGACATTACTTCCTCAAGCGGGTACACATTTACTGAACATTAACAACATAACATGAATGGAATTACGTAATATGCAACAAGAGAAGAAATAAAAACATTAAAACAGAAACCATTATACCAAACTATAATAATAGTGATAAATACCTGATAATTTGTCTGTCTCCACATAAATGCTACGTGTCCGAAATTATACACATAAAACCACAATAATGTATTTGAACTTCCGCGGGGACAAAAAATTATCGGGTTTTTCTTTATCACTTATTTGATAATTCCTTACGTGGTTTCTGTTATTTTTTATTTTTGTTGTTGCATATTGCTTAATTTTGGTTATGTTATTAATGTTTACTAAATGTAGACACGTATGTGGAACTAAGTCATGTATCCATCTAAATGTATTGACACTATTGAGAAACATCGGATGAAATCGGAAATTTGTCTAATAAGCGTTGAGAGTAAAATACAGTTATTCGTCTATAAAATTTCGTAAGATTTTGTAATTCAATAGTATTACAAATCTTTACTACAACATCAGTTATTTTTGCCTTTATTATATAGTCCTTGAAAATCTTAATATTTTGGTACCTCAGAATAGAGAGATAGGTCAATAAAATACAATAAAATGGGCAAGGGACCATGAAACACCCTAAATTTCTTTGACACAATATGTGAACGACCCCTTAGAGAAAATATTTATTGATAGTAAACGACGATCTTCGATAGCTCTGGGCTAGCGTGCTCACTTGCCACGGAGATACTCTGGATTCGATCCCGGTGGGACCAGAAAAATTTGTAGCTTTTCACTTCTATCATCATCATACAACTGTGATTGAAAAAGTGATGATTGAAAAGTTTACCGTCCGTGGCTTTCCACAGCAGTTGTAGTACTCAGATACGACAATGTGTATTTCACGAAGAAGCTGTTCCCCACAAAATGTTTCATGGTGTTTTCCGAATCTCACGTAGAATTGGGCCTTACGAGCACCCGTTGTGAAAATGACCATAGAGGTGGCCATACGTCATCACCAAACGGCTATTTAAAATGAAAGGATATCAATGGCTCAGCCATTGGTGATCACTTGAAATGAATAGCCTTTTGACGTTGACAGATGGCCACTCAATGGACATTTTTACTATAGACTCGTCATCGTGGTCCTTAGTTGGCCGAAACGAGAAATTCATACAATAAACGACTTTGGAAAAAATCAGCAATAGAAAGTAATCTTTAGTTAAGTATGTAGCTGTTGAGTAGCATATGGGTCGAAGGTGCTGTGGGGTCGCTCCAAGAGCCACTCCGAGTCGCCTCCGTTCAACGCTTCTCCGCTGCGGCGGAACCCGAGACTCGCACTCCCCGCCGGCGAAAATTCTTCAAATGGTGACCTGGTGGTGACTGTGGCCGCCGAGGCCGCTCCGCGACGCCGTCGTCCTGTCGTTCGCTTCGCTTCCCCACGCGACAAGACGTCATGCGACGACGAAGACTTCGCCGCCGCGGTCGAAGACACGGACGACGAGGACTACGCCAAGATGTTCAACGATTATAGCATTCGCAAGCAGGTACCAGGGGAGGAGACACAGAGAAGGTGTGGCGGAACTATTAATAGCGAAAAGAATTCGCAAACACTTTAGTCTTCACACGAACCTCTTTAATCCGACACGTTCGAGACCTGCGGTGTAAGAGATAGGAAATCGTTCCGCACTATTGAGTTTTATTTTCTGAAAATGGTATTTAATAATGAATGCACTCTTAGTTATATTAAGAACAAGAATCAGAAAATGGTATAGAACAATTATTATAAAGCAAAGGAGATAACTGTCACAAATGGAATTCTAGGGCGCGAAGTGCAAACGAATTAAAAACTGTTATTTTTAAATAACATATTATATAACAAGTTACGAAATAGTTTGAGAATTTTGAAATCAGAAGGTCTTGATTGAAAAATACAATGACGTGCTCTAAATAATATTAAATCATACCCATCAAAATAGACAAAGAAATAAATCAACACTGACGTTCAAAGTGAAACGTCAATTAAATTGACTAATTATTAAAAAAAGACGATTGAATTCCAATTTGTATATAAACAAGGAATTGTTTATTGCAACAGTTGTAGAGTAGTATTATACCAATAAAATGTAACAAATGTGAGTTGGTTAGAAATACTGTGGATGAAACACATAAAATAACATACAATACAATAAACGATTATAAATGTGATTTCGTGTGAAATAGGAAAATCGAAAACATAGTAGAATCAGATGACACGAATATGACAACACAAGAATATTACGAGAGATTAGAAACATGTCAAAATAATTGTTCAGATATGTTTGTAAAGAATGAATGTGAAAATTATTAAGAAACATTAAATATTATAAGTCGTGAATTACGTAATTTGTCTGACATTATTAAGAAATATTTTGGAAATCAACTTGCTCCTGAGAAAGTCGAATAATTTCTAAGTGTGTCTCAACTCGAAGATTTTACTCACAGTTCGATGCACTTTTGGAACATTGCAATTGACATTCATCAATTAATTTTAGTCCAGTTGAATGTCCTGTTGTTGTATTCCACACTTAAAAGTAGTTTTGAATGTAATTGAGTTCTGTGCGAGAATAGCACGTTCAAGTGTTAACTAGATTGTCAAGAGATTAGTAACACGACAAACATTGGTTAGAATTACATTAGTCACCTCTTGTTCTTTTCGATCCCGACGCTAGTAGGGTTAGGGTATCTTTCATTTTCATCATTTTTGTCCCCCCTCTTTTTTTTGTCCTCAATGTTTTGATGTATGTTTTGAGATATGTTTTGGTATGGTTTTTAGTGGGTATGGTTGATTCATTTAGCTAGTCCCATAAGCGGGAAGAGTCATGTTGGCTCTTCCTAGTGCGTAACTGCATTTTCCCTACCTGTACAAGTTTATATTGCTCCAATGAAATTTGATGTCGACGAGCCTTAAAGCCTCTAAAAAAACACATACACAACTTAATTCACTCGCGTGATTTTAGATATGAATGCGATCGGACAATGTATCACGCGCGAAAGCTGGGACTAGCGGTTGAGTGAGCGAGGCGTCGCTCGTCGAGTTCGAGCCAAGAATAATGTCTTCTTTCTTGCACTAGACTGTCAACAAGCAGTGTGTAACACCTTTTGATTGGTTGCTCACGAATGTATTTATTCACTTGCCATAAGTTAATGAGAATTACTCATTGTAGCAAATGTTCATTTTTTATTCGAGAATATGCGAGAATAGTTCCTTTTAATTGTTGTTTATAATGAATACTGATACTCTCGTTAATAAAGAAGGTTGTGATCACTTTATGTACTTTGTTTATGTAGCCTCGCTACATATATATAGTAACATAAAGTTTGAGAGAAGCTTTCTAAGCCCCACGTCAATTGTAATATAAATTTTGGAGGGGTATTTAAAATGATTACTAAGAACACTACTTACCTAGCCCTTGTACACATTAAATCAAATAAAAGTCGGGGTTTGGCGCATTTTATTTTCGTGAAACATACACAAATTCTTCGTAAAAAAACACAACACATGTGAAATTTGGTTCAATTATTTATTACATGAAAATACAAAATAGTTCATCGTTCACGTAATGAATTCTTTCACAACGAGAAGAACGTCACTCGCTCCGAACTAATTAAAATCAAAAGACTGCAATTGAACCCAATTTAAATGGTTCGTTGGTCAACAAAAAAACTCGTAGTTGATCAAACTGATTACGGCGTATTCAAAGAAGGATAAAATGAAACGATCTCCGGAATCTCAACCAGGATCATTCAGCCGCACTCTGACTGAAGTACGCAGTCGGATGAAATTAATGAATCGAAAGAGAATGAATATCTCTTAAGTAAACAAATTTCTAAGTAAGTCAGTAAAAACTGTAACTTGCTAATGGAGTTTCCTTCTGACGAGGGTATCTCCCAACACACCTCCATTCTTTTCGCGGACTTCTTTCATCTTTTCCTGTGATTCTTCACATGTTCATGAATCTGTCACCGAGAATAGCCCAAACCTTCCTCCCCAAATTTCTAAAATTTAATCTTTCATCTGCTCTTTTCATTTACACTTTGACAGCGTGTCTGGCCAATTATCTTTCACAGCTATTTAATTTTCCTTTCTTAAGCTTCGGTCTCCGCAAAAATAACAACGCCGCATGTCGAGACACCAGCTAGCACCGACCCTTGGCACATTGTCCCTTCCTTCGGCATCCTAACACGCGCCCTCGTGGAGACCGTTCCCCCCTTCCACTTTCCTTTGTGCGTCCAAAGGCATCTCCTCTGCCTGGACCNGTTTATAAACAGGTGTTAAATAAAGAAGATTCTTAAGTTTGTATGAAGTAGTGTATTATTGTGCTTTATAATTTTTCGTTTATATATATATATATATATATATATATATATATATATATATATATATATATATATATATATATATATATGTGTGTGTGTGTGTGTGTTAAGATATCAAATAATATTCCGGACAATTATCCAATACCGGAAAAAAGAGTAAATAAAGTATCTTTTCGTTAAAAATTTCACTTGAATGTGAATGCGCTTCGCTATTATCTTCTTCAAAATGTAAGAATGTATTGTTTTTTAGATAGATCTGTTTAAATTTAACTAAATAGAAATTCTTTTTACACCGTAAAGTTTCTAGTTAAATCCTGCGTTTGTCTGAATGTAATACAATTTCTCGAAGTCTATTTTATTAGTTTTTATTGCAGTGATAATGAAGAGACTGATTTTTATGATGAACTTGACAAACTACTATGAAATAATTTGTGAAATTTAACTATTGTTTGTAACGTAAAGAAACAATACAAAGATAATTCAGCATTTTCCAGTAGTTTTCATGTTGTTTCACTTACGACGTCATCGCTACAAGTTACCATTTTCCGATTCTAAGTTTGTTACTTTACAGTCAATCACTAGATAGTCCACTCTATGGAAACTCTAAGGTCTCTTACCCATATGAGTAATTAAGTGATGGATGCATTGATCGCGTTTCTCTGTGAATAATCAATATTGACAGGAATGTAATTCTGGTGTGCGTGACAGAAGTGCTCTTAAAGGCTCTTAATACAGTCTGTAATATGTCTGCGTGAGAGATTTTGTATATCGATAATTTTATGCTTCCTTGTTTGAAACTCAAATAACAAAATTGTGTTTCATGCAGAAATATTGTATTTACACAATTTCAAACGCGTTTTTCCACTCTCACTCATGAACTCTTCGGCGACTCATTCCTCTATTATTTTAGTACTTTAGCACGAACATTATTCTTTTATCTTCCCACGTGCGACATATGGAAGACGAAAACATAAAAATGCGCCTATGATATGAGACAGTGGAACAATTCTCAAAAATGAGGTGTGGAAGTTGCATGAATCATTGTTTTGTGAATTGTAAGTCAAAGATTATTAAACAATCAAGTGGCAAGAAAGAACAATTTAACCATGTACCGTATATAAATATACGATTTATATTGTTTTTGAGAATTTACGTATTACGTGGTACGAAAAAACCGCGGATCTCTTTTCCGCAGTTCCCTTTATTCCAGTTCTCTGAAATAATTCTGGATTCCCCCTGATACATAGTGTACTGGCACAAGTTGAAAGCTAATTGAATTGAGTGATTTATTTTATGAATATTAAATTGATAACAGTATGTGTTAGAACATAATAGTTGTTTTATAATTTATTGAAAATAAAGTTCGTCAATATTCTGCTGATATTGTAGCAACTATCTCACTGTATTTGTTCTTTTTAGTCAGGGGTGCACGACATAAAGTTGTATATGGCCGCAGAAATTTTATACGCCTCCGTCTTTGATCCCTTTGATCGGAATTGATGGAATAGTCCATTGCATGCTTTTGGAGAGTAAGTTAGTTTATTGTTGTCCACGTGGCCACACGCTGATTTTAAGTGCATTTTTTGACGATAAATTATGAATTAACACTAATTTTTTTTTCAATATGAATTATGAATTAACTATAAGCGAAAACAGTCTTCAAACGGCGTCTTTCCCAACCTAATTTTAGACACTAACTGCAATGCATTAATAAATTAACAAAAAATAAATTGTGATACTTTTTAACAGCCTGTATCTTACAATACTGAATGGAAATCTACAAACCTTTACTATTAGATGAATATTGAATGATAATTTCATTTGCTTATAAAATATGGTCATGAAAACGCTACAGGATCCTTATCTGGAGGTAAAACTGTCTTCTTCGACATTAAATTTGTGAAAGGAAATGCCATACTTCTTTTTCGAGATAATCATGTGACACGTTATCACGAAGTATTTTGGGAAGAATTTTTCGATGAAGCTGCAAGTATGTTAGATGTTTGAGAAAATCATCTGCAATCATTTACAATTGACAATTATTGAAAAAAATAGACTTGTCGACCCTAAGAGAGAATTATAATATTGATCTATAATAATAATAATAAATTTATTGTCAAAAAACAGTACAAACTACTTATGACCACGTGGATGACAACAAACTAATTTACTCTCCAAAGACAAGCAAGGGTCCATCCCATCAATTCCGATCAAGGGCCCTAAAGCAGAGGCGGATTGAAAAATTTCAGCAAAAATTCCTAGATAAGATAAAAAGTTAGCTGCGAGTTATAATACTAATAGAATGTCCATATGTTTGTAATTTAACGCAAAAATTTACATGTACAAATTATTATCGAATTATAGATTATTTTGAGTACAGTGTTTAAGAATTGAAATAACACTAAATTCACGATTTAGTATTATAATAAACACGTCCCTAGACAAAGCCTAGAGAACCTGTATAAGAAATCCGCCTCTACCCGAAGGAAAACCGGAGAAAAACCGGGGCTGTCTTACGTATTTAACAAACACGACAATAATCATTCCTAATAATCGTATTTATTAATCTGTTGATACAAATTTCTGAGAAATAAAACTTTTAGTTTTGGGATTATATTGGGAGAGTACTTTCACTGGCGTAATCATCATCTTTGTGACAGTAAGATAAGTGTACAAACATCTGTACCGGTGAACAGACCTCTCACTTGCGTGAAGATATACGTTTTATAATACTATTATCAATCACAAAAACAGTGAACTATTTGTCACAATATTTATTTTTCCTCCTGGATGTTGATGCTTCGTAAGATAAATAATTATTTTGTGGATGATAGGATGCTCTGCCACCTCTCCCACCGGGGCCTGTGGTATTGGCACCGTTCGTGCGAGTCAACCCCAACCCCTTGGCGCAGCCCGACGCACCGGATTTTCTGCCTGTCGATCACAACTTACCACAACTCTTGGTGAGTAGGATTTTCCACTTGTTCAGATATACTGTACATTGATTCTCAGTAACATCTAAACTACACTAAAACACGAAAGTTTTACATTTCTGGTTTGCAAAGAAGTGAAAAGGCTTTCGGGAAACAACTTATCTCTTCGATTCTGCTCGTCTTCGTCCATGTCTGTGTGCATCCAGTTCGGGCTGACCTTAGGCGGCAGGAGCGATCCGCGCAATTGTCCCGGACCCTACGCTTTTTTAGACCGTTTACGGAAAAAATTTTCACGATACAGTAGTGTCTTTACCATTAACTATAACATAAATCACAGTAAACTAACCCACTCATTAAACAATGGTATTTTCTGATTTGTTTATATGAGCTTATTTATTCGCTTCTGCCATGTACTTCAAACCATTGTTATTTGTGGAATCCGTTTCGCTATTAGACCACACCTACCACTTTTGCTGGTCCATGAGATAATCACAGACTGCGTTCATTTCTGTACAGGGAGGAATACTTGTGTGTTAGTATATACTACCTTCATAATTTACCGAGCAGTGAACACTCTTTTGTCAAGTAGTTTTATTCCGTTAGATTTTGAAGCAATGAGTTGATAGGAAATGAAAACATCCCTCTGAAAATATCGTTCGTGAATCCTTTATTTCCTTAATGAATTTTATTACACATAAGTAAAAAGTTTTATCTAATTTACTACCATCACAGTTCATGTTAAGGAAAATAAAAATGTAAATTTTGGTTGTTACTACCAAAGTATATAACTATTAAAATAAGAAAAGTAATACATGTTTTTATATTTAAAATATGTTTTAATGAGAACGAAAAAAGTGTTTACGTCAGAAAAAAAGTTTACGACAATCGAAAAAAAAAAATCTAAATCTTCTTAGGCACTACGTTGGGGTGTTCTATAAAGTTCGATATTTTGATATTTTTGATTGATATTTTTAAGATTATCTTACCATATGGGAAATAGAAAAACAAAACACACGAAGACTGGACATGTGGAAACAAATATTGATGAAGATATTATTGAAATGGGTGTGAATAATTTGATTTGATAATTAATCTTCTTCCATTAAAATGTTACCTCAAAAATTTATATTTTTCAGATCGACTTTTTTAGTGAGATAGAATACTATTATTACTTTTGCCAGTTTATTTCAATTAATATTGAAGATTGTAATTGTCGATGTGAGTCTGCTGAGAGGTAATGTGGTGAATAAATGTTAATGATAAACGTGGTCGAGACCCACACGGTATCGATCGTTTGATGACCTCGACGCCATTTTGTGTGATTTCCTCTACAATGTTCACTTGCTCTCGGTGGGAAATGAACAGATTGTCCCATATGTTTTCCTTTCCATTTTGATTGTCATGCGCAATTTTGTTCCGTGGACTCGTCGATATATTGTTCGAAAACCAAATGTTAGTGGGACAATAGCGCAAAGATGGATGATTATATATTAACAAATAAAAACGTTATTTTATTTTAAAAAACGTTATTCACTCTTTCCGTTTTTATAAATTAAGAAAGCAAGAAATATATTTAAAAAATAACTCCTATTATGATGCTATAAAAACGTAAGGTTTTTTTGAAAAACACATGAGATTCCATTCGCGAGTGCTGGGTAAAAATTAAAAATTACTTACGATATCTTTTTAGCATTTCAACACAATTTACAAGTACAAAGGTCGCTGTTGAGGCTGTTCTACCTCAAGTAGTTTTTAAAATCCTCCGACGAGAATAGATTTCTAAAATCTTATGCCAAATTTGAAGCCAGCTCACAAGTCAACCTGAATTTTCACCTCTATACGAAAAAAGCGCGAAGTCTATAAACCATTTAGGTTTTACTGTCTTGTGTACCGATAAAACACATACACATACTCAAAAAAGGAAATTTTTTATTTTATCGCAGAACGATGAAAAATGTATTGTAGAGACAAAGTTATTAATTTTAATGAAGTACAAAGCAAACTACATTTTGCGTTGTGTTGTATTAGATATTAAAATAGAAATCTCTTAGATTACGGTGAACCTCACCGCCAGGTAACAGATTAATCATGTTACGTCGAATGAAAATGGGAGACGGGACCGGGATTCGAACCCGGGATTTGAGCTCTACGCGCTCATGCGCTTACCAACTTAGACGGGCCCGAGAGGCGAACGGGATGGCGCAGTTGGTAAGCGCATGATCGCGTAGAGCTCAAGGTCCCGGGTTCGAATCCCGGTCCCGTCTCCCATTTTCATTCAACTTGTGAAACCTACCACATTAGATAATCACTACAAAGCAATTTCAAATCTATATATTCTGATCGCTCATAAAAATTTCTGTACATCATAAAGTTCAAACTACATATTATTAACGTGGTTTGAAATGAACATTGTCAAAATACCTACCACGTAGGAGATGGTTATATATGTAATTATTTTACAAACTATTTTAAAATTTGAAGGTTATTTTTAAGATTTAAAAAATAACCTTGGTGTCATATAAAACCTTTTACTGGACCCTGAATTTACTTTATTTAGGTTTTTTAGTAGATTATCTTAGTATTTTTACATAAAACAATTCCAACCCCTTTTATTCTTTAATTAATCTTCTTTGCTGGGATATGTATCTACTTTTTTCTGTAAATGACTTAGAAAATAGAAATCAGTTGATTCTTTGGATGTGAATACTTGCGATACAATAAAAAAAACAATTTAAACTTACTGTCTGAAGAAACAGAAGAACCTCAGTTGCAAGCAATGTCTCCTTTGAACTTTTGTATTATTTAACTTACATCATACGAATGTACGAATTGTTTATTTTTATTTTTTGTATGAAATTTGGTGTCGCACATTTGAATCACGACCCACTGTCCAACTCAGGGCCTCATGCAGTTAAACTCACAGCAAGCGCACTTCGTTTCCGTGACGCTTCCAAACGTAGTCTATGGGAACGGTCGACCGCAAACACTCTGGCATGGGATCAATATGCTCGATGGTCGCATACGCCTAACGAACAATTCGAATTTTTCCCTTCATTTTTCTGAAGCTTTATAATGAATCTAGTGAACGTATTGTGAAATCGTCTCGAACAAAATTCTTTACCGATTATCTTCGAAACTGACAAGTTACGTTCGTTCTATTTAATAAGCGAAGGTTTAATAATTTCCGTCAAAATGTATCGAACGTCATTGATTGATAGAATATCAAGAAATTTTAACGCAGGATTATTAATTTTTTGATCAATGTTCATAATTCTGTAATCTGTCCAGGTTTTTAGCGCAGTTAAGTACACATTTGTTTTCTCGCCCCAAAAACGTTTTTTCAGACAATTTGATCGTATTGATGGAACGATTTGACTTTTTTTCAAGTCCATTCAATTTTTCATGCGGTGCTACGATGTACTGACCAAAATTAAAATTATCTTGATATTAATCATTCTCAATACAAACTAAAAAAAAATATTTGAAAACTATGTTTTGTAGATAAACTGATATGATAATATGTGAGATAGAATAGAGAAAGATTTTGTACATAAAAGTTTATTTGTGTGTTATCTTTACGAAATCACAAGAAACAAATACTGTGAAAATTTATGACGCACAGTACATTATTAATTTGAAACGAAATCAATGAAACATAGATCAAAGTAGACATTTTTGTGATACTGGAAAATCTATACATCTACTTTTTTTACACATTTTTCAAACATTAGGTTAAGAATGTTTGAGAGTATACTCATCATAAAATACATTAATGGTTTTAAAAATTTGTGGGTGTGAGTGAAATATTAAAATCTGAGTAGAGAGTCGAAGAAATGTCTTAAAACATTTCAAGCAGATTTCACAGTTAGTTATTTTCGGAACAACATCGCTTTTATGTTTTATTTAATGATATAATTAGTAATATATTGCGAACAGAGACGCACACGAAGATCTTATATTTAGCTCGTTCCGCTCATAGCATATTGACCAAAGTCTCCTGAGAAATAGGGTTTGCTTTAGCTGCTCGACAAGTTCAAACATTGACGCAGTACACCGTTAAGGCACGACCTCAATATATTGACTTGGAGGAGAACGGTATTCGAGCTTAAGTCACATACGCAGAGTAAGATAGGAGCTTTTTCTATTATCGACGTTCTCGCTCGGCAGGGATGTAAAAAAATAAATTTAATATGAGATGTGTGGTAGCAAAATGTTAGACGCATAAATTTGCAGAAAATATGAGTCACTTTGTATAATGGAGAGGTGGGATTTCAGCGTTTACTGAAGATGAATCTAGAGAACCAAATTTTTAGAAGTGGACTCATTTTTTAGAATGGCAAAGATCACATTGCCGGATTTTCTTGTGTGGAAATCGTTTATTCATATATTAATCATTTCGAAGAAAGTTTAAAATTTGTAATAAGAGGCGAGATTTTAAAAAGGACAAATATATATATTTTTTAATTTGTCCAATTTCTTGAATGTGGTGGGAGATTGCCCTTCCCCCGTAATTCCGCCAACAGTCTTGTAACAGCGCATTCTCTTATTCGCTTATGTACGAGTATGTATGTATGTATGTATCTCGTTTCGGCCAGCTAAGGACCACGAATGACGAGTGCCAGTAAGACTCAGTTTTTGTATGAGTTTACTCACCAGACATTTCGTGAATTTTACCAAGATCGGAGGAACAGCGTCTACATTGGATCCAGATTGCTGTATCCGAGTATTACAACTGCGGTTGTTAGTCGCTATTTAAACTGAGATATGGAAATGAAAAGCTACAAATTTTTTCTTACCCCACCTGGGAATTGAACCCGGGATGACTTAGTGACGAGCCATGGAGGGGACTCTTATTCGCTTACGTTAAAGGACAAAATCACAATTTAACCGCAAGCATATAAATTAAAATTAAAAAAAAAATTATATACCAAGTGAACAGACCATTCACACACTGGATTTTTATTCTTTTTTTAAAAAGAATTTGTGATGTTCTAGAGAATAATAAAACAAGTATACCCTAAATAAAAATGTGTTCCCATAACTTGTAATTGCCGCATGTTGTACACACGTGCTCCTTGCATGCTATATGTCAAAACAATCAGTATTTTTCAGTATTGGTTAGGATATTGTAATTAGATAGTAAATTTAAACTGTCATTTATGAAGAGGAATAAGGAAAACTTCCGAGCAAAGTGAATCAACCTACTATAAATGAAAAAAGTCTCTCCAAGGAGAAAAGCCTACATAGCTACTTTATTGACATTGCATCCCTTAAAATTTCTTGTTATGAAAACTGGTTTCTGGGTGATAAATTTTACTACAGAAATGCTGATTCCGTCGAAATTTTGAAAATTATTCGCAACCTGAAGTCGGAAGATTATCGCTCAGGTGATATAAATGCTCGTCAGCTGAAACTTTTAGTAAAGCAACCCTTCCCATATTCACACACACAATTAATTACTCACTAACCATAGCGACATTTTTACGAATCAGGAGCGTAGACAACCACTTCCCGAATCTGACAATGCTTCTCCTGATTGTAAAGTTCTACCGATAAATATTCTACCGGCTTTGTATAGAGCAGTATAGAAAGTAAACAATCAAATCTCTAAATTTTCATTAAAAATAATTTACAACTTTGTGTGAGATTTTCGTCGGGGTTGGAGCACTAAAACAGCACTTCTAAAAGTGACTGAAGACATGAGGAAAACATTAGATGATCGAAACGTAACAATTCTATCATCTTTGATCTTCTGTAAGGTTGTTGATCATGATATTTTAAAAGCTGTATATATAAACATTGATCTTTCTAACATACGCTTACTTGGAATTCTAGTTACGTATCTGAAATGAAACAAATTATAAAAATTGTAAGTAATATATAAAATTCGAAATATATATTTCCAGTGGAGTTCCCCAAGATTCTATTCAGAGTTCTTTATTTATGCAAATGAAACTTCTAATGTACTTTTTTTGTTGGCATTAGAACTAAGCGAATGATATACAGATTTATATTTCAGGTAATATAATGTGAAATTATGTACTCATACTCCTTCTTAATTTGATGAGTCTAGGAGAAGGAGATCGCATTCAACAACATCGATACAGAGAAAAACATTCTAATTCTTTAGTTATTGAATATGAAGGAGTCAACAAGTATATTTCTCTCGAAGATAAATAAACACCCATTTTTATCCATTCGTACATCAAAACAGCACGGGTCGTTTACAAGGAAACCGCATTTAAATCAATACTCTTTTTATAAGTTGTGATATCAAAGAAAAGAAAAATTATTTTAAAATTAAATGAATTAATGCTCTACGTATGCTATCACTATCAGGACAAAGTGTCTGACACTAGCACTATGGTTTTGTTTGAATAAAAAATAGTTACATTTTCATTTTAGTTTATCAGAGTATGGGTAGAATACAAAGAACCTGAAATCGCACTGAGCATATTCGTTACATATGAACTGTTGGAACTGTGCGGAACACCATATGCGTGCAATGTTTACGCTGTAACTTGAATGAACGTTGCCATAGCTTGTTCCTTTTCATTGTTTATAGAGTTTTCGTGCATAAATAATTTGTTAATAACTATGCTATTATTGCTTGTTTATAAACATACTACCGTGAGTATATATGTGCACCAAGAACATTGTCTCGTGTAACAGAAGTCGAAAATCTCTATTTAAAATGTTTGTATCCGTTGGAACCAAATTTTTATGATACTTCTAATTTTTTTTGTTACCCGATGAGGTGTCGTATGCGTGTACTACAAAGTTTGACAGCTTTCTTTGGACACTTCATGCAACGTTATTCATGGACAAAACACATGTACATTGTATAAATATGTAAAACACCACATTTTGAAACAAATATAAACAACCAGAATTTTTGAACGCTAAAATTAGAGTTTGAGATTCTTCAACTTTGTTAGATATATCTCACTACATTCGAGGAACTTCGCATAGTCCAATAAATGAGTACCTACAAAACAGTTTAGGATTTACTTCGAAGCTTTTCCCGGTATCGCACTTTCATAATTTGGTCATGTTACGTGAATGTGGAAAGTGGATGGGTTACTCATTTTTATCCCAGTTTTTTTAAAACATAACTGACTATGGACTGTGTCATGAAACAAGGTACAGCCCACATTTTAATGAATATTTAAGTTTGTAATAATTATAAAAATGTAATAAAATATAATTGGTAACAAGAAAACTAGTACACAGTTAATTTTTGCACAATGACGAATGTTTAATTTCTTGCAGTGTTCAGTCTTTTCATCAAAATAAGTGGAGCTTGGTTAGGTTCTTTGTTACTAATTTTAACTAAAGAACTGAAATAATTCTCGTTAAATTGAAGTATATTTTGTTAAGGCTAGGTCGTTGAAAGTCAAGGCAAAATGCAACTTCAATTACAAGATTGTTTTTACCTTTATATTCATCTTCTGCTGTGGCTAAAATCCCCAGACTTCTCTTTGTCTGTTAGACCAGTTAACGAAGGGGTTATAGAGAACATGGAAGATGGTGTAATTATTTTCTTGGGGAATGTGTTTGGAGTAGTTAGAAGGTAACCTTTAAATGAACTTTTCTTTAAAACGAATGGTTGAGGTACTACAAACACCAGTTAGCAAAAAAAAAAAAAAAAGAGTGAATTTTTTTTTCATGGACTAATGATTTTTGCTTGCAGATATCTCGAAAACCATAAGAAATGCGGGAAAATTAATAGAGACAATCTTGTAGGAAATATTATAAGCTTAATTTTTTTAGATTACATTTTTTTCGTACGATTCAGCGTTTTCGAGATATTAGCAAAAGAATGGACGTTCCAACATCTAAGCGTCACTACTAGAACCGGAGACGTTCGGAATTTTTACCTCCTAACTACTCCAAACACATATCTGAAGAAGAAATTTCAACCATCATCAATATTCTCTACACCTTATTTTGGGACATTCGTTGACTGGACTAAGTTCAGTGTTGTCGCAGTGAGAGTATTCACGGTGTTTGCAGAGGCAGGTGACTGGGTCGCAAGATTTGTCTTCGGTGCAGAGCGTGCGTGTGCGTGTTGTGGCTCGTGAGATGAGCCTACAGCGCCTGTGTCTGTACATGCCTCGCCTGCGGGAGCTGCATCTGGACGGTTCGCTGTTGGGCTCTCTCAGGTAATGCAATGCGGTTGGATCCATCGAACTATTGCGTAGTACAGCTTACAATGATTTTGTCCGCTTTGTCCCTAGTAGGTGCAACCTCGGGTTTCGACTCGGGTTCAATAATCGGGTCAGACTCACTGATGGCAAGGGTACCATACTAGCGTAGATAGATTTAAATCACTAAAATATGTGAAATCGGCATAAATAAACAGAGTAACGTGTACCCTTCGAGATTTAAACTTGAAAAACATATCTCACCGGCCATTTAAGTGAAATAATAGCAATTAAATTAATAGTGTAATATATTGCGTCTTATGGGGGAAACACGTATTTAAAATAAAACAATTTTTAATCACGAAAGTGGTGGAAGTTTACTTTGATTTGTAGCAATTTTTCCGTAGTATCTTTAAAAACAATTAAAAGTGATGAAGGTTTTGCAATCATACAAAGATGAGAGTATCAATAAGAAACCATTAACTGGTATAAATTAAAAAATGCGTACTTCAAAGTTGATCAAAATTATAGAGTAGTAAATATTGTTAGCTGTGACGCAGTTGTTGAACTAACTACATTCTGTGTGGGCTTCGCTGAATCATAAAATTATGAGTGGAGGACCTGGAAGAATGGAAAGAACGTACTAAAGTTCGAATTCAATTCGTATTTTAAAACAAATTATGAAAGAAATGGTACATCGTGAAAGTAGAGGATACTCTGCCCCGATCTAGGAAACCTCAGTAATGATTCCTCAGTTATTCAAAGTTACCCTTTAGGAAAAAGATATAGAAATAATTCTTATAAGTCCTACTAATTTGTTTCGCACTTTTCTATAGTCAAGCGCAATACAATAGAGTTGAAGTACAATGAATTCAAGAGAGGAAGAGTTCATGAATTTAGTTGGTAATTTCAAGAAAAATTTTGATGATATTCCGAAATCAATTCATTGTCTGATATATTTTCAGTTCATTGCAAACGTCTGTATTTTTTAGAATTAAGAAACAAATCAATTATTACCAATTACGTGCTGATTTAGAAAAAATTCCTTTGAAGAGATAATGCTTCTAATAATATGACGTCGTTAAAAGTTGATTAATGATCAGCTGTATAATGGAAGACGAAAAGTATAATGCTACGTAATCACAAAGTTTTTTTTTCTATGTAAACCGCTTTGTTATGATTGTAGGGATCTAGGTTGCGGTCTCTCATGTCTGGAA
This sequence comes from Laupala kohalensis, assembly GCA_002313205.1. Taxonomy (NCBI): domain Eukaryota; kingdom Metazoa; phylum Arthropoda; class Insecta; order Orthoptera; family Trigonidiidae; genus Laupala; species Laupala kohalensis. Next base: position 1,543,762 of record NNCF01127001.1, on the reverse strand, counting down.
GTGTTAAGCGTGTCCAACTGTGGCCTCGATTCTCTGGATGGAACTTTTGGACTCACAACCTTGAAGGAGCTGTACGCTTGCGACAACAAAATAGATGATGCCAGTCTTTGTACTTCACTGCCTCACATACGGATCGTTGATCTTAAGAGGTATGACCTGTTTCGAACCACTTGCGTGATTTTTATATGTGATGATACGATTACCATGTTTTATGATTATTAGTCTCGTAAAAGTGTACCACCTAAGCATAACAAAGATTGAGTGAGTATAACAAAAACAGTTGTCTCTAATAAACTGAGGATTATACATAAAACCCATTGATGGTTCATAATATTTTTCTTCGCGCATTTAAGCGTTAAGGAAAGATTTTGATCGAACGATACTCGAAGTTTTGCTATTTATATTTATTACAATATTTATACAAATGACTGGGTGTTTGTCAGATTTTCGTACCTGTATATCACTCTCATCTACACTAGACTGTCTTGTCTTCCACGGACTTCTTTCTGTTTCTCCAAGTTTGATTTATGTTCGTAGATAAGACGCTTTTGGAAGTGTGGGTTAAATTTGAAAGCACCTGTTTTTCACACCTTAATCCGAATTCTAGGACATTTCTTCAGTTACGTAAACATAGAAGTCGTGCGTCGCAAGAAAAGGGAAGTTCTCTGAATGTTACGAACGTATTTAACGTAGGGGTCATTGCAATACAATTTGTATGAATTTAGTGCGCTGATTATTTTGCGGACGTCAACTATGATTTATTCAAAACTATAGTTATAACTCACCTATACGTCACATGTTTTGTTTCATCTGTTTCTCGAAAGAGGTATTTTACGTTAAAGGACATATGAATTAGTTTTTAATTTTGACGCAAAAGTTTTGATTTACAATTCCATTCAGAATAAAATAGACGCATTGTCATAATTCTAAAGATATTTAATTGAGAAAGAGATAATAATGAAACACAAGGTATGGAATGAGAATGTATATACATCAGAAAATATATAAGAAGTAAATAATACAATATTGGATGTGCCACGAGTTAGTTGCTTAGTAACTCATAAAATATTCTTATTATATTTCCTTTTAATCAGTTTTGTAGTTATGAAATCTTGACATGCAAATGAAAGTCCCATTAAAATCCTTCGCTATTAACTATATAATTGCTTTGTGAGTTTTCGACGCTCTGAAATCGCAGATAATTAGTATATGATTGTTAACGTTTGATGTGTGTACTAAGTGTAACGTTTGATGTATGGCTTTGTAGGAATTACGTGCAAGACATTGGCTACATAGGTTTTCTATCAATCTGTACTGAGCTGCGGTACCTGTCGCTCGTGGGTTGCCCAGTGTCCGCGCTGCCTGGCTACCGACCAGCGTTGATCAACATGTTGCCGCAACTCACACATCTCGATGGAATCTCTGTGAATGAGGGACGCATGGAAGGCAAGTTTCCTGACTCCTTGGTTTCTAGATGAAAACAAAAATTCGAGTAACTTTGTATGAATATAAGATAATTATTTTCCACACTACCACCGGCCTCTACAAATGTCAGGAGAATTATTATTAATTTGGCCCATTTATGGTAAACCTCTGTCCTCCAAAAATGGGGATAACGTTATTAGAAATACGGTAGGCTTTGTTTTCATCTATCGAGTTTACTTGAAAGTACTTACTTGTATGACTTACGTTTTCTTGAAATAAGCTCTTGTAAGTCTGTGAAGATGCTGTAAATTATTTTTACTATACGAGGGAATGATAGTATCTTGCCTTCCGGGTTGATGACTTAAGTCAACGAACCCACATTTTTAGTGACACTGTATTCGCTCTGAAGAGAATGGTAGTGGACACGTCGACGGCTTCAGTCGAGAAGTCAAGACATTATGGTCTCCTGACCGCGAAACCTCTCAAGGTGACAGAAATTATAGAGGCCGAGCGACGGTAGCGGATGTAATGCTAGCGTTAAGTCGTGAATTTTTGTGAGTGTTTCGCCCTTCATTATGTTGCCCTTCATCTCATATCCTCATTGTCTTCATTATAAAAATATCTTATTGACATAATAAACGACAGAAAAAATCACCCAACTTACTGCTTCATCATGAAGTCACGGAGGAAATGGGAGGTTCTCCAGCATCCACTTCTCCAAAAGCATTAGCCCTCATACTAGAACCACGAGCTGGAGACGTGAGATTGAAGGAGAGAGGTGAGGTCTGGGGAGGCTGAGATGCTTTCGACCACTTTCGCATCAACGTGCATTGTTTCTTTAGGAGACTTGAAATATTATATGAGTTCATGAACATCAAATTTACAAAGTGTAGTTACAATAATTAGCAGACGATGACCACCATCTAGAAGAGTCAGCCGCTTTCTTGAGAACAATGCTTCTGGACGGGACCGACAAAGCTGCGTTGTGTAGTCAGAACCAAAAATACTGAATATCAATGACCAGACCCTCGTATTGCACATTGTAATGAGACGAGGAGACCAAGAGGTCTAGTAAAAAATAAAGAAAATAGCTCATTTGTAACGAACAATTGATGTATTAATGTTTTTTTTCTCTTCTCCGATACATGTATTGCTATTATTCATTTATACGTCGCACATTCCAATTAAGAAATGTGTCTTTAGTCAAATAAATTTTTAATTTATGGTCAAAAAAGCAGTACAAACTGCGTATGACCACGTGGAGGACAATAAACTAATTTACTCTCCAAAGACAAGCAAGGGTCCATCCCATCAATTCCGATCAAGGGCCCTAAGGCAGAGGCGGATTCAAAAATTTTCAGCAAAAGTTTCTAGATAAGATAAAAAGTTATCTGCGAGTTATAATACTAATAAATGTCAATATGTTTGTAATTTAACGCAAAAATTTACATGTACAAATTATTATCGAACTATAGATTATTATGATAAAGTGTTAAGATTCTTTTCTGATCCCTAATATTGTGTGGGAAAATGGTAACAAGGCCTTTTGCGGTATACCACTTATGATTTCTTTCAAAGTAGTATGCAAGTTAGCAAATTATTAACAATTCCAACAATGTTTTTCTTCTTGAACATATTCTTTGAAAGATTGGAAAATATGAAAATTCCTTGTATCTCTTTGTTTCATTGCAATAATACAATAATTTCTTCTAAAGAGAGAAAAAAACACAATGATACAAACATGAATAGTATTTTACTTGACACATAAAGGATTTGTCATATTACGTTTCGAATTAGTTGACTATTATTGCTTATATGTGGTTTTTAGATTTTGTTCCCATAACGACAACCTCAATTCAAACTTAATGTGGAAATTAGAAATAACAAGGGAATGTAACTTCCTTTCTTTCCTTTATGCAGTGTCCGATGAAGAAGGCTTCTTTGAAGATACTGATGACGTGGATGAAGAATCAGAAGACGTAATATCGAACACTAACCTTGCGGGAGAGGTACATCTCTTCTATTTGATATGAAAAGAAGTCGATAAATCTTAGCCAAATTAACCAAAACTAATACTGACTTTATTAGTGGCAAGATGCAAATATTTTTTGTCGACACATGATTTACTTTCATCCGTGATAATACTATTATATTTAATTTAAATAACATTTTATGAGGTTGCTTCATTTAATGAGTAGTATACTGTATCACAGAAATAGGACAAATATTTTGATTTTTGTATTTAACTTATTTCAATTTATCCTATTTTAAGTTAACAACAAGAAAGCTAATTATGTTTAGAATAGATTCTATTTATAAATACACATAAATTCAAATAATAATAAAATACATCTCAATCATAGATTTTATTTAATTTTATTAAGATACCAACCCCTCCCTTTGTACGTTTAGTTAACATTACATCAAACATACCTAAATAGACATCGAACAAATTAATAGATATTGTTAAGTTGTCATATCGAAATGATAATGAACAAATAATATGTCACGTGTTATATTATTCCATTTCATTAAAAATCCTTTCTGGGATGATCAGATGATCCATCAATTCGAATGCTACATTCACACATTATCCACTGCGTTACTTATGAAATGAGATTTGACTATTTACAATAAGAAATTATTGTGCAACTTTAAATGTCTCTTAATGCGGATTACTAGAAATGTACCGGGAAATATACATATATTAATATCCTGAATATCGCCTACACGTAACATTTATTCTCACAAATCCTTCTTTGAAACTCTTCTTCTGTTTCCTCATATGTTTTGGAATTTCTATCTATTATTATTAAACGGGTAATTATTGTATCCATGTTTCTATTTTTTTCTTATTCCACTAAATTTGGCGTAATTTTCAGATTAGAGTGTTTTGGTATAAAACACAATTTACCTGATATGACCTGATTTCCGAGAGATACTTGTTAGTGTTTTTTTCTACACTAGTAAGTGTGAAACCCATTCCAAATGTTTTTTGATGGTAGTGACTTATTAATTTTCTTTAATTTAACGTGCAATTTATACCAATATTTCTTCCTGCTGTGAAATAAAAAATATAATATAAAAGATTTCACAGTGATAAATCTCGTTAAAACTACGCATTATTGTATTTCACGTAAAGTTCGGTCATTCAGAGAAAACTACTACATTTCTTACGTATTTTTAACAACGATGATACAATTGAAATAAATTTTAATACTACCCCTTTACCATAAAGTTTTCTCCACTTTACGTAGACATTTTTACATTAATTCATTCAATAGGGCGCTTTATTTACAAATATTATTTATGTACAAATGTGTAGTGAGGATTTTTGTTGCCTGTACGCCTGTAAAATTCCCCTTAAGTAGGGCCGTGAGCTGTGCATACAATGCCCTGGTATTCACTCTCATTGAACGGATAGTTGCAGTTTTAATTTTTGGAAATCTTTGTTTTGAACTTAAAATGATTGTAATTTTATTTACTTGTGATTTGTGTCGTATTATTATTATTATTATTATTATTATTATTTAGCATCCTTTAGTGCATCTTTAATATTGTTTTATTTAGTTGTAAAATATTTTTTAAGTATGCTGCAACTACCGAGTAAATGAGAACCGTTGGGAACTACGGGAAACCAACGGTCAGGACACGAATATATACAATTAATATAAACATATTTACAAAAGATAGTTAAATAAGAGAAATAAATTATAATGTAAAATATACCAGTTTTGCCATAGAAATAAAGGTTAAAATAAAATTCAATTATTTACAATACTAAAAAAATT
>NNCF01127001.1:1522757-1537984 GCA_002313205.1 Laupala kohalensis | reverse complement strand
TGTAGAGTGTTTCGTAAAGATTCTGTCGCGGCATTAAGCTCTCCAAACTGCAACCTATTTAGAATATCTGCGTGCAAGTTTCCGCGATTCCTTTCAAAGTTCGCTGCAAATTCTACCCTTTTTTCATGGCTCCATTTAAATCGTTTAATTTTTGACAATATCTTTGATTGTTGTAGTACTTGTAAACTATTTTTATATTTTAAGGTTAAACAAAGTGGCATGTGATGGGATTCTATTCTTTGACCTACACGAAATTTATCTATCCACTGTATAGTTTTAGGACACGCCAAACCATAATCAATTACGCTCTCTCCATTTCTATTAATATACGTGAAATTTCCGCATGCATCCCCATAAGAACCATTCAAAATATCTAAATTATGTAAATAGCATAGCTCTAGTAATTCGCTTCCCTCGCCATTGCACACTTTATCTTTACTTTTTCTAATTATAGTATTATTATTATTAACATGAAGATTTTCGTTCATAGGTGCGTCTGGTTTTCTTTCACCTATTCTTGAATTAAAATCTCCCATTAATAAAAGTCCTGCATTGGGATTCCTATTTTTCAGCGTATTTAATATATGGTCTAACTCGTCATAAAAGGAACTATTATGGTACACGGATCGTTGTGGGTGTCTATAAATAATTAAAATTAATATCTCCATACCCGTGCATTCTCGTTTAACGCATATGGAACTTTGCAAATTTATATTTATTTCTCGGAAACTATAATTTGTTGAATTCTTGCAATAAATTGTGGCTCCACCTGGGTTTCTTCCACGCGATCCTTTTCTTTTCAAATGTTTCGTAAATGAAGTATATCCATTTAAATTAACCGAATCTCCGTCTTTACACCGCGCTTCAAGTAATCCAATTACAGAGAATTTTTCAAGGAACTCACGATAACTTCCCTGAGTCAGTTTCCTCGTCAATCCTTCAACGTTCCAACACAATACATCTAATACATGCCCTTTGTCCTACTGGCCTGTCGCGGACGTACCTTGCTGAACTGCAAGTGCCACAGATCTTGTCACCCGTCCTTGCGGTGGGGGAGGTACATACGGCGACCGGCTGGTAGCCGACAGGCGTGGTGCACTTTCCTTTTTACATTAATGATTCAAGTGTTAAACATTCAACATGGGTCACTAGACAATACACTTTCTGAAGCGAGGGAAATTGGATAATAATTATTTCTTGAGTTCGTACAAAAATACGGCGTCATATTTAACACTTGTCTGTGCAAAACGTATATTATAACTTTTTAAAATAATATTAAACTACAGTCTCCTACAATTTCCAGCGATGTGTGAATTAGAATTCATACGTTTCTGATCACTAACAAATTAACAATCACTTACGTGGGAGCACTGCTAGCTTATTTACTGCTAACCTTGTGATATTGCACAAATCTAGTGAAATTCTAGAAATAAAGGGCAAGGTGAGTGTGTCCTCTACCCCTAATTCTCTCCCTTGAGATATATGGCAAGTTATAAATTATCTGAGTTTTCAGTATTCTCTAGAAAATTAAAAACAGAAAAGTACTTTCATGATAGACAACCTGTCGAAAGTATTTGTTGGATTAAAGTACGAGTGGTGTTTAACAGAACTTTTCTTCATTGGTTCTTTTCTTTTCGGGTGCGGGGGGGGGGAGTATAGGAGTGCAGTTATTTATTCGAGTTGGTAAATTTAAATAAAATTCTATGCAACTCTCACACCACAGTTTTACTCTTCAAATAGATATCACACTAATTAGTTTTCACTATCATTTTTGATAATCAGTGAAAATGCATCACATTGTCTTGTACTTTCGCTTTCCGAAGTTGAGCGGTACTCTTTAAGAGTTATCGAGGAAGAACGACGATAAGCGTAATTTTGATGCAATGGATATTTTCGTGTTTTTCTACGGTTAATACACTATGGGGGTAGGCTACCATACTTTAAAACTTTGAAATTTTGAGTCTGAGTATATTTTCAAAATCTGAAAAGTTTATGGAAGTCTTACTTTAAGACATAAAACAAAGTGGTTACGTGCCCTATCCATAATTCAAAAGTTAATTGTTTAAGAACTACCCTAATAAGCATCACCCAGTTTCACTAAGTTCCTCCTTAAGCCCGTAAACTACCACGCTGGCGTAGAAACGGTGTGTTAAAGAGTGTATAATGAGAGTTTAGTATCTCTGGATCCTTTCCTTCCTGCGCGTGCGCTAACGCTGTAACTCTAGCGGTTCCGTGGTTACGCCGTGTCCGTCGTCAGGGTTCGAGCGCGGACTCCGCTGCGGTGGCGAGCGTAACATCCTCAGACGCGGAGTCTCCCCCAAGAGACGGACCCCCGTCCTCGAAGTCATCTCCAACGGCGTCTCGCAGTTCATCGGAGGAAGAGGGGATCACCTCGAGTTCTGCAGACGAGGAGCTCGGCACTATTGCGAGGACGCGTCGCCGACTTTTGAAACCGCTCACCGCCTCGACTTTACGACCCGTCTCGGTAAACAACTTTTTATTGTAACATCTAAATTATACTGAAAATTACACGCTCGAACATAACATCTCAGTGGTTCTACATACCTCAATTACGCAATCACTCGTGAGTACAGAGAGTGTACAATAATTTGTGGTATACACTTTCAAGGTGTTCCCCAATCACATTGACTCAAAATACATTTTTACATATGTTCTTAAAAAAATGAAAAACTGAATACACAAAAAGTTTTGATTTCACAACTTCCCAGTACCGACTCGGGGAGAGAAGTTTGCATCGTCTACGGCCAAGTGCAAATTGCGACGGACCGGGACTCGATCCCAGAACCTCCTGCTTTGGTCGCAGGTGTGCTTTGGTCCTTGGTTCGAGTCCCGATCCGTCGTAATTTTCACCTGCTCATAGACGATGCACACAAAATGTGATTAACTTCACACACCATATTTGAAATAAAGAAAGAAAAGAACTAAACAAATTAAAGTATTGTCCCCTTCAGCAAGATTTTCTTTCTTCCAGTACGAACTATTTTAAAGTGATAATTATTAATTTTGAATTGAGAGATCATGGAGGATAATATTATAAAACATTATGATCGCAATATTTTGTATATTTATGTCCAATTATCACAGTAGATATTGGTCAGTCACATCCAGAAAAGGGGATGCTATCAAGCTCCCTTCAGAAAAACCCAGTAATTCCATTAAATATTGGAATGGTATAGTAAGCTTTGGGTGTAATTTTGCATCAGAACAAATTTCACACCAACCTGAAGACACATAAAGAGTTATTTTTTAGTTATTTTTACATGTTATGTTTAAAAAGTGATCCTATTCAATAATAATGATAGAATTGATAATTTTTGTGAAATATAATTTTAATTTTAAATGACAACCTCTATGAAAATCAGGGTGGCGGAATTGAACATTTATTCGAAGTAGTTAACGTAATTATTAGCAACTTTTGTACTGAAACAAACCCAAAATATGTTGGAAGAGAAGTATCATTCAAATAAATATTAATGTCATAGATGAAATATGAACATTATACATATGTAGACCTACATACTAATACATTTCATCACACAATTTATTGTTACATAAAAATTTAACATAATTCATATTATTTGTATTTACCAAAGTTTATTATCATAGTTTTTTACTTGTCAATAACTCATGGGCGAAAAAAAAAAAAAATTAAACCTGGGCAAATGTTTTGGGGTTTCTTAACACTGTAAGCAAGAAAATTAAAGTTTGGAGACGCTGGCTCATTAACAATATAATCAAGAAAAAATGGTTTCATCTTCTATGTTTTTTGGGGAGTGAGGGAAGGGGGGAATATCCGGTGGAGGTGGAAGGTTCACCCACTTCCTTTGGGTCACTTTGGTAAGTACTTCTTGTCACTCGGGTACGAGGAGAATTACCCGCTAAACCAACAAAAGATAATTTATTCGCAAACTCGTGTTTTGTAAAATGGGTTTAAGACACGGTATTTGTTCCGTGCTTGATGGATTCCCCGAATGCAGAAATAATGTTGAACTTGCCTAAGCGTCCGCAACTCGACTTAATTCTGAACATCGTGCGTCCAGGCTGCCTCCGCTGCGCGTCCTCCATCCGCGCTGGAAAGGCCTTCCTCCTCGGGCAGCTACGGTCGACCTGGATGTACAAGAGAGGGATCTGCACGTCTGCGTCCCGCAACCGCGGGGTCAACAGCCTCCAGCACCGCCATTTCACGTAAGCACGGCTCTTCGAAAACATTCACTCGCTGCACTTGTCGGACTTCTTCAGGCATACGGAGTCTAAATACAGTTCAGATCATTATCGTTCCACGAGACGTTGTGTAATGAATGGAAAACGGTGTCTCAACAGTGTACTCTACTGGAAACAATTTCTAGTTCTAAGGGTGAATTTAGATAACTTTTCAAAATGATCATGTAGTTATTTGCAACTGTAACGTAATTATCTTAACAAATCAAAATTATGCAGAATCTCCAAAATTATTGAGAAAATTCAGAACGTCGATCAATTAATCAATCTCAATAAACTTACAACAACACAATTGATCATTTTAAATGATTGCATTTATCTCAAAAGTATATCAATAAGATACTTTCTCCATAAAACCCCTTCACCTATAACACGATTTTATTAACAGATAAGTCCGGTAAGGGTCAAAACGTTATTAATATATCTCAGTTTATTCTTTTATTAAAAACGTACATTTCGATATTATCATGATGTCTTTCATAATACTAGGAGAGGTTTAAGCCCTTACCTTCTCCAGGCACCCTCTCGGTTCGGTATCAGAAGCTCCCCAGCGGTCCAGCGTCTCTTATTCCAATTCCCTCACCCAAGTCTCGGGTAGGTGGAAGACCAGACTTCATGACCCAAACAAAAATAAATAGTACTACCTAGTCGCGAAGAAATTAACTTTTTAATCAGTATGTTATGGAATCAGGGGTCATACGTGACATAATACATATCTAAGAACGATACATCAGGAACAGAATCAAGCGGACAATGATATGGCAGAACACTGGAGGGGAGTACTTGTGAATAAAATTACACACCGAAAAAGAAGAGAAGATAAAAGAGTAATTTTGTTAAATATGAATAAACTACTAGCAGTTATTTACTACAGGTTAATAAGTAAATTACAAGAATAAAATAAAATGAATAAATGAAAAATATTTGCTTGTTGCAGTGGAATCGTCCGTCTTAGAGTGTCCTCCAGCGTTGCTCCGTACTGACTCGCCCAGCGCCCTGACATCGGGTGGCATCGTGTGCGGCAACTTGGCGGCAGCCCTACGCGCGCGCAGACAGCGCGCTGCCGCCGCCATTACCGCTACTACCTCCGCCACGGCTGCCATCGCTTGGGGACATGATGATGATGATGATGATAATGAGGAGGAGGAGGTGGAGGAGAGTGAGGAAGGAAAAGGAAGAACACATGCTACCGACACGGACGCCTCCACCGCATCCAACATCTCGACCAGCGGTGAAACAACGGTAGATGCTTCAGTTCGTAATTTTTTAATTCGTTTTTGAAAATCAATCCAGTGAAACTTGTCTATATCGGACACTCATGGGACCATAAAATTTGTCTGCTTTTGGGAAATTAGAGTCAAAGAAATGTACATAAAATGAATAGTGTTTGAGGAAAAATATGTGACAGTAATGTATTTTTAAGTTGTTGACAGTAATACAGCAATTAAATCTTCAATATTTACGTTAAAATTTCAAAATACGACGAAAATAGGTTTGTACCATAAGGTTAAAAACTAAAACGAATTTAGTAATGAAAGATGACATAATTATTTTCTGAGAATTTCGTAAAACTGTTTTGTTTCCTACACTACTGCGTGTGAAACTACTCAATATCCTAGACAATAAATATTTATACATACGATTGACTACCTTCAGTGTCAGTGAAAGATTAGTTTCTCAGCCTTCATCGTGATTCGTTGTTATCTGTCTTTTCTGTTTGTTACACATATTCTTATGTGTGGGTTGTTGTTGATTTTAATTGGTTTTAACCTCTGAAGGTTTACCGTCAAAATTAAGGGACTGATCTTCGGTTATATTTGCGTCAGTAACAGTATTTGTACGTACAAAATCAGTGGAGAACCGCAGAAATCCAACAGGAACCAAAAGTGTAAATAGAATGTTGTATGAACCCACAGATTATAGAAGATACAGATAGTTCACTCCCATAAGCCTAATGGTTGTCTTAGATGCACCCCAGCGCGCCACGGGGTAGGCCGAGAACTATCGTCAAAATTGCGCTCAACACTTCTCCCTTTTCCTCGTCTTACATCGCATAATTTTCATCGAGTATCCGCTGCCACATTCTGCAGAAACCTACAAACAATTAACCTGCAGTGGAAACTCAGAACCAGCAATTCTAAATGCGTGATTCGAACTAAAACACCCACAAATCAACACCATGCAGAACTCGAGTAGCTTCAATTAGTCGCAGTCGCCACAAGAAGACCATGTGCATGCTCACTATGCGAGCAACCAGTTGAAGGGGGGGTGACTAGTTAGTTCGGCGCCTTGCTAGCGGAGCGCTGCTACGAGTGATCCATCTGTATCTAATATAATATGTGGTATCAACCATAGTGGAAATAGATATCAATAGTATATGACGGAGAACGTTCTTGGGGAGAATGTTACTTGGATTGGAGATGCACTAGAGATTTTTATTTAAACAAACTTCTTCCTAGCGTATACGTTACGTTCATGATACTGGACGCATAATATACCTGTAGAAAATTATTCTAATAGAGACATTTTGCTTAGCGTATCCTAATTCCCATTGTAAGGAATATCTAAATCATGTAAATCCAAACTACTTCTACACAACCGTACACATGTTAACTGTAACACACCTGTGAGTATACCAGCGCGTGTTGCACGGCACTCAGGACCAACAAAACTACGTCGTTACCTTTCAGATGTGAACATAACCTCAAATCCAGTTCAGAAATCGAACTGAACACTTTCACTAGTTCACTACCATCATACACAAACAAATACGTTTAACGCTCTTAAGAGTAGTGCGTTACGAGTACCACTAATTGTGGAGCATGCACAGAAGCAAAATCACATGATGATGGCGCATGCGCTAGCTCGCAGAATATTACACAAAAACTCCTCATTGTCGCCGTGGCCTACTATAGCGAATCTTCTGGAATAATAAACAATTGTCCGCGACCGTAATAAAGTGTGTCCATTTTTGAACATTTCTAGTATTACACTCAATAGAAGTGTGACGGGATAAGAAAAAATGTCCGCTATAGAGACATATTGAGAAGTTTCTCTTAAGGCAAGTTTTACTGTTTATGCTTTAAGTGCAGAAACATATGCGAGAAATGAACGACATTTCGGAAAATCGGGAAACTGTACTTCATATTCCATTTCATCATCAGGGCAGCAACGCTTTGGAAGACACCACGGTAAGCAGCGCGAGCAGTGACGCTTTGGACCAAGACATCTTCATTCCTCCCAGATTGGACCTACTAGAGAGCTCTCGACGATGGAGGCGTGTATTCAACTCGTACAGGGAAAAGAATCGGTAATTCACATATTATAATATAAAACTAATGAAATTAATTGCTTTCCATTTCTCTTCGTCATTCTTTTTACCCTGAATATCCTGTAGGGTGGTTCTTAAAAATAAACATTTGAAATTGGAACGGGGCACCCTCCCATTTTCCTTTTTGTCTTAAAATCAAAATTTCCATCAAAATTAACGATTTTAAAAATAATTTGAAGGTTTCCTCTCAAGTTTTTAAAGTCTTAAAATTTTACAATTAAAAAAACAATTTTAAGGGAAATCTTATTTTAAGTCATGAAACAAAATCTAAGGGAAACCTGTCCAAATTTCTTAAAACTTCCCCAACCATTAATGCCATTTTTCGACGTAAACACCCTCTCATTTGAACGGTATTTTGCAAAACATTTAGATGGGGATCTCATTTTGTTTTATATCTTAATAAAAGACTTCAGTAAAAATATCTGATTTTAATAACTTATTTTAGCGTACACTACCAATTTTTTAAATTTTGAAACGTTAAAGCAATCACCAAAAGTTTGAAACGTTTGGTAGCAATCACTAAATTGAATTTTTAAAATATGAAATTTTAATGAATGTCTTATTTATGTTCTATCCAAATTTCAAATTTGATTTTTAAGATCACAGGTATCGGAAATGGAATATGATATGTGACCGGATGAACTTCCATGCAACCTCACCGAGGTGGGTGAATGATGAGATGAATGAATGAAAGTATTTTCTCTTTTTCACCATGAGTAGAAGTTTTGTGGGTTTTTTTAGAAAGGCAGAGGAAACGGGAGTACTCTGAGACATCTTTCGCGAACACTTTTCTTCCCCCACTGCAACTTCTACTTGGATAGTCCAGGGTTTGAACCTGTGAGGTAGAATCCGCTACGTCAACAAACTTCCCACTCATCACTCATGTAGCAATAATGCACGCGTCTAGCATTGTGGTCTGAAAAAAAACAAAAACGTTTTCTATCGTAATTCGAGTGGTATAGTTAAACTCCGTTTTGTAACAATACGAGTATATTACGATCATTTAAAGTCAGTGAGAAGGAAATTTTAAGAAATTTTTGAGTATTCATTTTCGAGCGGAATCCTGTAGGAGTAATATTCATTTAACATATAAAACAGCGGTATTTTCCCTTTTGTTGTTTTGTGGAAGGAAAGCTTTTTTACTGACGTCAAAATCTACCATATTTTTCTTTCGAATATAAAGTAGGTCGAGCTAACTGACTTCTTACAATACACTTTTTAAATTTTCATAAATTCACACTTGCGTACAATCAACTGTTTATTTAAGTGAACAATAAAAACGGGTATTCAGTTGACTACACTCTATATTTTTGTCTTAATTTATTACAACAGTTGTCAAAATGAATCCAAGTATCGAATATTTTATACATTTTATTTTATTTATTCAAATAAGACCATTCATTTCATCATTTACGAATATAAGCTTTATATTATTTCCATTTATTTGTATTTTTATTTATTATATGAATATATATTTAGTCTTTCAGTATGCTTTTACTTCATCATTCATTCTATTTCTGAATATTTTGTTTCTTTCAAATTGTAACTTTTCCTTGTAGTCTGAACATGCAGATATAAGCAAAATATCTTCTTGATAACGATGTTTACAGTCACTTACAATTTTAGTTTATTTTCTAACATGAAGCGTATTTAAATCCAAAGTTTTGTGAGAGAAAAGAATTGATTGAAAATTACAGTTTTTATAGTTATCGTTTGAAATCCTGAAAAGTGTAATATATTTCTAGAAACTGCACACATGGTCTACTGGGCATATTCATTAGATTCTTCTAGAATATTTTTTGTTGGTTACTCAAGTTATGAAACTGGTTTTATAAAACCTGTTATGAACTTCTAGAGTCTTTAAAACATTGAAATTAATATGTATGTGTTGTCCTTTTTGGTATCGTCATTTTCATATAAACTATCTTGACATGAACGTAGGGTGGTGAGTCACCAGTAAAACACGGAAATTCTGTAGTTTCATAGGCATAGAGCACAGGGTAACACAAGGTGTCTAAAAAGTTTCATATTTATGGAGGGTGAATATTAAAGTATCCAATTTATGTGACAAACTAAATTTTGTAGTTTATTATTTAGACCAATATTGTCCAACTCGCGGGCGCCATGGCGCACCCGACCTACCTTTTTCGAACCCTCTTATGCGAATACAAATTTAAATGAATTCAATAAATTTGAAAAAATTGTATTTTTAATAGCTAAAAATGTTATTATTGTTGTGGTTATTATTATTATTATTTTATTATTATTAACGTAATTATTATGTGACATGGCACTTGCGATCCCACATCTATCAGTCAGCCCTTATATATAAAAAGGTTGGATAGGGCTGCTTTAGACCAGCGATTCTCAACCTGTGGTCCGCAGACCACTTGTGATCAGTGGATCGTTTTCATGTGGTCCGCAAAATATTGGCCTTTTCATAAATACAGAACTTTCAAAAATTTATAAATAGGCCAACGTAACTATAATATTCACCCTATTTAATTTGTAGGCTATGTAGTAGACATAAGTCTGTACAGGTTTTCATTCATTTAGTGTATGTGGTCCTCCATTGAATTGGTAAGACATGTAGTGGTCAGAGTTGAGAATCACTGCTTTGGACTATTGTAATACTTTGTTGAATTTTGGCAGTGACAAATGGCAGCAGGAAACGAATGAAGGAAACAGCCCGAATGTTGAGGTGGGAACCAATGGTGAAGGAAACAATGTGGACACTGTAGAAGCAGAGGAGAAGAAGGAAGAAAACAGCAAGGACGAAGCATCAGCAGCGAAGGAAACAAAGAAGGAACCTCCTAAGCAAAGCAAAGAAAAGGAACGGTACAGACCACCTCCGTGTTGTGCTATGATGCACATGCTACGTAATGCGGACAGGAACTGGGATTGTGAATCGAACGGGAGAATGGATTCGTCTTCGGAGTCATCCGAACGAGGAAATAGATCAAGAGGTCACGAGTTTATGCGGTTTTAGGGATCGAGAACAGATTATCGTTAACTATGTGTTCTTCGTGTGGCTTTTGTCCCCAAGTTTTCATCCAAGTGAGATCATAATAAAAAAATTCAACTAAAAAAGAAATTATTAACGTGTACTAATAAAGAACATGTGGAACACTGACTTTGTACAGTTGCCTGTTTGTGTCAAAGAACATCTGAACTGTGTAAATAACTTGTTTTATTAAAAAATCTGTATAATTTGTATTTGCCTCGGGAGGTTACTATTTCTTATTGCACTAAGCGATTTAAAAATACATTACATACCAATAATAATGTAAAATTATGCAACAATTAACTCTTTTTCTCTTGGAATGGTCACATATGTACGGATTATGTATCAAGAAACCAACATTCTGATATCAGAACACAATCCTTTATTTGTATTTCACTAGGACCACCACGAACAACCGAAAATGAGATAGGATTATATTAAATGAATGGGGATATAATCATTAGAACATTTATGAGGCGCAATAAAGTTGTGATTATAATATGAATTGGTTTAAATATGATAATTATATCGGTGTATAGTACTGGGTGAAAATTATGTCACCCTTGGCTAATGTTTGGTAACATTTAATGCATCTCACTGATGTACCAATCGCATCGTTTCTCATTAAATTTTCCAGTTTGGGAACAGTATTCGTCAAAAGAAAGAATAGACGGGGTCGGAAAGACGCCGTATTTTGCCGTGCGAAAAATTGAAAGATTTTCACATTTGATGTACATTCAATTCTAGCCATAGAAAATGTGTACATGAATTGAGCATGTGGGTAATTGGGATAATTCTCCGTACTCTGATAGGCAGTTCCCCCATTAAACTTCCGTTTTAGCGAAACATGGCCAAACGCATCAGTGTTAAGCATATTGGTTGACTGTACTCTCCCTTGACGTACAACAAAGCTACAATGACGGTCATTAGCATTTTTCATACTCCCATTCATTGAGTCGCAGTTCGTTTGAATTTGGATTTTTAAAAAATAAATGAGACGTATTGCTCCATTTGGTTTCCTGATCAGTATTCTGTGCCAATAAAGCATGTGAAGCCGTCTTTCGAATATTATTGATAAGAAGTAGAATGTTTATACGATTCATTCCTTTAAAAATGATTTATTTACTAAAGACGATGTATTTTATTCTCTGTTTTCACTATCGGCATGCATGAATACATTTTATTGACTAGATATTTTATAGTGCCATTTTATGACGACATTATAGAAGTAGAATGTTTATACGATTCATTCCTTTAAAAATGATTTATTTACTAAAGACGATGTATTTTATTCTCTGTTTTCACTATCGGCATGCATGAATACATTTTATTGACTAGATATTTTATAGTACCATTTTATGACGACATTATGCAAAACATTTGGTTTATATCGTAATAAATAAAATCTTTTTTGAATTATGTGATGAATTAGAGAGGTATTCTAAACAAGAATACAAGTAATAAATTTAATCCATGGCATATTAGTGTGTTGCGTAGTGTGGAGATCTAGTTGGGTTTGCAACAAATCTCCGCTTCCACAAAATAAATAAAACGTTTGGTTTCCAAATTTGGTCTTGTAATAATTTATTGATACAGAGACCTGTCTTGGTAGAACAAATAAAGAACGATTGAAATAAAGACACCGTATGACATACGGGAACCTGGAATGTCGTCTAGACTTGTGGTTTCGACGTCTGTGGCGNGACTTTTGGCGTCGGTGATGACGATCTGCTGGGCTCACGTTCGTACGAAGAGGAGCGCTTCTCGTGAGGAGTCTAGCCGTGGTGCCTGGTGGTTTTCAAGTTCGGTAGTCGCGCCGTTCCGGGGGTGAAGATCCTCGGTAGCTGGCGTCGAAGTTTGGAGCTCTTCGCGTCGGCGAAGTCTTGATTCGTTTAGCTTGTCGTATTATTTTGGTATACGCGTTCCAAGTCGTGGAAATGCGTATTGTGGCGAAGCTTGACGCTTGAATAATCTCGGAACTGAGAACTGGCTATGTTCGTCGAGATGAGAAATTTGACATATGTGAGCACATCGGACACGACTGATTAGCATCGACGGAATAGCTGGAATGGTTGTTATTCGTCGCCAAGGGTGGTTCATCAAAGTGAAGATAGCTGAACATCTGAGTCATATTAGACTTAATTCGCCCTGAAGGGAGCAGTTTTTGCGGGTGCCGTTATGGGGTAGTTATTTATTTACTGGTGCTCACGTATTTCATGGATGGCGTCTTGCATAGAATTTATTTACGTCGAACCATGCGTTCGTTTATTATTCTTTGTCTAGGCCTTGAAATGTGTTGGCCTTGGAACTCTTGTGTACAGAGGGGCCATGCCGTGAGAGTACGATGAATAAACAATAAACAAACATGGCGAGAGCTTCTGATATGTGTTGAATAGCGGCGTGCATTTGTGATGCGTAGGAAGCTATATTCGTAGGAAACTGTGTTCCTGAATCATCAACTACTTTAGTGCGTGCGAGCTGGTTGATGGGGCATGAGCATTTACTGGGGGAGAAGTCGAGTGCAGAAGATGTGTATATTTGTTGTAGGAAGGACACATTTCTTTCTACAAGTGAATTAAAAAAAACATTTTCTCTCCGAAAGGATCGTCCTCTTTTGACTTACTTTTTATATAGAGCAAAATTTAATTTAATTGCATTACAAATGATTTTTAAGTATTTGTTCAAGAAACACACAATGAACGTGCCGTATATTTAATTCCGCATAGCGGACAATACATAATATTGATTCCCCTTCTCAATTTGGAAAAAGTCTGATGTTTCGGCCATCATGTCACAGTCTTCTTCAGAGAAGTCTGAAACATCGGAATTCAACAACATGTCTGAAAAGTCAGACCTTTTAACTAATATGCAGAGTTACGCAGACAGAGAAACGCTGCAGTAGTGTCTCCGCTTTCAATATATTGGCGAGTAGTCAAGCTAGAAAAGGCTTAGAGCAATGGGACTCCTCATCTACGCTACACAAATGCTGTTTCAACACCTTACATTTCCTCTCTGTCTCTCTTTGTAATTCTTGCAGTCAACAATAACAAAAAACTTCAATAAGACGTAAAATAAATAAATAAAAAGAATGACGAATATTTAAAGCAAAATACACCGATATTATACCTTTATTTATTTTTAACTTTACAATTTCCGAGCACCTACACAGGAAGGGAAGTTTGCTTCGCCTACGACCGAGTGTAAATTGAGACGGACCGGAACTCGAACCTGGGACCTCCCGCTTTAGTCGCAGTTGTGCTACCACTCCACCACCCACCTCAACTCCCGAACACCATACTCAACATCCACCTGGTCTTACATGTTTATTTTGTTCACGACATATTTATCTTGTTCAACATTGTGCACTATATGTAAAATTAAGGATCACTTTCTCTGATCTATTCAATTTCTGCCGAGGAAGTCGACTGTTAGTAAATGCTTGAGGCGCAAAAAACGTGGCGCCTTGTCACAAAGGCTGGGATCTCACGCGATTTCCAACGAAGCTTTATTTGACCTCCGTCTGAGCCAAGGAGTTTCCGCGTTACACAGAATTCATCTTCTCACCCACCCCCTTCTCACATCTCTCTTCCCACTCGGTTCATTGCTCGGAATAAATGGAAAACACTGGTTGTATATTTTCTTTACTCGAAGACGACGACAAAACAAGAAAAATGAGATATGTAAATAAAGTCATCGATTGATTAAAAACTCGATTCAAAATTATTATAAACCACTGCTCTGGTTTATATATTTATCCATTGAAGTAATAAACTTGAAACTATTATAGTAATATATAAAAAATAAAGGTATATTAATCAATGTGTGTATACTTATGTACGTATCAGTTACTCGACGTTGCCCGGATGCTTCTTAGGACCTACAAGAAAGAAAGATGAGGCGCATTGTGACTTTTCTAACAATGAAATATAATCCCACTACATTTGATATCTGTCGTAGGGATGGCACTGTGGAAGATTTCCGGCCTGTTTCATTCATCTTTTAATTTATTTTGTGCATTATAATGAAAGTTTTATATTTGTCATTTATAGTAGTATGCCGTTTTTGATGCGACCAATAACATTCATTCTAAAGTGGATCGAGAAGTTTCATATCTTACATTTCTCACGCATCTTACATATGATATCTTCTATATCTTACGTTTCCTTAAATCACAATAATTTCCGAAATGATATCTGGTAAGTTTTCCGTACATTGGCACAAATTCGTAGAACTATTATTTGATCTCTATAGAAGGGGACTAGTATTTGATCTCTTCACGTGTCATAATAAGATTCAATTACTAGATTACTTGTGAACTTGTGTGTGTGTGTGTGTTTTATAGAGGAATTGAGAGATCTCCACTTAACTCTGAAAATTGTAGAAACATTTTCATCTACTATTTTATGCATTCGATTTTGGAGTGGGGTAGATGTGTATGAGAGAGAAGACTCGTAATTTCTCATAATCTATAAAAATTGTACTACTGAAATGAGGCAAATACTTATATATTCTCTTTCTATACACAACGGTGGAAAACGTTCTTTTGGAGAAGAAAACTAGAAAGATATTTTGAGTTATATTCACATTAATTAAGCATTTGTCAATGGTTACAACTCTATAAAGAGATAATGAAAGTCTTACGACCTTTTATGG
>NNCF01127001.1:1442215-1504010 GCA_002313205.1 Laupala kohalensis | reverse complement strand
TATATATATACATATATATAGTTTGTATATTTGTTATACATTATAATGGAAGTCAAAATAGTAGTAGACTTCGATTATATTTTTACATGAAACGGAGCCATTCAAATTCAAACATACTGCTGGTTTAACAGATGTTAAGGAAACACTACTCTGACGGTAGATCCATGTATTACTGTCATTGTATTGATGAGTGGAACAAAACCAGTCTCCCATACCCATACGCTCCGTAAAACACCTGGAAAAGGTCATAAACAATATTTTTTATTTTTTCCCGGAACACATAGAAAAAAAATTACTGTATTTTTTGGAGAAAGAACTATTCTTTGATAAGTAAGATGACAAAAGATTGTGAGATTCAATTTTCAACGGTAATGTAAAATTGTTTTTCCAATACAACAATGACTACACTCAATTAATAGACGAATAAATTATTTCTCAATACAAGTATATTTTTTAAACATTTAATGAGAATATATTTCTCTTAACACATTGTCACCAACGATCTGGAAAAATTATGAAACAAATAATAAATATATAATGAAGCAAAGTGAAAGTGAAACTATATTTTCTTATGTGGATAGTTTATATGGACCCTTAATTCTACTTCATGAAATTTAGTTAATAATTTACTGGAGCATATCTGAGGGACTCACAAGATCTAACAAGTGCGTCTCAATGGATAACTGAAGATAACTCTATGGTTGTCTTGTTGAGTTTTTTATATTACGATTCCGCAACTCTTTATGGGAAACTACCTCTGAACGTAAAGAAAATAAACATATTAAGTTCAATATAATTCGTACAATAATTCAAATATATCATGCGTTTTAAAATAAATGTGATACAATTTCCAGAAAATTGTAATAGTCACATATGCACTATTTTTGAAATTCATTTTCATTAAATATTAATCAAATTTTTTATGTTCACAAGAAAATACTGAATCTTCAAAATTTGTGGAAAGATACGTGTCGCTTTTTTGTTGGAGCAAACGCCGTCAAAATTTACCAAAACAGACTGAAAAATTTATTCGAAGAAGATGCTTTAACAATGAACAATATTGGGAAATCTCAAAATTTGTATTCTGGTCGTACAGAATACTACTTTCGGATTTTTTATTATAGGCTCCTGACATCTAATAGCCGTGGTGAGTACAACAAAAATCGCAGAAAAACAGTTACCACCATTGGATTTGTAATTTTGTTATGCATATACGCAAGTCGAAAATTTCTTTTTGCAAATGAATATTAATTTTTTACAACCTTAAATGTTTCGAAAACCGTGATATTTTTGCGGTTTTTGCTGACACGTCGACTTCATTATCTTTTATAAAATAAATTAAAAGTGACAAAAATAATTCTTATTCAGTGAATGATCACTGTTGTATTTGCGACAACAATTATTAATTTCAAGGTTCTATATGCAAAATATAATGAGTTAGTAATGAGAAAACACTGCTAAAAACGACCAGACACATTATTAAGAAACTAAATTTATACTTAGAAATCTCCTAGATTGCGGTGAACCTCACCGCCAGGTAACAGATTAATCATGTTACGTCGAATGAAAATGGTAGACGGGACCGGGATTCGAACCCGGGACCTTGAGCTCTACGCGCTCATGCGCTTACCGACTGNCGGTAAGCGCATGAGCGCGTAGAGCTCAAGGTCCCGGGTTCGAATCCCGGTCCCGTCTACCATTTTCATTCGACGTAACATGATTAATAAATTTATACTGTCGCACTCAGAAGAATGTCATGATCACATTGTTACAATTGAATTAAAACGTTTAAAACTTTTTACTCAGCCTCCATCAATTGATAAATAAAACCATGTTTTGAATATTCGGCCAGCGGTGCATTTTAGTCACGCGCGTTGTTGCCAATTGAGTCAACAGACTCGACTCACACCTGACAAAACTATACCAATCAGTGGAGGGATACGCGCGGCAACAAAGCGCGTGACTGAAATCCATCTCTGCTCGCTATTTGAAAACATAGTTTTATTTATCACTTGCTGGAGGTTAGACAAATAGATTTAAACGATTGTATTTAATTGTAACGTAATCATGACATTCTTCTGAGTACGACAGTATAAATTTTGTTTCTTAATAATGTGTCTGGTCGTTTTTAGCAGTATTTTCGAAAATCATTAATAACATTATATTTTGCATGTATAAGCTTAAAATTAATAAATGTTGTCACACATACAACAGTAATTATTCGCTGAATAAGAATTAATTTTGTCGTTTTTAATTTATTTTATAAGAAATATTGAATTCGATGAATCGGCGAAAAACCGCAAAAATATCACGGGTTTAGAAACATTTAAGGTTGTAAAAAATTAATATATTCATTTGCAAAAAGAAATTTTTGACTTGCGTATATGAATAACAAAATTAGAAATCCAATGGCGGTAACTGTGTTTTTCTGCGATTTTTGTTGTACCTTCCACATCTATTAGAAGTCAGGGGTCTATAATAGAAAATCCGATAGTAATGGATGGAGTTGTTGAATCACTGTCATCCGAGTTATGTGTAAAAGAGTGACAACATAAACACAGGTCCATGAAAACTCGTGGCAATGGAACAGATTACTTAATCGATTATTCATTAACCTTCTTTCGATCTGTTGCCTTCCATCATCACCAACATTTACTTTACTGCAATGTTATATTTGATGTTATCTGAAGTGCGTCTGTCAGAATCAAATACTTAAAATGAAGCGAGTAAAATTTTAATGATATTATATTATTTTTAACCGTTTTCAACACTTATGATGAAATTCAAAGTTCTATAATTTCCTGCAAAAACTATTTGTTTTTATTTTTTCAACTGTTATTTGTTTTATTCATCGAAACTATCTCTCGAAATTTCTCACGTTAGTCCCCTTAAAACGTATCAGTGCATGAAAATAAACAAATAAATATTCATTACTTGAAAATAAAGTACGGAATTTCATATCACAGGTGATACATTGAAAACAATTTTCATAAAATCACGCAAAATTTATCAAAATATCTACACAAATTTGTCAGAGTCATAATCAAAAATGAATAGTTTTTTTTATTGATTCAGCGTCAACCTATCTCACCTATTCCTAATCTTCATGTCCTAAAACTTCATGACAAAATAAGTATTTCGTTAAGGACACTTGGGAAAGATTTCTACGAAAAAGAGCATACGCATCCGTGCTGCAGAATTTTAGTACTGTCATTTATTTATTTAATAATTTATTGTCAATTTTCATCTCATCCTCCATAATTTAGTAAATATTGTGACAAATAAAAATATGGAATTTGTTATTTGTAAAAAAATATTCAACATTCATAAACATCTCTAAAACAATGTATTTAGTTTTCATTCATTAACAAAATTTATTTGCATGAGTCCCAATGTTTCTTATTAGACTCATTAGTTATTTCAACTTCGAGAAATAAATAGTTACTCTACTCATGACAGCAAAAGTCAGATTTAATAAATTATTCTGGGACCCACAGGGTTTATTCATAGATACTAAAAATACACCCAACGGACAATCCTTACTAGGAATCGAATGCGTAATGGCGTCCATTTACTTTTTGTACCTTATGCTTCTTATTATTTCTGTAAGCTTTTCTTTCACCATCTGCTTTGTTCCAGGGATTAGATACTTCTATTTAATAATGTTTAGTGTCAGTGCCGTGATGAAAAAATTTATTTAAGACTAATGTTAATATTTAACAATAAATGTTTATAGCATGTTTTTTGAAACTTATAGAAAGTTGTTTCAAAACATATTCTCGGATATACTGATCCAAGAAAATTTTGAACCAATTTCACTTGTTTTTTCGCTTTCGTGGTGCCCCCCTGCATTTGGTTCCCAGGGTGGTCGCCCCTGTCTTACCGCCCTCGAAAAATTGTCTTATTCTCATATTTCCATATATTTTATTCTTTATTTTCTTGGTAGTGTATTTTTAAATTGTTATGTGATTTTGTAATATGTATTGTTATGCTGTAATTGTTGCTGTGTGAATTGAACATGTTTTTATGTACTTTTATTTAAAAAAATATCTACCCATATAGCAACTAATGTTTACGAGTCTGCAATGTCCAATATATTTCGTATTTTGAAGTTTTTGATTAAAAAAGAAATAGACGAATAAAGGATGTATGGATAGTATCGTATCTGGAAAGAAATAAAAGTTTACATAATTGGTATCTGACCTTGTTTTACACGGTTAACTATCGTTTTTTAAATATTTTCGGAATATCAAAAGCATAATGGGAGTGTTGGAAATATGAAAAGTGGTAGTAGGTGATTGTGTAAATGAGATTTTGGATCTCTCAAAATTTTTAGCTTTTGGCAGACGACTTGTGTGTCTAATGGTAAATGTGACTCCGTTTGTGTTGAAGCGATATTTAAGCATCGAGACTAAAATAAATGAACAATACAACTACCAATACTCAAGTCTTCCAGCACGAAAATGATAATCTAGGATTTAATATTCTCTATTAGACCTTTATTATCCTATACCAATTAGAATTTATATTATATAGTGTATCTTCCATAATCTGAGCATAATATTCATCTCTCTCGTATTTGTTCCTTTCAAATGTTTTCTTCTTTATGGGGTGATAATGCTCCATACTTAGTGTTTTATTTATCACCCGCGCTTTTCTCCGATTTTCGTTCAGATATTTTAGTTGGAACTGACGGAACGGTCCCTTAAATACTCCCTGAGAGTAGTTGTTTTCTTGGTTGTCATAGTATCATGTGCTATTTTTACTGTTTTATCGTCCATAATCCACAGTTCACGTCTTTTCTTATTGGTTTGCAATGCAGAGAATGCATGTTATCTCCAGGTTTTTATTTATAAAAATACGACTTATAAATATAATAATATAAATATGATAATAACCGAACGATTTTGCAAAAACTTATATTTTAAAATTGTATGTATCTCAAATGTGATGTTCCTTTTGTAAACACCTCATCAATATTATTACGAAATGATACGTACCTCCGTTGTTTAACATAAAAGTTGAGAAATATTCTGAAAATTAAAAGAATCTATTCTGAAAGCGTTTCATGGTGACTCATTCACAATTCAGTTGTATAATCATAAACAATTTGAGATAAAGTATGTCTTATATTAACAGATTTTCCACAAAATGGATTTGAACGAACTTCCATGAACCTCAAAAATCACTGGTAGTGTTTAAGGTTTTCAGTGCGAGTGCGATCTGAGTTTAAAGAAAAAATGTCTGTCTTTATTCACTCAAAAACTCTTCCTTGAAATTATCGACTAGAAGAAGAAGTTCGTTTCATTACATGCGTCTCGAGCGTTTGCCTCTGAAATGGAAGTTATTGAGCATGACACAATATTGCGACGTACCTTGGCAAGCGTATTACTGCTACCAAGGTGACACTTCCACGCAATCGATACCCCATCGACGATGTCCCGGTAGGAAAATGATCCTTGGGGAGGGGAAAGTTGATGACGAAATAACCCTACCCCACGACAGAAAATAAACGACCTCAAAGAGTTTTTTGTTCAACTCAAAGAGTTCTGGAATGGCGCAGCTTAGAAATTACAATTTCTTTTCATAGGGTATTATTTATAATTATTTAATAAGCAAACTGTCACAAATTTATGATACTTGTAATATTTCACTGAAATCAATTTTGAACTTTTGATTTATTGTCTCTATTCTTCAAGAAATATTTTTTGAACATAATTATATATATGTAAACTTCATATCCTCATCCTAAAATTGGTATATTAAATTTATGTATCATATTCATTAATACGCATACGTCTCATAATCTTTTCGTGCCTTTTCTGGTTAACCGTCGGAGCAAACCACACAAATAAATTATCGTACTTAGAGTATTAAAATATGTGTCTGGGATTTCCTATCATTTTATATTTAACCATTCCTTTTCCGCGATAAAAGTATTTAAAATTGCATAAAGAAAAGGCGCTACTTGACTCATTTATTTGAAAAGAGTGGTACTTGACTACTTGAGTCCTAAAAATTGACAGTGCTGACGCGTCTCACCAGGCGCGTCTATATACTTCACTTTTTTTTCTTCAACATGTTGGATTGCTCCGCTACCGGAGAGAAAACTTAAACCGGGTCATAGGTGAACGGATTAAATAATAGCAGGGCGACTGAACTTCAAATACGGACGCCGTGGAGGTTGTTAATAACCTTATTTTTGAATAACTGAATAATCTTAAAGATAGATAGTTCCTTTTTTGTATAACATAAATTACCTCATTCTTTGAAAAAAAAAAAAAAAAAGCGTTACCGTAAATATTATTGAAAATTAGTACAAAAAACTCTCGAATCATGAAAGAGAAACAGAAACAAAAATCCCAAATAGCTACAGCTTACGAAATGTTTTTGTTATGGTAATGTATCACAACGTAGTATTTACAACTCTGAAATACAGGGATCAACACACCTCTACCAAAATAAAGTATAAGGTGTGTTCTGTTTACACCTATAAATGTTGCACTAAACTTAAGAGTTGAGTTAGAGAGAATCCTAGTTGACGTTCCTTCTAGGATATTTTTATCTTCTGAAAATCATTTGTTTTTCAATGATTAAATGATTGTTTTTAAATAAATAAAAAACAATAAAAATAAAACATTTCTACAGACTAGTGCATCACAGTTACTCGTTTACGAATATATAAAAATCTCAACGACAGTAATAGTTCTTCTTTTCTTTTTGTTCTACTATATTAAGTAGCTTTCTCATTGTGCGTAGCGCTTTCTATTGTCACTTTGTTGACGCAATCGACTCAGATGACGATAAATTTGCAAGATTTGATTGAACGCCTTCTTAGTGGACGCTTTGCTAAGCATTTCGGAAGATTTTAGTGTGTTGTCCACTCGTCCTTGTACAGTACTCATGTCAGGATAGAGAACAAATTTTACGGATTCTCTGCTTCCAATCTCAGGAATGTTCGACAGATTTAGAAATCTTGAAATATTAATAATGTTTGTAATGAAATAAAGGCATAAATGGTTAATAATATTTTAATAATGATAAATGGCATAAAAGTAATATTAGATTGGTAGTGATTGACAAATTTGCCCGTACAACTTCAATGACAGAAACGAGTCTGATAATTCTACAGTAAGAAAAATGATGACATATACTAGGAGTGAATTAGTGATTTATTTATACTGTCAGAAAACTTTCACGATTATCTTATACGTGTTTGCAAAACCTAATCCTAACCCCTCCCCTTTTCATTCATTTATTTTTACACTGAAAAATTCGTTTAAGAAAATGTATCTAGTAAAACAAGTACCGTTATTAAATGTGTATCTATTAAGTCGTTTCCTATGGTTTTTCTTCATCCATATTTCAGAATTTATTTGAACTTCCCAATACAATTCCTTATATTGTTTTAAGAGAAATAATGATAAATGTTTTGTAAAATTCTTTGAATTATTGTACTAAAATAATTTTGAATTGCAATTATGTCACTTAAATAGATTTAAATAAAAATGCGATGAAATTAAAATTTGTCAAAGATACATTTGAAAATAAGATACGATATGAAATACTTGGCTTCTACTAAGCACAGCGATTCCGTCTCTTTCAACCACGTATCGTATGAAATGTTTCCACGATCGCGAGTTGTGACTTGAAACTTTCCGAGAACTAATGAACGTCCGTCATACGCGATTACGTTCAACTGAGATGGTACAACAACTAAGTATCGTCATTAACAACTGATCGGAGAGAACCTTCTCTGTCCTCACACATTTCTCGAGTGACTTCCGCGACTAATTCACCGGGAGGTTTCCTTCTATCCTCGTCGTTGACAAAATCTCATGAGAGCTTTGCATTACTTCCTACATCCCACAAAAGCCATTTCCCTTACACCAATTTTCCTCCCTCTCTCATTGAGCTATCTAGACTCTATGATATTCTCCGCTGCTTTCACGCCTTGGTAACCTGCAGCGCATCTCATTCAGCTCGTTCGGAGATTCAAATGTCAAAGTATTTGTCATCGCACCTCTTCTCGGAACGCCGACGTCGCCTCTTATCGGAACTAAACCAGGCGCTCCTTTCAAATTTAACTTGTCACAATTTAGGATATCTTTTCGTAGAAATTTGGGACTGATAATCATCAGAGTATGTTACAATTATGAAATTTAGAGAATACCAAATATTTATCGTTGTTATTAAGTTCCACACCCCAATATACAAGTAAAGTTTAAGTTTCGTTCGTTCTCGAATTACTGATCTTGGAACTGCTTTGGATTATTTTCTTAAATGTTTCGATTATACTCGAAATCAAAATCTAGTTAGCGAATAGATTTAAGAGTAAAAAGATCAAACCTGTATTAAACTAAGTGAGCAGAAAAGAATAATAATTAAGCTTCCAATCAGAATCTGTATTCATGGACTCCGAAATAATACAATAATGAGATGTTGAATTAGTGTTAACATGAAATGTTTCAAAAAACTAATTAACGAATAACAATAAATAGTGAATAACTAAGGACCAAACACTTTAATTGAAGAATATTCCAACTCTCAATACCTTATAAAAATATTGCAGCAGCAAATCGAGAAGCGATTGGTAGTGAGGGAGTCCGCATGTCTAAAAGTATAACAATCTAACAATACACTGGTGTTAACAAGGTATACTTCAAGAAGACTTGTGACGAAATTATGTCACACAAAATGTAATAATACATATAAACAACAATATTTTAATAAATGAAGTGAATAAAATAAAGAATTAAAGACATTACTTTTAGCGGATAAACACTACATTTTGTGATTTAAAGGTCACAACGTTTAGATTTTGTATTGAAGTCGGCGTCAGGTGGAACACATTATAACAAGAAACATAACAGAACAATTGATTATGATATTTAACACAAATATTAACACAAAATTTGTTTACGAAAATGCATAAACTACACAAAAATATTATAATATTGTATTGTAAATACCAGACAGTTTTCTGTGTCTGGGCGTAAATTCAAACTTATAAGTATAATTTCTAAAATAGAACGTTTGTAATAATTAACTTCTTTGTCCAATATTAATGTATTAAGTGATCATTATTATTGCATTGTAAGGTTACTACACTTTATTCAACTGATTTTAATTTCGCTTGTACTCCTGGATTCTAGTTTTTAAACCTCTCTTTATTTGACGTACATAGCTAGCAATATCATCTTTGCATTTTATTTATTACATATTCAATACAAAGTCGAAACGTTGTGAAATTACATTAATTGTACTCAAATGTGGTGAATTAAGATTAATTCCATCATAAATTCGGAACAATGTGGTAATAAAATTTTACCACTCATGCCTATAAAGTTACCATGTTTTTTAATATGTTTCAGAAAGCAGACATGGCAGCTGCGATGCTACCCTTTTTTCCCGGCTTCGGCACAGTGATTCGCTACTCCGTGGGGCTCATGGAATCTGATTGGGTGGTGTTGATGAAGCGTCCTCCTTCCTCTGCTTCCGGCTCCGGGTTGCTGGCACCCTTCGACGACACTGTGTGGTTTCTCATTCTAGCAGCTCTCATCGCCGTGGGACCCGTCATTTACGTTCTGCTTCTGGTGCGATGGTGGCTGGCAAGGGATGAGCAGGCCGAGGCATCCATGTTCCCAATTGGCCAGTGTGTGTGGTTCGTATACGGCGCTCTCATGAAGCAAGGATCTACACTCAGTCCAATCACAGGTGAGTCACTGTCCTAATATTCACTTAAATTATCATTATCTTCTTATGTAAATAGAATGCTTGACCACTCAATATTACCAATATCGCCAATGTTTCGGATATATTATATCCGTACTCAGCATGCATTAAGTGAGCAGAATGTGCCTGATATGCAGGTTTAATGGATGGAGATGTGAATGATTACTGCACATGATATTTTAGAAATATTGTAACAAGTCCTCAGGATGAATAGAACATATCCGAAACGTTGGCGAGTTATGTAGTCGTTTTTATCTTTTATATTTGACCGAATCCTCAAGATAGATCCTCAAGAATCCTCCAGAAATAATAATAAGATATCATCTTCTTATTTTCGTCTTGTTTTATATTTATCTTCTTTCCCTATCACAGTGATAATTTTAATGTTGCTGTCTTCCTCTGTATTCCTTATAAATTACGTCGACGAATTTTCTTGAATATCGTAAAACATTTCACTTTTTAGGTAGCACAAGAACCCCAATGTCTTTGAAATTAGTTGGAGAATCAATACTTGCAACCTAGATTAGGAATATATATTTGTTCTTTGTTTCTTAACATAGTTCCAGAGTCCGATAATCTGAGAAATTGAATGTAAATTTGAATTGATTCTTTATAATGTAGGATTGATACATCAACGGAAAAAAAATCTGGAGAGTGCCCCACTCAACTTTCCAATTATAGCTCTAACGTTGAAGCAATTAAAAGCCTCATATCAATAAAAAAATTATACAATTTATATTTTCTATCTAAATACATCGAAATCCGAGAAATCTAAATACATCAAAATTATCGGACTCGACGACATAATAAAGAGTTCAATCGGTGTATTTCCAAATATTACAAAGTATATGTTACCTACACATCTGCATATTGAAATAGGGTTTTCCTAAATTTCTCTCTTCCTCCCTGAACATTTTGCACTTTGCCTCGTAGGCTGCTCTAAACAATACGTCTCCAAGATAACTCCATTTTGCGTAAATATTCCTCGCTGAATCTCAAAAACGAAGTACGGAAATCCTGTCTAGCAATTTGTATTCGGAATTCTTTGCATAATAAAAATGTTTATATTCATGATTTAAAATTTTGAATTTTAAGAAACTGGAAGTGGAGCGTGGTGCATAATTTAAGTCAGAATGAGCTGTCCAGAAATTAATTGACTTCTATTTCCAATGCATTCTAAGTCAATTCTCAAGTTTGGATTCAATGCTTCAATTTGTTCGTACATTATCGGGGGGGGGGGGATTAACATACATATAGAGCATTGGACATCATCGCCAAAATTTGGAAATAATCTCTTGCAGGCTATTTGTAAAGGTCCAAAGAGATCTCGAAAACTTTTCTTCGACCGATTACAATATCTTTATACATTCTGTATAATTAGAAAGTGTCCATTGTGAGAAAATCTCAGAGTCTCTTCTCTCCCTTCGTGCCCATTAGACACTTTTTATTATATCTGTAAATATTCTAATATTGTAAATACTATTGTATTCTACTACAAAATATATATTACTCGTCCATAAAAGGTCCTAAGTCTTCGATCCTTTAATGTAAATACGTCGAGTTTGGTATCATTTTTGTTTTATCAATAATAAAATCATTTCACAATAGAATATATATTTGCCTATATTATCTGCCTCTCAGCAAATTAAGGCTGTGCGCAATCAGAGAAAAATATTTTACCATAAAATATATCAACTGTGTATATTATCTCATAAAAAATTGAAAATGTTGCAAAGTTTTCTTTTATTTACAAAATTGACTGGGTTTGAAATTTAAATCCAAGAATTATCAATACATTCCTTGAATTCATGTGTTTTAAGAAATAATAATGCTTTATCAATTCTTGCCACTGCTTTGGGTATGTTTTGTTACATTTTACAATTTGAAAACATGTTGAAAATAATGACTAAGCTAATAGTGAATGTCTAAAATTGTAGTTACTGACTTATATTTCCATTAGTATATACAAAGAGCATGACTGTGTATTTCATCAAGGCAATTTATCAATTTGCATCAAACCTATAAAATAAGTCCCATTGCTTTATGTGAGACTTATGATCCTATAAATGTCCGATCGCTTGCGATTGAATACGAAGATATCTGGAATGTGGGTCACGACATTGGAGCACTTAAGTCTTTCGTTTACGGACGAACACGTGACACTGAAAGGTCGATTATCACAGATTCCTTTACCTTTGAAAAATTTGTTGTCTGTTTTAATAGTTTAATGAACGATTTTTGATCCATAATTATTTTTAAAAAGTCTAGAGGAAACGCTTAATTTCTCTTGACGCTTGGTAGAACTTCCTCAGTGGCGGAGTCCATTCAGTTGACTGAATACGAATGGCAACAACGCGCGCGATTGAACTGCTGACCGCTTATTTAAGATACAAATAATTTATCACTTGCTGGTGGCTGTATAAATAGTGTGAAACGATTTGTATTTACTGCATTTTTCTGAGTGCGATAATATAAATTTTATTCCTCAATATTGTGTCTGGTCGCTTGGAGCAATGTTTTTGAAAAAAAAAAAATTAACTCATTATATTTTGCATGTAGAAACTTGAAATTGCTAAACGTTGTTACAAATAAAAAGATATCATTCGCCGAATAATAATTATTTTGACACTATTAGTTTATTTTATACAAAATGATAAATTCAGTGCACCAACAAAAACAGTCATTTTTTTCCAAACATTTCTGGTTTAAAATTTATTATTCATTAATAAAACCAATTTTTTAACTTGTATACATGCAGAACAACATTACAAATCCAATAGTATTAATTATTTTGTTCTACCATCTTTATTGTGCCCTCCACAATTATTAGAAGTCAGGGCCGATAGCAAAAATGAACATTTTGGATTCAGGATGACCCAAACTGTCAATACCTATACCATGAGATCACAATTTCGAAGGTTTTTTTCCTTCCACTCGTAAAGTGAGAACGATGTGACAATATAATAATGTGGAGAGGTTACGAACATGCCATCACAAATAATTCACTCTCGTGATGCATAAAATGGAACTTCTGGGAACTGGACAGCTATTCTTTGGGGACACATTTCCGCGGCATGCGAAGATTATTTTCCAATTGTCATCGAATATTCGGTGAGATATGTCAATTTGGTGAGAACATGAAGAGTATTCCTGTCACGTACAGAAACATGGAGACAACTCATGCAAAATTCATACGCTGAGGTCGTTCTTTGCTGATGAGTATCTGAAAGCATCAGCGATCAGCGACTGACAGTAAACACGCTCATCGACCTAGTGTCCTTTGTCTTTGAAACCACGAAAGTCGCATCGTTTTTTACCTTAACCCAGCTTTGTTCTTCATTATTTTGACTTATTTAACCCTCCGACTCCCGCAAATTTTTTAAGCACTGACTGCCAGTGGGGTCCGTATAAACCTTTATTCATTTTTCGGAAGAAAAAACTTACTTTTGCAAGTAACTAACTAATTTTTTTGAATATTTATTTTTAATATATATTTTACATTTCCTGGCACATATTTAATGTTTTTGTACGATTTTTCATGGAAGAATACTTCTTATCTCACAAATGTCTACTTGTTAACTTCCTGTCTTCTTTCCTTAGACGTATCTCACATCTATTGTAATTTGAATATTTACCAAACTTGGTGAAATTGTGTGATGCGGTCTCGACGAGACAGTACGCTATTTGAGTTTTTTACCATCACTCGCGCGAACGCAAATATGTTACATACGAAATCTCTTTGTGGGTAATAGCTGTTCGTTGAACAAGAATATTTGTGAACAGAAGGGGGATAGTGGAGGGATGTTGTTGTAGAAAGAAAAAAATATTTAATTTTTTGCTGAATTTTTAAAAATAAATCAAGAAAAAATTCATTATTATCTGTAATTTCCTTGCAAGTACACGTGTATTTTCTTCTTCTGTATGAATTGTAGTTGCTGCACAGGAGACCTAGATTATTGTTTAAATTACTCAGCAACTAGAAGTTGTTGATTGAAGGCTGACCTTGACTGTTATTGAAATGTTATACGATGTAGCTGCTGCTACATAATTATTTATAAATCATAATCATTTATTTATTTATAAATAAAACTTCGTGAACCGGTGTAAATTCCAACTTCCGGGTGTCGCTGAATAAGTTTAGATGCTAGAAAATAACTAAGGGATATCTCCTGCTCATTCAATGGGCACCGTAGCATTGTCTGATCGTCGGTGTCTACGACACTTGCACTATTGCTGCAAATCTTACATCGTGTGCTTTTGTACGCTCTGATATTGACAATTTTAGGATGAGTATGACTGTATATTGTACGTAGAATTACCACCTTTACTGTCTTAGTAAAGGATAATATAGTAAAGAAGAAGATTTCTATCAACTATGTCAATTTTTTTCGGTGTTCATGTTTTTCCATGATTCACCCTCGAGTATTCTTACTATATCATTACAGATTTTTACACATTTATCTGCATCAAAAAAATTTAGGATGAAACAATCGAATTGATGTTACGATCTGCGAAGGCCTGAGCTCCTAGGAGATGGACCAGGCTGCTGATGCAAAACATCACTAGTTGTCCATGCGACTGAACCATTAGCTCGAAATGCCATATCATTTCATTTTCGAAAGTCCTCTTTTCATTTATTTCATTGTTTGATTCATGGGAATTTCAACTCACTCATGATAAATTGGCATTCGTTCAAGTTCTGAAGATAGTTTGAAGCAAAACTTGAACATTTCAACAGATTTCACATTTATCGTAAGACGGAAAATAATAGAAGACAAACTCCCATCCAATAATAAAGCGTAAGGTTCCTTATGCGCCTAAAATTGAAGATATAGGTGAGAAAAGTATGTCGGTGCGCATATACATTCCGTTATCATAAACTCGCACTTCAAAAGAAATTCTTTCACTTGTGAACACAACCGGGTTCTGTCAACCAGAAAGAGTGTATTATTGTCCCAGAAGCTGGAGATTGTAGTTTCGCGGAACTGCAGTTCTAAAACATATCACGCAGATAGAGTCAAATGTTTTCTTATGTTACTTTACACGATATGGAAGTGTCGAAGAATGGTCTACAATAAGCTAATATCAAAGAACATTTCGTGTAAAGTAACAGCAAAACAGTTCAAACGCAAGACCATATGCTATTTTATAAAGAGAAAAAAATTTAATACATTTTGTTCCCGGGGTCCATATGGTCCCCATCGGTAGTCTGTGCTATATTAAAAAATATACATTATTTCAAAATAAATTTAAAAAAGGATACAGATGTAATAAGAGGAATAAAAAGGAACAAAGTCATAGCGTATCAATCATTTTGCTTGATAACGGTCCCTTATGCATGTCGCGAAAGATGCTCTGGGGT
Organism: Laupala kohalensis; assembly: GCA_002313205.1. Taxonomy (NCBI): domain Eukaryota; kingdom Metazoa; phylum Arthropoda; class Insecta; order Orthoptera; family Trigonidiidae; genus Laupala; species Laupala kohalensis. Next base: position 1,488,913 of record NNCF01127001.1, on the reverse strand, counting down.
CCGCACGGAAGAGGGTTAAACATCTCATTAGTTTAAATTCTTAAAAATAAATTTAAAATTTTTCATAATATCTAATACAAACATTTAATATGAATAAAATTTAATTTCTCCTGCCATTTTAATATTCAATAATATCTATAATATAATGATACATATCTTAAATTAAGTATCTTCTAAAGAGAAGATTAAGATTTTTTATTTGTATCGGCACAAAATACATCGAATATAAAAAATTGCCCTGCAGTTATTTAGAAAGTACTTAGAAAGTACTAATGCTCGCAAAGCGAGCGAAAACGCTTTTTGCTTATTAAAATATTTTGACAGCAGACAATACCATTTTACTATTTCATTATAATATATGAAAACTCTTTCAATACCTCACCATCACCTAATATGCATTTTCATTATCAATGATAAATGTAAAATAATCAACCTATTCATTATCGTTCACACGGAGACGGAAAATAATGCGGCAATTCATCAGTCATTCATTTCTTCAGATAATAAACTAAGAATTACCATCAGTTAAGAGAGCTGTATGAGAAAACTACTTTTCTAGATTGCACAGATACGGATTATTGTTATATTTTACTTTGGTGAAACAAATTAGGTTTCTGGGCTCCTAGCGAAAATTCATTTATTTTGAACTAGCTGAATTCTCGTGCTTTGCTGTTTGTGTTTCATGCATTTAGTTTGTTCATTCCCACACCTTTACCTGTTATTGAACATGTCATCAGAATAGTTCAAAGCAAGAATATTTTTGCGAAAAGCGATTTTGAAGTCCTCTGGATTGAAGGTTCACCACATTTTCACTGAATAAAACTGCTGGTTAGAAGAGGTGCGCATTTTTTAGTATAAAAAATATTGTGTGTCATAAAATAGTTATATATGAATTGAAGGTGATTGTGCACACTCGTGAAACAAGGGCTATAGGGGGATATTACCCTTTCTTTATGCTTTGAGTGTAGCAAACATTTTAGAATGGTGGTACAAACTGAGGAGTTAACCGTTTTATCATAAAATTTATTTTAATATACATGAATTTCAAAATTATCAAAAACCGTTTATACTAGTTATACAATTTACTTTGTGGCACCAGCAATGCTAACTCGACAATTCCAGTAAATATTTCTGAGGAGCTTCTTTCAAAAACAAAATTTTCTATGTTCAAGATTCGTCACGAATTGTGTTTGCTACGTGGTGGATGTTCATCACCATCCTGACTTCATTCTACACGGCTAACCTGACTGCGTTCTTGACCCTCTCCAAGTTCACTCTGCCCATCAAAGACGCAAGAGACATAGCTAAATACGGCTACAAGTGGGTGGCGCAATCTGGAGGACCTTTAGAATATCTTGTTTCGGTAAGTTAAAAAAAAACTATAATAAAAATCTGTTCCTACTTGTATATGTACACGACAAAAAATGTGACGTATTGATCAAAGGGAGAGTATTAGTGTTTTTGCCTGCGTCGTTCACTATGAAATACCTGGAAAAAGGGGAGTTGCATTTAACCTAGGTATTGTCGATTTATTATCCGATCACAGTTTAGTTGATAACTCGGGTTTTATGGGGAAGTCGAGTCAAGTTACTACTTACCAAGAAAAGAATTCCAATTGTTCCATCTTTTACTGAGCGAGTATCTCTCAACCTGCGATTTAGTACTCTTATAATGATCAGAAAATCTAGTTATTTCACTGAAATCTAAAAATTTATGTCGGATTCTAACAATATTCATCAAAGTAATATTTTATTCAATTTTCATACCATAATATTATATTTCATATGGAAAACGTGAATGTTCAACGCTATTACCACGGGAGAAGTTCCTAGGGAAGGAAATTTTAATTTTTTGAGAAAAATCTGCCATCTTCCAGATCAAGTGACTTTTAAATCATAAGTTGCATTCAAAGTTTCATTGGAATTGGTTTTCTCTAAAATGTTTGGATTGATCGTAAATTCACATTGAAGCAACGGATATTTTTGGCGACCCGAATAGTTAAACGATTATTGAAAACAAAACAACTCGTACTACAATACAAAATTACTAGCAAATGGTGTATGTATGTATGTATGTATGTATGTATGGTGTTGCTATTACTATGTATGGTGTACGTATTACTAAGTTACAATGTATCGTGTTGACAATGCTTCTAATATTAAGTGAATGTCCGGTATCTATAATATAAAAAGAAGATATTTGATGTTTCAGCGTGACTGAGTACGAACTGATACTTTCGAATGGGCGAATAGTGTAGGATCTGCGTTAGATTAGTTTTGGCAATGCTCACCCGGGCTATCAGCCGAATTTGTGACGTATCTGATGGATGTCATCTACAGGCAATATTTAGCTCACTTCTGAATTCTCTAGAATCTACAACTAGGAGACCGGCTGGAATTTAGGTGAATTCATTATTTTCAAGTTTGTCTTCTAAATATGTTCTGAATTAAACGTACACAAGTATTGGTAATCTGAAATTATTAGAATTCAATAGACTTTTGGAAGTATATTGCTAGTAAGCTAGGATAGAATTACAAATCAAAATCAAATAGATGATACACACAGTATTGTTGCTCTGATTCATTATTTTTGTATGAGAGTTTGTTTTCTTCAATAAAATCCCATAAATTGTGCTATTGGTTTCTTTCCTGTTCAAAAATAAAGTGTTCAAGAAAAAGAGATTATCCTAGAAATTTCGGGAGTAAGTGTATTTTTGAACATAACAGAAAATAGATAACAATAAGTATGCTTTGAAACAAACCACAGAAACACCGGATGAAGGAAACTCCAGGTAAATCAAACAAGTCATTAAGTTAGCCCCGGCAGGTGAGGCGAAATGGATTTTTTATTATTTTATCTGATCATTTTTGCTCAGGCAATTTTATATTTGCTCACCTTTAGTTAATCAATGACAATATTTTCTAAAATTTTGACGTTTCGGCTAAGCGTAAATCCTGTTCATACGATCACGGAATAACGAAACTACTTTTTATCGATGGTTGAACCTCCCAAACTTTTGAGTGCAATACTTTGTTTTTGAAATGAAATATAAAAAACAAAAATATTATTTATTATGCATGCGCGTGGGCACTTGTTACACATCCGACAGAGAATTAGCGCGTAATTGGAACAGTGATCTCAACTGTATAAACTGGATACACAACTTCCATGTTGTTTCGGACCGTGACGCGTAATATTCAATGAGTTGGCACACCTGGAGCGTATCTCTGTCTCTTTCTAGCACGTTGAGATAAATGCAAAAAGCTGATCTAGTAGGCCATGACATAAGTTGACCATCGCTTCGCTTAATTCGAAAGGGACCAATGGTAGATTAGGATAGGATAACAAGAGACTACTATACTAATGGCAAACTTAAAATCGATTTACCTTGGTATTTTTAGTAAAACAATTTTTATCAAATACCTTTCCTTTCTACTAGATACAAATTAAATCATGTTTTTCTTTGTTATTATTCATATTTTTGTGTTTTAAAGCAATTAGAATAATAATAAAGAAAACAATTATACATCTCAACTTGAATACATATCAATTATGATTTTACTAACTTGGAGAGAGGGTCTCACCTTATTTAAGATGGTTAAATAAGGTCCCATCCTGACCCGAGTTTTTCTCCAGTTTTCCTTCGAGTAGAGGTAGATTTCTTATACAGGTTCTCTAGGATTTTGACTAGGGGCGAGTTTATTGAAACAAGAAATCGTGAATTTAGTGTTATTTAAAATTCTTATGATTTGTAAACACTATACACACAATAATCTATAGTTCGATAATAATTCGTACATGTAAAATAATTTTTGTGTGTTAAATTACAAACATGTTGATATTCTATTAGTATTATAACTCGTAGCTAACTTTCTATCTTACCTAGGAATTTTTGCTGATTTTTTTTAATCCGCCTCTACCTTAGAACCCTTGATCGGAATTAATGGGATGGTCCCTTGCTTGCTTCCGGAGAGTAAATTAGTTTATTGTCATGCACAGTTTGTACTGCTTATTTACAATATTTTATTGATATTCGGGCGACGATTTGTCATTTAACATCGAATTATCATATTATGTATGTCTTCTTTTCAATCTGCCCCCGAGCATTGCTCATTTGCACATTAACAATAATTATTATTATTAACCAGTGTAATGGTGAGACAGTGCCTAGCAGAAGGACGAGGCAGCCACTCGGACCCTATTCTATTTACTAGACCGAGTGTCCTAACTCTTCCATGTCACTCTAGTGACATTTAGCTGTCTCGCCACTGTGCTGGTTATGTGTAATAAAGGCACTAGTATCATGCATCTCGTTCCAGGAGAGAATACGAGTATACCCGTACTGATCGAACATCACAGCTTTCTGCAAATACCGAAAAACATGTAAACCAAGTTTCGTCAAAATCGTTCCTAAGCATTCATTTAAAAAGCAATGCGTAAATACGTATATTAGCTTTGTATAAACGATGTCATTGTAGAAGAAAGAAAATTTTTATCCCTTATTCTCAGATGAATATTCTCCAACCTTCGACTGAGGAACGCAAAATATTAAAATGATGTATTCTAGGAATGTATAAATAATAATTTTTATGTATCACATATGTAGTTTCTGTCAGAGGCGAAAATACCAGTCACCGGTGAGCTAATATGTATAAAGGAAGAGAAATGGTTCCTTATTTGCAAAACCTCCCTATTGTGCAAAATGTTCAATCAGTGGCTCAAACGATGTTTTCATTGAATTTGACCGGTCACTTTTTCGTTCCTGATTCAACTTGAAATTGCAATCGTAGACAACAGATCCAAATTTCTGTTGTTTTTTATGTTTTTTGTTGTTTTTTTTAGGAAAAATTATTATTTTATCATTTCTCCAGATCTAATTATATAATTATTTTATTTCATCAATATATCTTTCATTTCAGACGAATGACGGATTCGATTATCTGAGGAATTCCTGGAAGAAATATGGTGCATTTGAGAAGAAGTCTGATTTGGAAATGCTGGATGAGATTTCAAAGAGTAAGACTTGTTCATACATTTAATAGATTTTTAAATTTGTAGCATAGTTTTTAACGTTTAATAATTATCCAGTGCATGTATACCAGTGGTTCCACAATGTAATCACCTGGCGAATCCTCTTCTTTTGAACCTTAGTATCACGGATTTCTGACGTACATATATTTTCAGTAACAGTCCATTGGAACATTTCACCAAACATCCAAATCTCACTCTCTGATTTCAATAGCATACAAAATAAAATACGCATCGATCCAACAATACCTTCATCTCGAGGATTACCAGCCACACCATGTTAAATGCTCTCTTCTTTATGTCCATAGAATCTGTAATAATATTTCAGATCTCAACCCGTACCCAACTCAGTTATAGGATACTCTCACTAAACGCTATTATCCCACCACTTTACTGGACAAAAAAAGTTTACTTTCTATCTCAAACCATGTTTCTAAACTCAACAACATCCAACATCTCAAGTCCTCTGCTTTATATACTAGAACATTTACTGTTATTGACGAAATAAACACTCTCGGAGAGGTATATCAGATCGGAGCCTCCTAAACCCCTCCACAAAAGCTATCTTCAATGAACCTCCTCGAATTTGCAAACTTTCTACTTTCCCTAAAATCTTAAGTGAAAACCAACAAATCACTACACCCTTTTGGCCTCTCCTGGAGCAAAAGCTTCGAAAAGCACAGATGTAATACCTGCCATAATACTAATAAATCCACACTTGTTACTAGTCAAATAAGACAATACATCCACGCAAATGTATTTTATTTAATGTCTAAGAGGTTCAGGCCTTCCTCTTCCACCTAACTGTGATTTTGGCGAGCGAGTTGGGAAGAGATGTTGGGTTGCTAAGGAACTTAAGATGCAGAAACAACTGACATTTGTCTGGAGTAAGTCAGGGACGTCCCAACTGAAAACCTCAACTAGTTGGGCCGAGCAGACTCCACCGTTTAACGATAATGTGGAAGCGAAGATGCTACCACTAGACCACCGCTTTCGGTGACTCAAGTGGATGAATATCTATGTACTGTATTTATCTTTTAACACCCACAGTATGTATACTTATGTAATTTGTGAAGGAGAATCAACTCCTAGTGTCTTTTAGAAATTAACAACTTCATGTGATAAATCAATTTCTTCTTTACGTGATCCCTCACACGTTAAATTTTACAATAAAAATAATGATTGCTCCAAACATACAAATCAAGATTATTAAGTGATTATATTATTGTTAATGAGGGTGAGGAATACGTGTGAATATTACAGGAAATATCAAACTTGCCGCGAAGAATGTAGCACAATAAGTGGTAGCGTAATACACGGTTACACAATACGCTTTTGTCCCTGGGCTAATGGTTTCTGTAAATTTTCATATACTGTATCACAAAACGTTTCAAACACGTCACAATATAATTGCAATTGATGTTGGTGCAGGTTAAATAATATTATTAACGTGTTTTTCACGTAAGGAGCTTCATGTTATTCGGTCTGCATTCCACCTAATAACACGATTTTGAATGAATAAGTTGGATGAAAAGAGGGTGAACGGATGAAAAGAGGGTGGAGTGTAAGATTCCGACAATGTGTGGTGGAGTGTGAGATTCAACATTAGGGTGGTTCAGCGGAAACCACGGTATAAAACCTCCCACAGATCGTGTGAGTTGACGATTGTGCTCTTGCCCCGAGTAATACTTAGAGTGCAAAAGATGTTTCCATTATTATGTCGTTGTGGATACGGATACAATAGGTACAGATGCAGTATCTCCCTCTTTCTCGAATTAAAGCGGAGACTGCATTACTTATGGTATATTCAATATGAACTTAGCTGCATGTTCCCCAAGCAGTAGAAGTATGTGACTGTCATGCTCGTACCGATTAGGATATTGACTGGTTATTACGGATTTCATGTTGAGTGCATTGCGCAGCAAACAATAGAAATACGTAGTATATTTCTGTGGTCGTAACCAGCCCCTCTGTGTCTCAGGTTGTAGTGTTCTCACTCATCACCAAGTCATCCCGGGTTCAGTACCCGGTGCGAACAGAAACAATCTGTAGCTTCTTACATTAATGTCCCAGTTCATATAGCTGTGACTACTGAAAAGCGAACCCTCCTTCCACTATCCACCTCCTCCTCCTATCAATAACTCTTACTACTACTAACAACTCTTATTAACCCCTCCATGTGAGCCAAGTTGTTGCTAAACCCAGCGAAGTGGCCCACCCACTAACATTAACCTACCACCCAAGTTCTACCTCCTGTCGCTCCATGTACGCAAGCTTCAGTAACACGCGCTACTTTTCCCATTTACAAATACTACAATGAAGTGTACCGCATCAGCTCCTATTATTTGTAACGGCGGCGGCATTCCACCTGAGGTATATTCTAGCAAACGTCCTCAATATGCTGGCAGCTTCCGACCCGAACAGTGGCTACTCGGGCTTCTTCACTCGCTGATAGATGCCGACTAATATAAGGCTGAAATCCAGCTTCCCGGAGGGGTGGAAATTTTCGATTCGACATCAGGCGGTTGCACACAAAACGATTTAACGGTCGATAGCAATTTGTTGCTAGGTTTGTCGAATCGTAGCGATAAATCTAACCGTGTTGGATGCACTAGCGATTCGAACGATATTAGCAATTTATTGACAGAAAAAATATCGGCAGATAAATTGATCGGCTGACACACACAGAGCAATATCATAAACTTTTATCGGGAGATAATTGGGTGAAGCCGGGTTCCGGCAGACAATCGAGATGTCTGACACGAAAGGGCAGATGTATGAAGAGAAGATAATAACGTTGTTTGATCTACTCAACACGAATTTCTAGAAAAAATACTGGTTCTATAAACAAGATTCAAAACAAAGCAGATATCAAAACAAAGGGGCAAATTATATTCTAACCTTCGTTCTTCTCCGTGTTCCCTTTCTTTTCTTCATTCATTATGTATCACCAATTCCATTCATTCCAATGGATAAAAAACTTTAACTGGGAATATTCGTTCACGATTATGGAAACTACTACCTTCACCAGTTCTAAACATGGAGGTTAAACCCGAACGATATATTTGCCAGATTTTACGGAATTCCGAAAGGAAATCGCTCACAGATAAATCTCTCGAATTCAAGGGATCGATCGTTCGAAGCAACACACATGCGCACATAAGGGAGGCCACATGTGCGTGTGTGGGAGACCGGCACATTTTATCTCTTGAGCGATTTTTCGGCCGATAAATTGGCAACGATAAATCGTCAGTGATAAATCCTGTGTGTATCCGCTTACTGGGTGACGTTGTCAAGCAAACGTAGGGCAAAAGATGAAGTACCGCAGGGAAGCTGCCGATTCCCGTTACCTTTCGGCGCCTCTCACTCCATAACGACTCTACATCAGCTCCTATCTCAGAGTACGAGGTTTCGGCAAATAGAGATCTGTTAGAGATTGGACTTGTCATCTTTCCCACTTGATGAATGTAAACAACCTATCTCTTAACGTGGACAAGAGCATAGTGGTAAAATTTACCCATATCATGCAGTTCCGGGCGTCACGACAACAAATAAAAGTTCGAGATGGAAAGGGTGTGGTCCGTCACACACGGAACCGTTAATGCACTCGGCCGCATATACTTCCTTCGGTCAAGTCTATTGTCAAATATTTGACTCGGTTAGGGATCTGTCTAAGTGATCTTGAGTATTTACGTGGAAAACTGTGCTCTAAAATAAACAATGTATGACCGTCTTACGTTCCTATGATCCCAGTCTTTCGAATTGCATTCTCCATGGCTTGTGTTCGGGTAGTGGAGGCGTACACACTTACGATGAAACGCATGAACTATCACAAAGTCTTCGCTAACAAATCCTAGTTGCCCCCTCCGGAAAATCTAGAAGTATTTCTCAACCCCATTTCGAATTCTTAAATTTAAATATATTCCTTTTGTTTTTTGTAGTAAGTTTGTTTATGTAAAAAAGTCATCGAGTTTCCAAGAATGATAATAAAATAAACCTTCTTCCCCTACCTAGGAGGTCTGATTATCATGAAAATTTCATGGAAAGTAATACGTGGTAAAAGAGATCCCAATGATAAGAGCGAAATTCAGTACATAAATAAATTCACATTAAATAAATGCATAGTCCAACTTGAATAAATAAATTCCAGTCTGAACCTTTTACCGGGAAAAAATATTGAGTCTAGGAAAGCCGTTCCAAGAGCACACAGAACTTCATTCTAGGAGGATCTCAAGACCAAGATACTCCGTGAGGATAATAATAAGTGTACTTCGCTTTATGTTGGCAGTACTTTTGCATTTGTTTAAAACTAGATCTACCGCCAACATTGGCCATCAATTCAATTCACGTGCACTAGTTCGGATAGTACATAAATTCATGGAAGTTGGTAATTCGTGTTAGTCAGCCATATTGCATTGTTACATGACTTTGAGTTATATATGCTTTTTCATTTTATTTACGATACACTATTACCCTGTAACTGTGCTCTTGGCCAGAACCAGGGTTTCATTTCATAGTTTCTTCCTCTTCCTTTCCTACATATTCGTCCTCGCACTCTTGCTTTCCTTTCACATCTCATTCGAGCCGCACGTCGGAAACTCATAGTTTCTGTCACAAATTCTTCAAAGTCATTGTACTTACTTTCGCTTTCAATAATTTTTTCCCATTTCTTGATTCCAATGATGCCTTTCTTCTTATTCATCTGGAACCACTTCATTCGCTCTTCCCCGTTTAGTACGCAGTCAAACACAATGTGTACCACACTGTCTTCTCCTTTGCCACACAGACACTGGTCGGTCCTTGAAATTTCCTTCCGTAAAGTTACTTGTTCATATATCCATGCCCCGACAAAATCTCTAGTATGGTTCCATTTGGAGCGAACCACCGTCTATTCTTATTCAAAAACTCTATCCGTTTAATACAGTCCCATAGATCCCTTCCTTCTGTCGCATGCCACCATCGGATCTGCCAACATTCCACTAATTTCCTAGTTATGAGATTCTTCCACCGTTCAGTTGTCTGTCCAATTCTAACTCTATCCACTACTATCTCCTTTTCCCATTTGTTACTTGACATCTTAAAGCAATTTTATATATTTCTAAATCAACAGGGAGGATTTGATTTGCGTTATATGCAAGCGGTTGAGCGAGACGAGTATCATTGAGTTCGTTTTATTTCAGATAACAGAATGTACTTACGCGAGAAGAATGCCGTGGAGCACTTGATGGTTCAGGACTACAATCAAAAAGCGAAGAACCCAAATATTGAAGAGAAAGACCGTTGTACCTACGTCATGACACCAGATGCGTTTATGGCACAGACCATCGTTTTCGCATACAAAGACGACACCCCTATACACAAGCACTTCGACCGCGTGTAAGTATTTTCTGGCGTCTTAATTCGTCAAAAGTTAGAAATGTCATAATTATTTTGTATTTATACAAGACTTTTTTTTAAAGGACTGAAATAAATTTTTGATTGAAAATAATTTTATCCCTTCCCATGAAATAAAAAATAATGACAAGAAATTTGTAAAATATAAATAATAACACTCATAATGACAATACAGTACAAAATTAACTTCGATTCTGATAATCGTAAAAATTATTATCAACTTTACAACATAACTTCTGAACTTGCTGGAGGAGTGACAGAAAGAATATAATTACCTTTTTTGTATTTATCTGTTTTAATAATGTTATCTTTTGTGTAAAGTATCGGATTTTCAGAACTATGTATTTGCTTAGTATTTAAATTTGAAAATGTTTGCAGAAAAATTTTGACAATAAGGTCAAAATAATACGGACTCGACTAATCAATAACAATTGTTGATTTTATCTTATGACTATAAGTAAAGAATACACTAGCAGACGTATCAACCATCGTAAATCTCTTTTCTAAGCCAAAATTCTTTCACTACAAACCATTTTCTTTACAAACACCCATTGTGTCTTTCATTACAGTATTGTCAACTTACAGATTCGAAGTAACAACTTATCTTAGATACGTGACTAGCTGAAACAAAAAGGAAATGTATATAGGCGCAGATTCGAGTAAGTCTCATTTGCTTGATTTGCTACCTTACATTAACATTCCGCGTTAATTTGAGAAAAATATGCAACGAATGAGTGTGTTGATATGACAGTTGTAAAATGTTAATATAGATGTCTTTCTCCGAACTAACCAAAAGCTTTCTATAGTCAGCCCGTTATTTTAAGAAAATGGTATTTGTAGTAAAAATGTTTTAGCTACTACCTTATGCACAAACTATTTACAATTGCTATACGTTTTTATTAATTGTAGATTCTCGTCTTATAATGATCCATTCAATACAGCATACTATAATTAGAATACATTGAACAAGTTATTATATACAAAAAAAATTTTTCTGCATGTTGATTCTTGAACGCTCAAAGAGTTCAGGTTGAATTCTAATTTCTTTAATTGAGGGCTAATCGATTTCAACATTACATTGGTGGTGATGATGACGTTGCACACGATCACCGCTTGATCTCAGACGGCCTCCTAAATGGCGGGGATGACAGAATGACATGCGAATGAGGTGAAATGATGAGTTGTAGAGGAATGAATAGCAGAAGAAACGGGAGAACCCCGAGGAAACCTGCTGCGAACACAGCTTCGTTCACCACCGCCAATTCTATTTAGCAAACAGGGTTTGAACCAGCGTCACCACAGGTAGAAGGCGAGTACACTAGGCACGGGTCACCGTGTTGATAAAGTAATGGAATACTTAAGATAATGGATATTGTTTGGGATAAGCTCAGGAATGTCAGTTCGCGCAAGTTTATGTTTACAAAGGTTCGGGACATGTATCTGTCCAAAACACGAAAGCGAAATTCAGCAAACAAAGAACGTACCAACACACGAGAAAAATAAGCGAGGAATACTCTAGAGGATGATTCCGTGTTAGATGATGACTGAAAGGCAGCGTTCGATGGAAAATACATGAAAACTCACGAGAACATGAACATTCTATTATATATGTATGTATGTATGTATGTGTATATATATATATATATATATATATATATATATATATATATATATATATATATATAAATCGTGGATTATATATTCAGAGTTAAAATATGTATATTTTCATCTTTTTCCTGATAAAAGTAGAAATAATAAATGGTATCCTACACCTTCCAGACGTAGAACTTAAGCAGTGTGTCTCATCCCAACTTTCTCATTATAATTTATAGAAAATGATATATAGATTCATCAGGGATTTAAATATTTGTATCCCATCACCCATCAATTTACTTCTCCTCATTCATAATAATATATACGTTATGTTCTTAGTCGTCAATCTCTATTCACTATCTTATCTATTTCTAATGGAAAAATAAATAATTTGAAATTTATGTTCTCATCTTCTGGCCTCATCATATTAGAAATACCTTTAAATAAAATGTGATGTAGGAAACTCATTTTTCTTATCCCTTATATTTCAGTAAGAAGTGTTTTACAAGTCAGTTACAAGATAGAATCTCCCTTAAGAGAAAAATATCATTAAACAAAATAACCAGAGGTCCATGTGAAAAAATTCCCAGTCTCCATAATAAGAGAGTACCAATCAGTGGTATGACTGCTCTGTAAAAGCTGTTAACCTAAAGTACGAAGGTTATTTATCCATTTTGGTTGTCTTAAAGAATAACTGCTTTATCTGCATACTGAGTCATTACAAAGCACCTTTATTGTATTTTTCTCTAGTTTTTGACTTTCAGCCAGACTTGTTCGATGATGCAAGTAAAAGTTGTTTTTTTTAAATAAAATTTTATCGACTTTTTATTTGTTCTGTCGAAAACGTTTTAAGATCCAAATAATTAAAATATATAAAATGTGATTTACAATCATCGCTTCTAGTATCACGAATAACCTTGGAGTTAGGGCAATATTAAAAAAACAGCAAAAAACAATATTATAATATCGATTTCCTCGAATGTTATTTTATAACATAGCCTCGTGACGATGTGTACGTCCACGCTAACTTTTGACCCTCATAGCAATTAAGCAATCAACCTATCACTTTCAGAGCTATTACTACAGCATTGGCGTTACCGATAAGATGTTTCGCATAAGTTTTTTTTTTCTGAGAGAGAACCTTTTTCATTTACATGTATCAATTGTCAAACCTGGTATTGTAGACGGGGTGTTTGGAGACTCCCGTGTTCCATTTCATTGTCTTCTATTCTATTTTGGCCTGCAGCGGCGGTCTGTCCTTGTTCGGCCACTGGGTTTGTGAGGTCGGATGAGCAATGATTTCTTCCTCGTCTTGCTGGCTAAGATTGTTTTATAGTGTTAGCATTCCTTCTGCTTGAGCTTACCCCAGGTTCGAAAAAGGGGGTTGGTTATTGTCGTCAATATTAGTTGAATTTGATAACAATCACTTTAAGGGGACACTCGTAAAAATAACACACACGAACACGGACACTCGGAGCGCGCTTCTGCAATGCGAACTGGTCGGCAGTGGTCGAGAAACTGACGACAATAGTATTTTAGGTCCGCATAAGTTGGGACAGTACAAGATAAGGTTGAATTATATGAGTTTAGGCAACTGACTGCGGAAGGGAAAACGGTAGTGATCACTCCTCGGTAGCTGACGAACGAGAAGTTTGATAAATGTGAAAGCGAAGTGTTAGAACACTTAATTTGAATCCAAATATTGTTGTACTTACTATAAAATTATTCTTGTCTTTTATCATGTTCAACGGTTTTTCTTTGTAAAACACTTGTCCTAATTGTGCAAAGAAGGTACACATGATCAATTCACGAAATTTTATTCCATTTGCTTGATTTTATCATGAATGCTTTTATATCGTCGGTGGTTAGAAGGAAAGAAATATTCAACGTGTGGTCACAGTAGTAATAACATTAAAACGATGATTGTAATAACATTATCTAGCTGCAGTATTTCTTCATGTATCCCAACTTATAATTTTGCCACTTAGATTTTCAATAGGCAAACAAATAAGATTTCAGCTAGAATTAATGTGGGATAATAATAACAAAAAAAAGGAGAATAGTTTGCTCTATTTTATTGATCGTTTTATGAACAAAACCAATGTGGTTATCTCTTTACGAAGAAATAGGATATTTGGCGATATTTTGTGATAAAGCTTTTTCGCAAAAACACGATTCATGAGTTTCCAATATGCTGATCGGGACAATGTCACATTTCTAGATTGCCTAACACATAATGTAAATGCTCATGTATAATTTAAAATCAGTGGATACAAGCTTTATGCATTAAAACAGAATTTCTAGCTATAGTAAGCTCGACTCGGCAGGGTTCATATGATGGCCCCAAAGAAATAGTTCTATGTAGACATCGCTCAAGGGAGAAAACTTGAATTATAGGCTTGCCTTCGTTTGGCGATGGTAACAATCTACCCTTCCGTCGACCTCACTTTTCTCCTACCTTCTGAATCTCTTAAACATGGATCTTTGCAACACAAAGTCAATAGCTGCCATACTGTGTATTAACGTGGACATGTGTGTTGTCAAGAAGGCAAACAGTCATTGCACGCAAGGAGATTTACGGGAAGCACCTCGCGCGCTAGAAGTATCGATTTTAGAAACATTGTTATGACATGGACCTTCTAATGGAGAGCAAACACTGCTGAAGGGGAAAAATCAATTCTGCGGTTACACCTGTATCAATTGTCTAGATATTCAAGTGAATCTTTGTGGAATTCTAGGGCATCATTTTATATGGTGATTCCACGTAGCCTTCTTCTGCTACAAAATACGGTCGCATCTCTCAATAACTGAAGGCTCCAAGAAAATTTTAACGTAATATGGGGATATCAGAATAGAGAGATATTGTGGAGATTATTTGATTACATTGTGCTTGAAGTATGAGCGCTACTACAACTGTTTTGCTTACAAAACTTATTCATAATGGCGATCGAGTTTTTTCTCTCATTCCATCTTAAAAGACTTCCAAAATATTTTTTTTCGAAATTGTACATAAATGAATTACAAATTGTAAAAAACAGTTACCAACTGCGTATGACCACATGGAGAACAATAAACTAATTTATTCTCTGGAAACAAGCGAGGTGGATTTATCACTTCAGCTCACCTATTTTAATAAGAATAAAAATAGTTAGCTACGTGTTATAGTACCAACAGAATACCAACTACGATGTATTTAATAGGATACAAAGAAGTTCTTTGACAAATACGAATTATTATGAAATCATTTAATTAGTCTTAGATCACGTTTGCCAGAAAAAAAGACAATCTTTTGAATTCTTCTCAGTTTTAGATTAGTTCATACTTTGTATTGAACAAACATTTTCCGTTTAAAAGCTCGTACGTATTTATACCAGTGTGAAGAACTTGACTAACTGAATTTAGTAGATTCAATGCATACTTTTGGGAAACAATGTGGATCCTCATACTCTTGATTTTTGAGAAACCAATAATTCATGTAAATTTATTTCAATGTTTAAAGAAAACCAAACTTAGGTATTACTTGTCTTTGCATGTTTCAGTCTCTTGAACCTGGTGGAAACTGGAATTGTCAAATACTTAATGCGTCGCGACTTGCCACAAGTTCAAGTGTGCCCTCTAGATCTAGGAAGCAAAGAACGTCAACTTCGTAATTCTGATCTGTGGATGACGTACATGGTAGTCATCACTGGTTTCAGCACCTCCATTGCTGTATTCATAGGTGAAATGTTCATCCGAATGTATCGTTACTGCAACGATCGTGAACTGGAGAAGCATCAATCAATTGCCAACCAGTACCCAGGAGACTGGAAGAACATGGCGTTCAAGAAAACGCAATTGCTGCCGTACGGCATGATGGGAAAACCTGGCGCCTTACCTGCCGATTTCGTAATGATGAATGGGAAAAATGGACAACCAAAGCTTATGTCCAATATGCGAGCCTCCGAGTTCATGTTTCAATACACTGCATAAATACATGCTATTTAAGTCCAGTTTAATTTGTAATCAGACCTTTTTCTATTTTCTTCACTATTCTTTCATTCTTTTGTTTATTTACTATAATATACATTTTTATTTCAATCTTATAATTGTATATTTATTCATATTTTAGTAACAAGAACATAACATTTTATTCATTTCAATTGAGTATTTATTCATTTCAATTAGTGTCTTTTTCCTTTTTTACTATCCTTTCTTATACTAAGAGTCTCTTTGGTGGGGTATGACATTGATTATTGTTTAATTAAATTAGTAAATATATGAACTTTAATTTTTGGTTCCTCTTCTATTCTTCATACACTTCATTGTTTTCTTCATTGATGACTTTACATTTCTCTTATATAAGAATCAGTACAAAAGTTACACCATGTTCTTTAATATTGACTGACTTTGTTGATCACCTTATGTGTTATGATAAGGTTTGGAAAAATACTCTGTGATCAGTCTGGCGCACTAGAGTATCTCACATTGTATTGTGCATTAGTGGATGACATGATTACTGTTTTTCCCCTTACAAACAGCACGAATTAAAATTGTTAGGTTGTAACAAGTAAGTGTTATAGTAGTTTATGCATAAAGTGGTTTTGTACGAGCGTACTGGTAATTACATTTATCAAATTACAATTATAAACAAACCTATTGCTTTTAATATTAGCATTTATAAAACAATAAACATTTTTTGTGCCAATATTTTAACTCAACATCATGTAAAATGTTCTAAATGGTGTATTTTACCAAGAATACATGGCAATTCTAAAAAATATATGTATTGGATAAATTATATTAGTTATGTTGTTTGTGTTATAAAAATTCTTTTAGATAGTATTTTAAAATAAGACAAATATTGAAAACAGTCTCAGTTATATATTATAAAATTAATAAAATAATATATAAACAATTATAAAAAGTAAAAATAAGATTGACGAGCCCTAAAGCCCCAACAAAAAAAAATAAAAAAATAAAAATAAGATAGTTTTTTTTAATTTACCACAAAAGTCCAAAGTTTTAATATTGTGTCATAAGTTATCATGAAAATAATTTTAAATTATAGTTTACCAAAGATTTTCAAATAAATTTACAAATATTAGTATAAATAAAAATCTATTAAAGTTACATTATCCTATACAATTTTGCAACTTGGTGTTGGTCAGTTTAAACACAATTAATGAATCTACAAATTATTTATGACAGGTTTCTAGAATCATTCTGACAAGAATGCTGTTTGACTTACCAATTGTGTCAAGTTAATTAATTTGGTACAGTAGCTTGAAAAATTGGATTACAATAATTAAAGAAATGAAACATTAATGGCATAATAATAATAATAATAATTGAGAATTATAATTTAATATTATTTAAGAGATGTAATAATTTTAATATAACAAATAGTTTTATTAAAATATAACATAAATCTATTAAAGGAAAACAATTATTTTTATGGTGTTTTTATATTTTTCTTGTATTAGTTGTAATGATAATGTTCATGTACACATTTGCACTACTTGCAATATGTTTTTTCTGAGATAAAAATATTTTACACTGAAGAATTTTTCTTGAGTATAATTATGCAGTTTATATGTCATTTAATTATGACATTTCTTTTTGGTTTAATTATGAAAGTTTTAACATTGTGAGTTATTTGTCTGTTGAAGAAATTTTAAGATAGTATTATACAGAATTAAAATATATTAATATGAATTAAATGAACAAAAAAATTAGCAATATTGTTGTAATTTTTGTTTCATGAAGGAAATTTTTTAAAAAGATTTAAAACAAGATGCTCTTAAAATTAAGCTTGTGAGTAGTATTGTATTATTAGTGCATAATAAAGATGTTATTTAATTGGAAAACAGTTTGGTTAATACAACATACATTAGAAATTGTGTTGGGCACATTTTCTATAATTATGTTTGTTAACTTCATTTCCGAAAATGATTAGTTCATATATGTCAAAAGTTGTGATTTCAATGAATATTGTCTTAAGATACTGTAGAACAGATGTAATGTGTTTTTGTTTGCTTGCCACTGCTAATAAATGTAATACATCAAACATAAGAAGTTATCAGATGAATAATACATAGATTTTGCTTTAATATGTTTAAAAAGACCTACATGTATATTTAACTGTTAAAACAATGATATATTTTTACATAAGAAAATTTTTGGGGTAACTGAAATTTCAAGAAATAAAAGTGGTTGGTTGAAAAGAGAGAGAATGTAGTCCTTTAAGATTACCAGGTTTTAATTTAATTTCCTTTCCATGATTACTTAATTAAGTATTTTATGTAATTTTGCACACTGAGTGTTGGAAATATTAAAAGTTATCATAAGGAATACTAAATTTATTTCCCACAGTACTTTCATTGTATATTGGTTTCCATGAAGAAGCAATACCAATTCAAAATTTTGGTACATTTTTTGAACCTTGGGTTGGTGGTGTACATTTATTCTGTAACACTATCCTGCTCCACATTTTTCTCCAGTTTCCCTTCAGGAACAGGCGGATTTCATACACATGCTCTCTATGCTCTTTCATAGGGGGGTTGGTCTATTATATATTTAATCTCGAAATTAGAGTTATATAAATAGTTATGATTTATAAACAATAAATAAATAAATAAATTTATTGTCAAGAAAGCAGTACAAACTGCTTATAACCACATGGAGGACAATAAACTAATTTACTCTCCGGAAGCAAGCAAGGGACCATCTCATCAATTCTGATCAAGGGCCCTAAGGCAGAGGCGGATTGAAAAATTTCAGCAAAAATTCCTAGATAAGATAAAAAGTTAGCTATGAGTTATAATACTAATAGAATATCAACATGTTTGTAATTTGAGACAAAAAATTTATTTTATGAATTATTATCGAAGAATAGATTATTGTGAGTATAGTGTTTACAAATCATAAGAATTGAAATAACACTAAATTCACAATTTTTTGTTTCAATAAACGCGCCCCTAGACAATATATTCTGAATAACCTATAGTTCTATAATAATATGAACTTATTAACCGTCTTTTCTGTATTCAATTAAATACAGTTTTGATATTATAACAAGTAGTGAACTTTTTATTCCTATCTAAGGACTGTGCTAAAACATTAAATCTGCCTCTGCCTTAGGGCTCAGCTCTGCATTAGGAATCAGAATTGATGGGATGGTCCCTTGCTTTGCTTCCGGAGAGTAAATTAGTTTATTGTTCTCCATATAGTCATACACAGTTTGTAACTTTTTTTTGACCATATATTTATAATTATTTACCTCAAATTATAGATTTTCAACTTACGAATGTCAATTAACATAATTTCTTTTCAAATATTTCATTTATGAAAGTGACTTTTGGAAACTATATTTAGAGACAGGGCATTGACTTAAGATGAATAGAAAAATTATGAAGAATGTGTTGTACCTAGACTGTTCAGACCACCCCTTCTTCTCTTCTGTAACTCAACTGCAGTGTGATTAAAAGAACAAAATTGTTGATATTGGAGAGGAAAATGAATAACATTCTAAAACTCAAGTTAAATGTTTTTTAGAATGAAACTCTGTAAAATGCTGAACAATTAAAAATAATGCCTCTGGCACAGTAATTATAAAATTATTTACCATTATCTACATATTATTTTCTTTTCAAGTTTATATTGTATTATATTATGATTATTGACAACAATTACTGTATTACTATATAGGTATTATTAATATAATGATTATTGACAACAATTACTATATTACTATATAGGTATTATTCATATAATGATTATTGACAACAAATACTAGGTATTGTTTCAAAGAGAATTCACTAATCTTATTTTTAGCCACTGTGAGAGGGGAACAGAGACCTGTCATAAAATTTAGTTTGGTTGGAGTGTTTGATACAGAGACACATGTACACAGATATTTTACAAAAGTACAGGAGGCGCTCTTTAATAAAGAATTCCAGAGTATGGCTAAATCTGTAATCCTCTACGTTATCCTTCAACGACCGAGACGTAAGATCGTGTATGAATATTTCCCATAGATTTGTGCATTCGTAGATTTTAGCTACGTCATATTCCGGTTGTTTGTCAAATATTTGCAATATACTGCCTGCTTAGATTCGGAATGTGCATAGACATAAAACACATTTCAATGTTTATGTTATTTGATCTATCTTTGGTATTGCCCTTATAACTTTTTGATAATCAATATTCCAACGAAGTCACTAATCCGGCGTCTCGTGCTTCCAAATGTTCAGATTAGAGACATTTTGTACTTATTGAACGAGGTCGTGTGGCATCGATATCAGTAGAAATCATAAGGGTAGTCTAAATGCGGAGATAGTAAAATATGTGTACCTCGAAGTAATAGTAATAATAATAATAATAATAATATTAATAATAATATATGAATTTATTCCTTTTCAAAAATATGTACAATAAACTTACAAAATATTAATTGGAATATACTTTAGCCGCAATTTCCAGTATACGCGGCAAACTGAAGGAAAAAAACATGTATTTTATCAATACTACATCAGAGTCGAGCACAGTCCTTTAGAGAAAAAAGGAAAAAGAAAACTTATATTTTCTTTTGATATTTTAAATATTCTAAGTTACATCAAATAAATTCAGTATTTTCTGTGCATTGTATTTTAGGATGTTCGTCTGGTTGAAAATTTTTCTTCCGTGATGTATACTTAGAGAAAGTCATGTAAGTTTTCTTCTTTCGTACTGTTAGAAGGTCATTCATTTGAATAGAGAATTTTCTGCATGTTAATACTACGCATGCTGAATTACAATAACTGCGCAGTTAATATACAAACTAAATTTCATTAACATGGTTTAAAGTAATTGCATAAAATTATTTTGAGAGCGAGCTTATTTTTGTCACCAGGATTTGTAGTTATTGTGAAAAATTCACGTTGAGGAATAAAATTTTTGTCTAAGTAAGGAAAGGTAATAAATAATTACTTTAGTTTAATGACGAGAGAGGGAATATGAATTTAAAAGATAAAGTCCTACCTGATTCCTATTTAACACATTGAAAGTTTATTTCTGGTTCATGATTTTTATTTAGTTAAAGAAACTTTCGGTACGCAAATGTTCAATTGACATTCATTGGAATGTCATTTGAAAATTTCGTGTGGAAAATTTAGGTTTCCTTGGTATGTGTGTCAGATTAGCAATTGTGTTTTATTTAGTTTTCAGCTCCCTAGAGCAGAATCATTGTAACTATAATATGTAATTTAATAGCAAAATCAAATCATTAGAACAAATGGTTAGCTTAATATATATATTAATTGTTATAAAGTTATAACATGCACTATGTTTTGGATCACTTCACGTGTGTATCAGCACATATATCCTTCATATGCACCTTCACATTCAATTTTTTCTTTGTATGAACCACAGATGGTTACGTTGGGTTGGGGTTCCTTAGCCTAGAATAGATCTCCCGGTGCAAATCAGTTCCTCCTAGCAAGCTTCTCCCAAAAATTAATACATTTTTGAAAATATATTTTCAATCTCATACAAAAAGTCTTTATAGAACTCTGATACAGCTAGACGAACATAAATTCCTCTTGGCCTTTCTCGGTAAACCTTTAAACAGTCCGGGTACAGCCATTCCTCGACTCTCTGCAAGTGCTCAAAGGAAATCCTTCACCGTACGCGCTATCTGTTGGCTTCATCGCGAAGTACGAATGACTGCACGAAGCGCTCCATCTACCAGAGAATACAGGATATAAATAATGAGGGAAAAGAGCGGGAAAATTGAACGAAGGAATGAGAGGATAAAATATATGAGAGGAGAAAAAGTTATATCTGAAATTCTGCAACTGACAAAAATTTTGAAATTGTTTCTGGAGTATATTCTTTCTTATACGAGAATATCTAGTATCTCGGAGAATGTTTTATCCTTACTTTGAATGATTTCTTAATGAAATTCGCCCATGAGAACATTTTAATGTATTTATTATTTTGAAATATCCTCCTAAAATTTTGTTTCCAACAATAACGACACAATAGTCTTCGGATTTAGACAATATTCGTGTTATTGACTCGTATTTGATAGAACACTTTTTACCTTCATTCTACACTAAGAATTTGTAATAGAACTTCCTAACAACGCTTACAAAGAAACCTCAACCTATGGTCATACGTACCACTTCATCTTAAGTGGTCATATAATCAGATGGCATGTGGAAGGATAGTTTAATTCGGCGCTTTCAGAAACCCTGAACAAGCAAGGTAGTTCATGAACTCCTATTCCCTCTCGCAGCTACCACATTTCGAACTCTTTATGCCAGAAATATGGTAACTTAAAACGTTAAGGATTGTAAATTAATAACNATATATATATATATATATATATATATATATATATATCCCTCCAGTATCCTACAGATACTGAAGGAGAGTATGGAGGGTATGATGTATGATTGTATAAAGCTGGATTTAAAATAGTTTTTACTTATTAGCGTTTTCCTCTGATAATTATAATGCCCACTTTATATAAGGAATTTTATGTAATTAAAGTATGTTTACTTATTTCATGTGATTTAACATGAAACAAATAAAGTCATATGTGTTGTAAGGAATACGCTTTAGCAATTTCAAATTTACATCTCAAACAATCTGGTACCTTGGTAATACATTATTTTAAAACAAGTTTTGTCACGATACACGTTAAGCAATAGTACCTTATAATTTTGGAATCGTATCATTTCAATACTGAGTCAGTTCGGGATATGGACATAACTGTAGTATTATTGGATACATTATATATGACTTATGTCGGATGTTTTGGACGATCAATAACATTTCGTGATCCAATGTGAACTTGGGATATCTTCTTTGTAATTCCGCGCTTTGTTACCGGCTTTCTTCGGTATCAGATGCTTCTACAGTCGAAACCAACATATTTCAAACGAGTATTTCAAATGCACCACAGTCATAAGGAAACTTATGTATTGTGAAAAATCCTGTCACTGAGTAAGACCTACATATATGCCATTCTAGATGTTGTTGAAACTTTTTCGGTACGCGGTTCACGTGTTATAAATTTTATAATTTATTTATTCCAAAACTGTAATAAGGATTATATTTTTTTAAATTTAATAACCAGGCAGTTGCATTTCCATAAATTACATGGTTATATAATTGAAATAGGATTTTGCTATTCACCATTTATATTTATGCAGATGATAATGTTTCTCATTTTTTAAAAATTTTCTTGAATAATGAATAATTCATTACATGTGTAATTATTTGATCATTGATCTCTAAAGTAATTCATTTTTATAAAAACCATGAAAAAAAATTATATTATAAGTATATCGTGAGTTTTGAATCAATTAATGTCGAAAACATACAATCAAAAAACAACTGAGCGCTAGATTAAGCGAAAGATTAGCAGTTATAATCTGCAGTAAATCATGCCTAGCATAGAAAGAATATGTCAATCAAATGAAATGACTTGAACTTAGTAGTAGTATAATGGAAAATACAATGCAAATAATATTCTAATAAAAGAATTTTCAGACATTAAATCTAAACGTGGGCACGAAATCGAACACTCAGATACTTTGCAACGAGGTAGAAAGGAGATGTGGTTTCTGAAATAGAATGTCCATCTTGATCGATATGTCCTCGTATGTCAAACGCCAAAGACGTTGGATGATCAGAAAAAGAATAAATTAATAGTTTAAGGGTATACAAAAATATATTTTGCTGTATTTTTCATTCGTGCACGTTCATTTCTATATATTTCTATTCAATAATCATTTCAAGCAACAATTGAAAAAAAGGCTCTAATGGTCTTGATTCGGCAAGCCGTAAAGCCCCTGCCCCCAAAACAAAAAATTCAAATTGCTATAAATACATTTGGAAACACAAAACAATTTCATTCGTTAATTGGCTCTATATTTCTTATAACCTTCATGGCGATGTACGTATTCTTTGGAAAATTGAAGAAATATTATTATCAAATCTCAAAACAAAAAATAAAACTGAATATAACGTAGACACAGAAGAAATTAAGAAAGTTATAAAATGTGTCCATCTACTTTGAAAGTTGTTTTCTATCGATTGGAGAGAATAGAAAATGAAACACTCGACTCGTTTTACAAACCATCCAATGGTTTTTGCGAAAGTGTTGTGTCAGGCCTTTATATTTGTTACATAATTGTTAATATTCACTCACGTAATCTGAATATCTACGGTATTTAATGGTGAATACATTGCAGAAGAAAATGAATGTTATAGAACTATAAAAAAGTTATTGTTCATAAACAATTATTTTATTGCAATTTAATTGATGACAAACTTAAATGCACAGTTTTACTTTCCAGAAAGTTGTGTAAGTAATTTACGATGTTAACGTAGTTTCCACTAATTTTATAGACAAATTATAAAATGTCGGATAAGCAAAAATACATGGATTATTAATTAAACAACTGAAACATATGACATAGAAAGGATTTAATCTTCATTTAATAGTATAAAAAATAAATAGAAATTATTTTGTAAATTATAAGTTTAATTATACACTCATCGTTGAAGTCCATCATCTAAATTCTGTTTTATTAGCCTTAACTAACTCCCTTGTACAATTAAATATTAGTATAATTAAGGAAGTATTTTTTCATGGTTTCACGCTTACAACCCTGGAATGACAGACTCCCGTAACAATTCATCTGATTTGCACTATTTCTCGGTCATTCAGAGGCTGCGGTGGTCTGTAGTTCTTGGTTATTGGACTTCCATTGTCTCCCAGCAATCGTCGAAATTCTTCCAACTGAAAATGTTTGCACAATGTTAATATTATTTTCATCATTCATGCTTTAGTGTATATTATTAAAATTTATAAGTTTTTTCAATCCATAAATGTTTTCAAAAATAGAGATTTCCAGCACGAAGAATTAGAGCAACTTACTATGTATAATTTCTTTTTTCGTCGTATCTCTAATTAATACTAACCAATGAAATATCAAAAATTAACATTCGCAAAGGGCAATATGAATATGAAATGAATATAATCACTACACTGGATATCAGATGTTTATTAGATTAAAAATACTTTTATTAGATTAACATATCTCCTCTCATTTAATCACTGTCATAATTCATAGTCATTATTTTCTTTCCGTAAGAAAAAGCACGTCAGATAATAAATTGTACAAAATTATGAAGAACAATTTGTAAATATTAATTTATTTAAATAAAATGTTAATTTATGTATAAAGCGTTTAATACTAGAAACATTCATCGTGTAAAACTGAATACTCATGAAAGTATACACTTCAAGGCGAATTAAATTAGTTCTGTATTTTTGCTACTGGTACATCACAAGAAAAATTTCCGAAGGTACATGATCGTAGCTAGAAGGTCTCTCCTTTAAGATTTGCATTTGAGATGTAGATGTAATCCCACCTTTTAATTTGTCGAATCATGAGAAAAGCCTTGTTCTACCTAAACAATGAGGGAAATTAAAAGCATCCTACAAGGAAATCTTCACAAATAAAACTTTTTATGAGATTTCAGGAGATGTCGAAGCACGAGTCTCATGGTTAAATACCATTAGAGAAGGGGTAATTTCACATTTGACGAAGAGCTTGAGGGAAATGGTTGCATTTACGATATATTGGAGGTGAAACAGTCCGAAGTGTGTTGGGAGTAGCTGTATAACAAAAATAATTGTGGCTACAAAACAAATAACAGTAAATATTATATTATTGAATATAATTACCATAAAAGGAAGAAAAAGAAAGTCAATTATTTTGAAATATTAAAAGTGCTACATCTGTGATTTATCTCGTCAATGTTACAGACATTTAACAGACATTGACAGCATCATTAGGGTGACACATTACCTGCTGTCTTTGCTTTTTTGGTCGTGCTTACAATTTCAAACGTTGGCGAGCCCTAAAGCCCCAATTTAAATAAAAATAAATAAAATAAAAACACTATTTCAATCACCTATAAGCGCATTGAGATTTATCCAGGCATAGTAATGAATAATGAAAGGAAATGGACATGGGGACTTTTCATTTCTGAAACTTTAATTAATATCATGAACATAATGGTATTAATTCAAGGACCCTCTTCCATTAAATCAAAATTTGTGGGAAGGAATCATACGTTCACTATTATCACGACAACATTATATTTCACGACACTACTTGACATGATTAGGTACTTTCCCATAATATTAAACTGTTACCTTTGTGAAGGTACCGACGATAACCGTAGAAAAGAACAGTGTGGTAAACTTCTGTCATTGTAAAGAAGAAAACGCTTTCCAATTCATGAGAATTTTTTAATAGCTAAAAAATGTAAATAATATTTCTAATTAGTTATTTTGTTTGATTTATTAAGTGAAAAATTATCTGTCATTCATTGAATGTAGTTTTCTTTGCACAAAGGTTATGTTGTGCAATGTTTCTAATTTTTCAAAAACGAAATTAAAACTTTTCCAATGAAGAAAGAGCGTCTAGATTAAACAGAAATCCTTTCACTGACGATCTCAAGTATAGTTTGTTCAATAAATGATTGATAACTATCCTTCTTCAGAGGAAAATGAGATCCCATCCAACCTCTGTAACAAAGTCTAGGCCGAGTAGCAAATGTATAACTGTAACTGCAAAAAATAACTGTAAAAAGCAGAGATAACTCGAGTAGAATAGCAATGTACTAATTAACTACGCTATTAAAAATAGCCTGAGCAATATTTCAGAACAAAATAAAATCCTCCTTATGATTAATACTTGGTCATTTAAATCAATCCATTTTTCAATATTTCCATCTTGCCAATTGACTGCTTTGTAATGTTTTATTCGTTGAAGTTTTTCAAATCAAATTGAGAAATAACGTATACGCAGAATATATATTGCACTTCAGTTAAGATGGATAAGGGAATGTAAAATCCTTGGAATGTCAGGAGATACAGACAAGACTAGTTCATATGACCTACACAAATAGGTAAATTAAAGATCTCATATTTTTACTTTTTAGCTGTGTGCATTTGTACGCGGTGCAAACAAATGTTACTAAAGAGTAGCGACTAATTCGAAAAAGAAACAAAACAAAAAATAATTGATATTATAGACTTTTTTCCTGATTTTTGTGTATTCTTCTCTAAAAGCATTTTTAAAGACTAGTGGGTTCATACGAAATTTCGTCATACTAACATGGAAGTACAAATCAGAGACCCACTGTACCGTGAAAGGAGTAATAGGGTCAAATCCAACGATTATTCATTATTTCGTATTAACGATAAATAAATGAAATAAACAATAATACACGTAATTTATTTGTATTGGAACAACACCAATTACTATTTTAATTTTGCGGAATTAATCGATGTTCGTCGAGCCGTGAATAGCGTTACCTAACGCGCATTCTTAGAAAATTCGAGAGTAGAGTAGCGTTACCTGGGAATATATTTGGAAATTACCTTAATTCGAAATCAATTTGTATTTTAAAACATACTATAAAATGTACTACATTCCAGATACCTCGATAGCTCAAGGCTCCCGCTTTCTCTTTAATTCTCATAGGGGACGGAAAATTAATTGGCTTTTCACTTCAATGTCTCAATTCATATGGCCGAGATGATGAGGAAAATGAACCCTCTGTGGCTTATCACCGCATTTTTACTACTTTTATGCGACTAATTAGATGTTTTGACGCTGTTTCCCCTCAAATGTTTCACGTCGTGTATAGAGATTAAACCGACGTAAAATTAAGCCATATATGGTCAAGACAAATACATACATACATACTACGTTACACTCCTGTATTCCAGAAAAATAATCCAGGGGATTACTTTTAAATACCTCGTTTTTTGGGGATTGGTGACGGGATAATAAGGAAACAAGATACCGTTTAGGAATAAGATATATATCGATCTTCTCACCTGTTCTGCAGATACATGCACAGGCTCCTTACGTAACACCCACGACACGGACTCGAAGCATGGTGGTGTAGTGAGAGAGCCATTGTAGGCGAAGTACTGCTTATCGAAGACTGGCAACAGAGCTGAGATGGCAAACGGCTCCACGGGTGCAGCCTGATGCGCTTCCCGTACTTGACGCAAAGCCTCCGTCAAGTACCCCAACCCCGTGTTGTTGTGCTGCGATAACTGTCAAAACGAGCGAAAGGTGCTGTTTGTTTTGGAAGAACAACAATTCTACACGCTTCACTGTTAATAATTTACTTTCTGACTCAGTAAACGTCACGTTTAATAAGACAATATCAAAGAGTGTGGTGGTAATAAAACGGTGCTATCTCGGTTTGGCCAATATTATACGGTCACATTTCTATGTCATGATCAAAGATATATGATCGAAAATACGATATAGGTTCTCTCTTAACATTCGATATACGATGTAGGATACTAGACGTATGTCAATCATAGTTGAACTATTATCATATTATGAGCATAATACGACATGTTTCACCAAACCACGAAAATTATGGCACAGTTAATGTTTCATCCAAGTTCTTCGACGTATGTAATAGAAATATGACCGTGTAATACCGGCCTTATTCATGTCCATATTGCCCGACCCGATACGGAATTTCCTCCGATTTTTCCACGGGTACCTCTATCGCGATTGATGTTTATTTTCGAGCATCCTGATAGTTTACATGGTGATACCTAGTTTTACCTCTCTTTTTAAATAAATTATTTATGTTTAAGTACGTTAACTCTTATTGTCTTAAAGGTATTTGAATATATAAATGTACTCATATCTTTTTGGTTCTGTAATATTGACTGTATATATTTTTTAAATTATTAATTAAGAGTCATAGTTTAGCTTTTCCCTTTGAATGTTTCTCAATCCTCACTAACTGATCATGAATTTCTTTTCTCATTATGAAGGCTAGGTTACTAAATTATATGATTAAAAATTTTAATTTCTTTCTTCTATCCAGTTGCACACGACGTCATATTTGAGGTTATTATATTGTGGATGAGATGTCGCTTTTATCTAGTTGCGAGGAATTTCGAGAATACCCGGTACCACTCCTGTAACATATCGCCGAGTTGGATGATAGACGAATTACATCGATGGATGATGATTGGTAGACATGTAGGATTGAACAGCAGCAGCTATAGGAGTACTTATTAAAAACAGCTAAAAACTCTCTCCACGAAAATTTCCACTTGAAGCAACCGGGACTTGAACCGCGACCCCCAAAGTGGTAGGTGAGAACAGAACACATTATATCACGGCAAGATATCATTTCATTTGAGTGTGGGTGTTCCAAGAATACTCTTTTTTCTTCAGGTAATCTCATTCTTTTCAAAATGCTCATTTCCTATTCAAAACTATTTACTTTAACCACTCTCCACATATCGTTAGCTCTCGAAAACACATGACTTAGTTCATGTAGAGGGATCGTTTTCCTTCATTTAGTTTCTGCTCTTCCGGTTAACCATTTAAATCATTTACATTTTTGAAAACAATATGAAAACTGGGAGGATCCTATTCACATTTAACGTATTTATTTATTACTTGCACATTAATCGTTTACCAGTTTCTAAATCTTTTATTAAAAAGAATGGGGATTTTCCCTGATCTAGTGGACGTATTTCGAATCAACTTTTCGTATTTATTGAATCATTTTTGAAGCATTCTTCTTTTGACTTTTAAGTCAAACTCCAACTTGACGTAAGTTATTTTACGACCAAATCTCGTGTTATAAATTTCATCATCTCCCACTGCACTTAATATACAAAAACACACTATCTACTTCCGAGAAATCACACCTAAGCTTCGTGATATAAAATGGTTTTAAAAAATCACTTCAATTCTTTTAATACACAAAGGAATAACTGAACTCACTCTGAAGAGCACACCGATTACACGCAGTCCATCAGGAACGGATAAAGCCTTCAGTAAGGATCCCAAGTCACTGCGGAAGTGTACGACATGCATCTCCAACGGGAAACTGAAACATGAGACATACATGAGCTATTCTTTAAGATATTACATCAGCATGTAAACATTTTATCAAGTTCAAAATAAAGATGTCTAACAACGACTTTCTATCATCCCAGCCCCCTGGCGTGTGTTTTTCTCTGTTTTCCTTTGGGTACAGGAGGATTTTATTTGTAAGCATTTTAGACTCCATCCTAGAGCTGGTCATCGAATTATTACTATTGTCATTATTAATTTCAAATTTGAATTATTTTAATAGTTACGATTTATTAGCAATAGTTTTCGAGTAATATAAATATTTGATAATAGTACACATTTGTTACATATGTTTTTTGCATTCTATTAAATATAAATTTGCTGTTTTGATATTATATAACGATGAATCTCTTAGAGCTCTTGATCGGAATCGATGAGATGGTCCCTTACTTGCTTCCAAAGAGTAAATCAGTTTATTGTCCTCCACGCAAACATATGCGGATTGCATTTCTTTTATGTCAATGAATTTATTATTATTATTTTGTTTGAGTTTTTTTCTTTCTCAGCAGATGTTGCTTGATAATGAGGCAAGCGCCGATTGTGCAAGAGTCCATTCCTTTCTATTTTTGTAAAGAAAAGAACTTTATGGGATCTAACTATTTGGGATGTCGCAATAATAATGGCTTTCTGAAGAGATATATAAAGTACTTGGGTAAATACAATATAGAGCTTTTGGAATTACTTCTGTTGCAGAAATTACAATAGGGACTATATGGACTTTTCCAAATTCTTTGTTCTTCCTGTGACAGAGGGACGTATTTTGAAAATTTCTCAACTTTTGCCTTCTGAATGTTATTAGTGTTTGGCACAGCAATGTCTATGATGGATGTGGTCTTGTTACTTTGGTCAATAAACGTTATATCTGGACGATTGTGGTGGATTGATTTGTCAGTGAGAATTGTCCGATCAATTTCCAGCAAAATCTCTGGTTCATAGTTGTAATATCGGGTTTCATCTTCGCAGAGTTTGTAATTGTCCGCTATATTTTGATTGATAATCTTTTTTTCTATTTTCGATCATTATCATTATTCTCATTATTTTTCTCTCTTTTCCAGACTCAAAAGGTTTTGATACAAAAAGGCGAGTGGTGATTGCGATGAGTGAGACCCTTATAAGACAATTGCTGTAATATGCGACGTTATTGTTACTTTCTGAAACGAAAAGACGTCGTCGAAAATATTTTTATAAACCGCTAATCGATTATGTTCCATTTCTAAAGGACACATTTTACAGAAATTTATATAATTCAGTTACATTCTTTTTCTTCGAAAACTGATTTTCGAATAGAAATTGCTTGTTTCAAAAGACACTCCTCAAAACGTTAATTGTAACACCAAATTATTTCGGCCACTCACCTTCTTCCATCGCGACCTCGAGAACATCATTCGAAAATCGTCTCCCAAGCACAATTTGAGTAACCGCGAGTCTCGGTTGACCAACTCTTAGGTATTGAAAAGTAAAACTGTCCTTGTTTCGATACGCTAGCTTACGTCGTCTTTCAACTGTCGTAGCTCCAAGATTATTCTTGCGTATCGACTCATCGTTAACGTTGTGGCTTCATTCTCCTCTTGATTTCGTTACGAAATTTTTATAATGTTCAATGACTATTACATATTCACCTTTCCTTTCTATCGTTCTAGCGGGTTTCAAAAATGATTTTTTGTTATAATATTGTTCCACTCACTTAGTAGTTCCGAGTAGACGAAAAAATTGATATAGTGTAAAAACCTTAATGTTCGTAATATGTATACGATATCTTATAAGATATAGCAAACAATTTCAAAAAGTTATTTTCTCCAATAGTTTTTTTCTCTGTGCTGTTGAATAAGTTAGTCACTAATGGCAACACCGCTTATAAATGGAGATGTTAATCTGTGCTTGAAGTACAAATTACTTAATCATCAAATCCTAAAATATGTTTGACTTCCCACTTTATATATAGTTTTAACACCAGATCACTTATTTTATTTTGTAAAATTTGTATTTTGTGACATGCTTTACAACTTCTGATAATAACTGGTACAACGAAACAAGGTTCTAAGTTCGAAAGTTTATGTTATATAATATTATACGTGATATATATTTTATATAATGTGTAATATTATATAAAAGGGACAATGATCTGTATCAACATAGTGAGTTCGCAGTGATGGTAATCTCGGTTGTCGTTACACGGCACTCACATGTAGTGACACATATGTTGGTGACTGGAATACTACTACAGTGTTCACATATGAGATAGAGAAATAAATCTATTTCTTGCTATTTTCATGGAAAATCTATTCCATTCTCCTTCAATTTGAAAATGACGTGTAGCAGTTATTATTTTGATTCAGCTTCACGAAGGTGCACTCATTTGGATTGCGAGGTTATTAAGCACGAGGAAAATGTTTCTGAACACCCATGGAAATTAAATAAATCCGTCTTGTGATGGAGAAAACGTCTGAATGCTGACCTTTTCCCCATTATACACTCATGTGTAATGCAACGTACTGACCTAATCTTCACTCTTTTCGATTCTTAAGGAAGAAAGCTGTTTCCAGTCGAACATCCTTCTCAAATACATTCCTTTAAGTGCTCAAACCAATTCTTCCCATTATTCTCTTTTCTTATGACCAAATAACATTGTCAGTCTTAATCTTAATACTTATTCAAATAGTTTTAAGGCTGTAAATAATTCACAGAACGTGATTTAATGGTAACACTTTTCATGTTTCTACTGCCAAATATTTATTCTTGTACCTGTAATCCTTGTTTTTTAAATTAGAAAATCCTTTGTTTCACAAGAGTTCAGAAATACATGTTTGAGGAAGTGTTTTTCTATAGACAGGGTAAAAGCGAACTAACTCAATTTACAGTCTATTTTGAACTATCAAACCATTCTTATACCTTTTAAGTGTGAAAAACTGGGAAGTGTGGATCACTGCCTATTCTCCCTCATTTATGTGCAAATATCAGAAATGGAGAAAAAATAAATAAAAGGTACATGTTAGGAAATTCTACTGTCCTTCACAAATAAAATAAGTCTTGAACATTGGAATGTTTGAGAAGATTTTAATGGTGAATTTTGGCTTTAGTTTTATTTACCATAAAAGTGGATGATTTAACGAGTTTACTTCGAATTCCACATAAACCTTTAGGAAAATAAGATCACCCTCAAGAATTCTTCAACAGAGCCCAGAAACACTTCGCTTAACCGAACTGAATCGGTAATTTTCCACTAATTGCCATGCTATGAAAAAGGTAACAGGATAAAACTTATTTAAACGCGCATACTTTCCGTGTCTTTTATAAAGCGTTATGTCTCTTGTTCATCGCATATTAAATAAATCCTACAAACGGCAATAGCATCAGTGAATACACAGGGCATTTGATCATGAACATTATAAATTATTTCCTGTTGGAGTAAAATGCTGCAATTTGGCGTGACATTATATAATTATATAATCATGTACATGGATGTTAGTGGAATGACAAGTGTTGGGTGACCACTCATATCAATTTAATACCGAGAAACCAATACTGAGAAGTTTCAATTCTCGAGAATGTTTCGTGTTGACGGAAAATAGTTACAATAAAATACTGAGCTACAATTCGTATAATATACTTTCTAAGACTTGTGTGACTTGTAAAGAGCTTCAAGATCAATCCGCTGCAACTTGAAAGATGAGGCAAGTGTCAAAAGTTTCAATCAAACATACTTCAATAAAAAATAAAAATAATAATGAGTGTTGCTTGACTAGCATTAACATAGTTACATATCGGTGAGGCGATACTTGTATTAATTATTAAGAATAAATGAAATATGTGTTGTCTACTAGTAAAATATTTATTCAGATAGTACTTTTGTTTTAGTTTAACTGGCATCTTCAGTCTGACAACGCCAAGTATCAAAGGGCAATAGGCAATGGCATTTGCCCTTTGAATAAATATTTTATCTGAAAAATGAATACTAGTATCACCTCACCGATATCCAACCAAAAACAAACATATTTCATGTTTCCAAAAGAAAAACTGCCCTTGAAGTAACTAAATCGAGTTCAATTAAGAAATGAATAGTCGTAAAAGGGAACTTGATTTCTTGACAACAAAACTGAATTATTTTGGTATTCTGAATAAAATATTTTGTTTTGTCAAAATATGGATAATAATTTAGTGAACTCAATCATCTGCTAATGTTCCATGCTCGTAAAACTCAAGGCGACTTTTTTTGAAGATGGTTATCTCTATTAGTTTCTCTACGTAGTACGTAGTGTCAATAGAAACTCAAATCAACTTTTTTAGTGAAAAATAATGAATTCAATACATCTATAGATAACACGTGAGATAGAATAATCGCTCCTTATCTCAAACACAATATGTTACCTTCAAATAACAGACAGGAATTCATGTGGCAATGAATGCAACAGAACATGATAAGCATTGACCATGACGACATTTTTTGTGCTCTACCGTCAGTTTCCGGCTCGTAAATGCGCACATTTCACATGCATTCACACAAGAGATTATAATACCAAAGCAATTTTTACATGATCAATTTATAATTTTGCCATTGTACTTTATAATTTGATGGTAAAATCTCCTCGCATTTTTTAGTATACTCGACCACTGCAACGTTCATAAATAAGAAAAAACCCTTACTGTCTCTATAACTTCTTACCGAATTTATACCAAACACGTGGCATGCCGAGAACTTTTATATCATTAACATTAATAAATGATAAAAAGAATAGCATGCTTTAACATGATTAAAACTAATTGCCCTAAGACTATTTTATATAAGAATATTAAGACCAGATCTTAGAAATTCGAATTCAAATAACTCTTCGAAATATCTCTTTCAAATTCTTCTAAAAATTTACAGTTCACGCTTTTTGAAATCCTTTATTTTAGACATGCAATCAGGTTGGTCACTGGATGATTAAGTTCACGACATCAAGTTAATAAAACTTCACTTTTTTACTTAATGCTAGAGTACACTCAAACTAATTTTTTTTTAAATCACAGTTTATAACTTGATTCTGTAATGTGCACAATCACAATTTTATTTCTATCTGCCACATTTTATCATTTAAAAATAGGAAATCAATTAAATGAGGAATAATTACATATGAAAGGGCTATTCGGCACTTTCTATACAATAATGCAAACGAATTATCGTATGTTCGACTGTAATAATTACACATCTGTACCGTTTGAGGGACATTTTTAAACGGCGGCATTGTGTGAAACGGTGTACATCAGTTCGGCACAATTCTTAAAAGTTTTACTCGGGCAGGCGTTTTTCGCGCGAGCTGTATAGAGAGTGAAGCAGTGTATTGGGCACGTGCATCGTCAAGAAACGCAAGCAGACGGAAAAGTTGTTTTGATAGATACATCTACTAATCAAATTACTTGAAATTGTGTTAAATGGTCGAGAAGAGATTAATTCGAACGGTGGGGAAAATCAGCGAGATTTACTCAAATTTTCATATTTTTCGGAATATAGAAGGCGTTTGTGAAGGTGTTCATTAATTCGCATTATTTTCCCTCGTCCACCCGTTTCCGTGAAGAGCTATGAACTGTATCATGAAGACTTAAGCATAAAATGTTACTCACGGGCGTCCATTTAGAGTATGTTCACTGCCCTCGTCGTCACTGGAACCCCAATGGAAGTGCAAGTGGTTGAAGATGTAGTGGGGGCCATTGGGTGCGGACCAGTGGAAAGGCACCTCTGAATCTTTTTCCCACGAGCCTTGCAGCTTCACTGAAACATATCGTGAGCGCACAAGCATCTCAGTTCACAACTCATACTCTACAAAAATAATGTCACGAATTTCTTACAGAAATACAGCACGTCTTCATCAAATGAGAAATTTCGACAGTTGGATGGAAGCATGGAAGAGTAAACAATTATCATTTCTTTAACAAAGAAGTTGGGGAAAAACTAAGAAATGACACAAAATCACATCTCTATCTAAATCAGTGGTAAAAAAACTTTCAAATGCATTATTGTTGCTAAAATGTCGAAGAATTCACCGATTTTAATAAAAGAAGTTAATATAAGTTTCAATTTCCCAATTAAGATGTTTTATGTTTTTTGTTCATGTAAGGTGATGTTAATAGTACTCATTCATACATCACGCCTTTGTAATGTTCTTAATACTGATTTAATTTAATTTTTTTTTCAAGTACCTTGTATTGTTTCTTTAATATTAGTTTATTTCTAATTGTACGTAACCTTGTCACGGTTCTGTATTCCCATCCTGACCCATCCTGAATTTTTCTCCGGTTTTTCTTCGGGTAGAGTGAGATGTCCATACTTTTTTATTATTAAATTCTATCTTTTACAGCATTTAATATATTTGTTTGGAAAATAGAAAACAGACCACAGCACGTATTGGTTAAATAAATCTTTCATAAATATTAGATCCGACGCTGTCCTTGGACTCTTGATCGGAAATGATGGATGGTCCCTTGTTTGTCTCCGGAGAGTAATTTAGTTTATTGCCCCCAAAGTGGTTTGAAACTGCCTTTTTTATCAATAAACTTTGTTTGTTTATTTATTTTCGTGGTTGTAATTCAAAATAAGTTCTCCATCTCGTCCGCAAATTAGTAATAAATAATTGTATTCGAACAAATTAAGCAGGCAAATGATTTGT
This sequence comes from Laupala kohalensis, assembly GCA_002313205.1. Lineage (NCBI taxonomy): Eukaryota > Metazoa > Arthropoda > Insecta > Orthoptera > Trigonidiidae > Laupala > Laupala kohalensis. The sequence goes on along the minus strand of NNCF01127001.1, from coordinate 1,452,297 downwards.
ATTAAAACGTGTCACAAGTAGACACAAATCCTTAAAAAACACACGAAACATATGAACCGAAGTAGTACCGAAACGTAGTTGCGCACACGTTTTAATATTTAATATGTTTTAATATGTGTTTCGTGTGTTTTTTAAGGATTTTTGTCTACTTGTGATACGTTTTAATAAAAATTAGCTGTCTGCTTAATCTGGTCGGGTACAATTATTTATTTATAATTCAAAGTAATACAAGAGATCAGATTATAAGAGATATTAGGACCCAGGCTTCGAAATTCGATACATGTGTTTCCAGGATTAGTATGTGTGGACTTGGGAACGTTTCTTCTTTCTTTATTTCTTTCGAAATTAGATGAATTTTCTCTATTTCATTATAAGCGGTGTTTCATTACAGCTGCAGATCAACGAGTTCTGAAATTCATTACGGGTTGATCCAAGAAGACCACCCAACAATTGAATCGGTTCAGGTATTTTCTTACATGCATCAACAGTGATTTAGAAAGAAAAGTTGTACAAAAATTAATATTTTTACGATTAGCAAAGCATCGGGTACATAGCTGATACAGAATACAGAAGGATTCAACGAGATTATGAAAAAATATATAAAGTATGAAAGTGTTGAATATAAAGTATAAGGAAAATCATTACTATAGAGACGGATATCTGTATTAAATATACAAAATTTTAATAATAATAATAATATATAATTTACTTTGTGCTTACGTAAAGAAAATATATTTCAAGAGGTACTGACGATGTTGGGGTTGTAACCATATATGTCCGATACGAAATCAGTAAGGTGACCTCCGAAAATATGTAAAATCTCTGTATGTAATAGGAGAAATTTGATACGTAGAATCTATTCTATTAATTATATACGTGACCGTCTGTGGAAGAGAAGAAAACAAGGCAGCGGTAATAAGCACATACAATAGAAAAGGATCAATAAGCACATACATTGTTAATAGAATCCCGTTTCAGACGAATACACTGCAGCAGAGACCAGCGATAAAAAATTCAGTCTGAGTAACATAAATTTGACAGGACGATACCTGGGGAGCTTTCCTGGTCGGAAAATCACGTATGTCGTAGTTTATATGAAAGTGGTTAATAGCGTACGTTTTCCACAAGAGTATAATGTGTGTGAAAACGATTGACATTACATAAAAGCGTGTCAGACTAAGACCTTTATAACTTAAATTGTGTCACGAATATGTGGTATTAGCGTGTTATTTTCAACCACAATAGGGTAAGCATCAACTGATGCAGGCAACCGTAAGAATTGACACGTCTTATATTATATCTGTGAGATCCTGAAGGGTAATGATAACAAAGTGTAAAGACCATGGGACATTACGATTCCGTTTCACTCGTGGACATGGTGGAAGAATCGGATGCTGAGTAGGAGACCCGTCCCGGCTGCGATTATTGTGGGATTGTTCCTCTCACAATCGCCAGATAACATGTGAGTAAAAGAACGGTCCTCGATTGATCACTTGAGTGGTTATGTGGAAATGTTACTTTCATTAAAATTGTTTCAATTTCTTTTGAAAAAACGGTACCCCTCAGACGTTTCTAATTATCCATAATACCAATTATTTTTTGTTTACTCTGAAGTGGAATGGTTTTTGAAAGTCATATCCAATCTCTTTTCATACGACATCCGGAAAATCTCATCCGGCAATTCCCGGTACAATGCCAATATAATCACACAGCAAAGCCGAGGATCAAGTGGGAGTAAAGCCCACTTCTCAATCTTGCCTTGTTCTCGAGAGTTATTCCTCGAGCATCAAGTTCGTACTTGAAAGATCTCACATCTACCAAGTGATGGGCTGCGATACACTCGCCTCGGCTAAACGACTTTATAAAGAAGTGGAGGGATCACATTGGAGAAAGTAATCAAGTCAGACTGTTATCCACTAATGATGTGATCAGATCGGATGCAAACCATGGGTAACTGAAGAGACAAAAAAAATAATTGAAGTGCTTTTAAATAGTACTGTAAATCTCTAACTTCTATTAATTTTAGATTAGACGTATTCTGAAAGTATTAGCAATATTCTTAATAATTTGTCTCGTGTTCTTGCAGTAGCCGATTTTACGTCCCACAAGAGCATTCAAATGTTTTACACTCTCGTTCACAAAATTACATCATTACGATTAATTAAATTATCAAATACCTACGTATAATTTTCATCATTGGTAACATTATATAACCCCGGTTTTAGTACACAATGTAGAATAGCTCATGTGACAACTGACTTCCTCGTTTCTAAAACATGAGACATGAAAATGGTTGGAAAGCACAAATAACACTAAAATGATTTACTAATTAACACAAATAACACCCTTTTACGAAGCCTGTACAAAAAGTACCTTTATATCATCAAATTTTTGCAAGTATCATTTTCCGGACCTTTACCCAGCGGCAGTTTCGCACGGTAGATCTTTGCCGCAATAACAACAAATTTAAGGTAAGTAAATTTAAGTAAGAATTTTACTCGTGAAAACCAAATAATAAAATATAGATAAACATCTCAGCAAACTCACCACGACGAATCGTATCTCTATCCCGCGCACACATTCCCTCCACGCGACGCTACTGCTCACCGTCAGTCGCAAACCAGTGACTTATGAGAGACGCAACGGGGGAACCGATTCTATTTGTTACCGCTGGTGAACACACCCTTGTATTGGTCCACCATAATTATACTCCATGCTAGGCATCCCCTTTTGATTTTCTTTGGAACTCTCCAATAGCAGTTCTGATCTTCCATCCTTTTGCGCACTATATAGTGTAGTTTCTTTTTGAAGCCACGGTCAGTTTTCGGGAAGGATTGAAATGCTACTGTAAGCAACGTGTTCCAACTTGCAACTGCTGTTTTCACGAAAAAATATTTTCCGTCATCGGTTCAATGTTTTCTACGCCTTATTTCGTAAAATTAATCGGGTCTAATGTACTCACTAGGTTTTCTCACTTTTTCTCTTATTTTCCGCCATGCTGTATAACCGGTATATGATGCACATTTTATATCATGCACATCGTTTTATATCATGCACATTTTATATCATGCACATCGTTTTATGTGATACACTTTTGCTTCTTGTCTCGGATGACTCCAAAGGTGCAGCTCTTTCACAACAAAACACAAATTTTATGGCTTTTTCGTAGATATTCTCTCATTTAATTTTTTTTCTAATTTTACAAGGATTCAACACCTTGCACTATATTTCATAACTGGAACTCATGAAGTATTTGCAAGTTTCCGTGATTTCACCTTACATTTTTCTTACATTTCTCATGAAAAAATGATGGGATACCTTGGTTTTTCTCACAACAGTTTACTTATTTTTACCACCCAATCCTGCTTTCCAGATATACACCCAAGTACTTGCTGGTGGTGGTTGAAAGACGTTATTACCGAGTAAAAAACATTAATTCAAACTTTAAAAAATTATCACTTTTCATTCCGCTATTTTTTTTAATTTTGTAGTGACCATTTGCGTACTCTAGTGGCAGACAAATGAAATGTATTGAAAGGATGTAAACAATCAACCGATTACGCACGGGTCTTTTCATCTGGGTGCAGAGTCGACTTCAGTTAGCTAAGCGAGCTTTATATACAACTTCAAAGTCGATGGAAATTAACTAATTCATCTACACTGATTTTCACGAGAGTTAAACGGAGTGAATAGTATCTTCAACCTCTTCCATTTCTGCTATACATGTGCTTATCTTATGTCAAAGTCTTCACTCAGTAGTCCTATAACTTTCTTCGGACAAAGTCGACTAAGTTCGTGTCAAATACAATGTTGTTTTATAGTTCGTGCAATAGTATTCCTGGCAGGTTTAGCCCACCGAGAACCATTTGGGGTGCAGCGTAAGATTTCTTTTTCCAGCACATGACACAAAATATTGTCTTGCTTTTTTCTCTCTCATTTTTATATTTATTCTCATTTTTATTTTTATATTAATACATAACACCGGGTTTGTAAAATCATGTAGCGCATTGCCTACGATATTCTTCTCGATCCCTTCCATAAAGGAACAATATTCAAAACAAGCAATTCTTTAATGCGGGCTAGTGTGCCTGATGCATCAATCACGTTAAAAATAAACATTAATTGGAAGAATAATTTATGCAGCTACGCAGTATTTGTTCTCCTAATAGAATCACAAACTTACAACAAATCCTTCATGTCTAAGCCTTGAGAAATGATTAAAAATGCGGTCAGAATTTCATAATTACTTTTCTTTTCAAGAAGTGATATACTATCCATCATATTGCCTTCAATAAAGGCTCATCATCGTCATTCTGAAAATAAATTTTTCATCAGTTTATAGGCTCACAAAATAATTTTTTCGGACTAAAGTTTTAAAAAATTTGAACAATTACAAATCCTTCTTAGTACTAGGAATATGAAAAAGAAATTTCATGACAAACATATCAAAGAGTTACCAATCTTAAACTAACGGGAAGTTACGAAACAACACGACAAGATATTTTGAGGAAAGAGGAAATACTTTTATATCCAAAATGTGCGCTAAATGTGACTTTTGAATATGTTTTAAAATAAACTCTAACATGAGTTGATTCAACTTCAATACATAGTATTGAGGAATTTTAGGCATTAGGCAAGGTCTATTTACTAATTTAATTTCAGATTTAACAAATACTATAACTGACAGTTATTATGTTTACTTAATATATTGATTTTTTTGTCTCCACAATGAGCACAATTACCAAGCAAGTCCACAATAAGATATAACAAGAATCATTAAAGCTGGTTTTTAGACCTTATAAAATAACACTAGAGTGAAAAATATAAACAAATGATATTTGTGAAAAGAAGAATATTTTGCACAAAATAATTGTATACAAAAACAAGAATGTTACTCATTTGCAAGAAGTTTTCCCCATCCGTATCATTAGTTTACGAACGTTTCATTCTCATCATTATCGTATGTATAGCTCTCGATGTGAAAGAACTTACTGCGGAAAAATAAATTGTATGTTTTCTTTCGTAAACCATATCTGTTTATTTTAAATATAATACTATCATCAAACGTAAAGCCAACATTTTAACTTAGTTTACTACATAATATTCAATAAAATAAAATTGAATTAAAATACATGAAAATTTGTTTTTAAAATGTTTTATTACAGATTATCTATAAAATTCTCATCTTCGAGGAAAACAATCAACTCATCCCGTAGTCAATCAATATAAACAAAATCGTTATAATGTCATCATATTCGAGAGGTATTAACGGTGAATCCACAACTTAACTATGTATATATTGACACATTCTATGAATTATATGTTTCATTTCGGTCTTTCATAAACCACTTTCAATTTCATGCTTTAAAGACGGTACTACTGAGAGACCGATATTCTATCATCCATTTTATATTACAGCAACAGCGCGTGAATGGATCCACATGTTGAACAAAGGGGTTTGCGTGATGCATGTAGTAAATGTCAGGCTCAATGTAACCCATCGAACACATAAAGGCACGTCTCTTTGTGTTCTGGTCTTACTTGACCAGTAGCAAAGTTAGACTTTCCAAGTTGTCGGCGCAGAAGATCCAAATAGGCTCTCTACCAGTAATCGCTATACATGAGTTCACTATGTTATCTAATTTAAATACAATTTTATAATTTATAAAAATACAAAATAATATGCCTATGTATTATTTGATTTTACTTATTCGAAGAGCAATTTAATTAATAAATAATGTGTACATTCGTTGATTTAGTTTTCAAAGTACTTTTTATCATTGAAATAAGATCGGCAGGATTAGCATAAGTGTTCAAGGACTTCAAGTTTTTCCGTACCAGAATTCTAAGAGATATTTGGAAAAAACCTTTGTCTTGCGTGGATACATTGTTTTATTATTTTCATAAAGTTTACGTAAATAAAAATTGTTTAACTACCTACTAGTATACACTTTATAGTAAATGTAAATGAAAAGACAATTTGGCATAATAAAAATTCGAAGTATCTTGATTTGAAGATATTTTGTCCTTTTGCCATGTCAGCAAATATATCAACTACTTTGCGAAAATATTTTACCATTAATCTTATGCGTCGTTCATCATAATATATGCAAGAACCCAAAGAGCTACATTCGTTCAACGGTAGAATCAAGATAAGTTATGCTTTACATATGAGATCTGAAGAATTTTTTAAATGTAAGTATAACCAAAATATTATCTTCATATCAGAAATATTAAGTCAGGAAAGATGCAAGTCTTTCAGATTCTTTTGCTGGCGACCTAAGGGCAAGGACAAAAAAGAAGGTTGAATTTCCCTCAGACTTCACGTCTTTCAACTCGTCAAATTATAATTGTATAGTTTCAATCATGTGATAAATTGATTTTGTTTGATTGAATCCATGATCTGCGCAAAGTCAACTCAGGTTTAAACGCGCATTACACCAGATGTGATAAGCAGCATTTATATTTCTAAGTTCAGCTTGTACTATTTTATGGCAAATTTCATTGCTCTAAAATTTTCCTCTAAATTCTTAAAGAGTAAACGAATCTGAAGCGCCGTGTCGTAAAAATCAGGCAGTTGAGCGCATATTTTATTAGTGCGTAGACATACGTTTTGGAATCCCTCTCACTCAAACATTGTTTGTTTGCTTGTGAATATCATTTGTTAATATTTCCTTGATATAATTCTCTTAACTACATTACAGCAATAATACGGACTAAACTAAATTAAATACTCGCTTGTTATGTGATTTATGGTAGAAATCTTTACAACAGGATTCTTTTGAAAAGGAAATCCGCCTTTATTGGGGGGTGCTCATTCGATACCCTTCACTTCGTGGGTACTAAAATAGCAAATTTCGATTTATTTATTTTTAGTATTTAAATATATAGCAACTAGCAGTTTTGATTTTTTAAATGATTTCTTTCTTTCCTTTTTTAACTAAGTTTAGGTAGGCTTTGACAGTACTAAATCATTCTTTGGAATAATTCAATACACAGATATTATAATTTATAAAATTTGAACAAATAATAATCATGGTTCTTAAAAATTAATAGTTTAAGAAAAACACTGTGTTCTTCTCGTTATACGAATAGGTCAAACCTGTGATAAAAATTTGAAATGTTTGGTAGCGTATCATGTAATAACTTACATAGTATTATTCAGTTTATTCCTCAGTATTCTTCCTTAACCAGTTTGGGTTTCAGGTATCTTCTCCGAAACGTTTAGCTATTTCCCTTTCCTGTCTCAAAGTTGCTCATCTTATGTAAGAATCAAGTCTTGTGGAATTGTACGCGACATAACTCATAGTGGAATTAAGGACAAGGGTCGGTAAGTTAATGTCTGTTTACGTAATAAAAAACATCATAGTAAAAAGTAAAAAGTAATTCAATAATATATTCTTATTAAGACAATGTGTATTTTACTCTTTAATGTATTTTTTTGTTCCTTCTCGATTTATAGCACTAAGAAAATACTATCTCCCTATGTCACGCACTAAGAAAATATAATCGACTTTCACTTTGTAACAGCTACTTAATATACGTTAAGAGCAATAACGCATTGATTCCTTTAATTCGTTTTAATTTAGGAAAATAATTATGTACAGGATTCAATGAAAATGAAAACCTCAAATATCTTCTCAGTGAATAAAGATATCGATGTGCGGTTTTCATTAGATGATTCGTGACTCGGAAAAAATAATTTGACGTATTCAAATGATTTGCAGCTATATTTACAGTCAAAATATTGAAAACTCCATTGTAATTTCGAGGAACTATGTATTTTAGCGCCACTTTTAAGGTCAAGAAGAGAATGACAATTATAAAACATTGCATTTGAACAAACTTCAGAAGCTCATTCGCCCGCGTAGCAGCCATCTTCTGTGCTTCAGAATGAGATAATGAGTTCTATAAAAACGCTTGAAATATACACAAATAATAGAATAAAATAAAGTGAATTGGATTAGAATGATTAATAGAATAAAACAGTAAAGTGAAAACAATTTAAATTGTGAAAATATAGGATGATTCTATTTGAAATTTGAATGAAGAAAATTGTAATGATTTTATAGTGTAAAATGAATTTTTTTGTGAGGTTTTACGGCTCGTCGACATCGAGGTCATTAGAGCTCTCATTGTACAGGTAGGGAAAATGCAGTTACGCACTAAGGAGAGCCAACATGACTCTCCCCGCGTGTGGGACTCGCCGAATGACTCGACCATACCCAATAAAAACCCTCCTGACTTACAATATATCAAAAATATCTCAAAACATATATCAAACCTTTACATATATACAAAGAAGGGAAAGAAGAAAATGAAAAAAAATGAGAAGAAGAAAAAAAACGAGGAAAATGAAAGATACCCTAGCCCTTGCAACCTAATAGCGTAGGGATAGAAAAGAACAAGAGGTGACCAAGGAAGGTCAGGAAAGAGAAAGGAATGAGCCAGGCACAAGTAAGTGGAAGTAATGCCAGACTCAGCTCGGGGCCCCGTGTCCCCGTGTTTGCCAAACACGTACTTACTAGATGTAATTCCCCCCGGGGGGGGGTGTAAAATGAAGACATAAAAATGTTGAATAAGAAAAATAAATTAATAAATTTATAGAATAAAACGAAAACACAAAATGTGAAATGAATAAGACCGAGCGAGAAAACTGAAGGACCCTGAATATAGAGATTCGTGTGGCAAAGGAATGCTCCGTGTAAATCGGTCAAGGCTCTTAAATACTTTGGTAGTCTTGGGGGAGAAGGCATCAGAAGGATGAGAACCAGGAAAGTCTTTCCGAGGGCGCGGTGTACTCTAAGTACTCTAAGAAGATACCCGCAACGCGGTCGAAAACGTTTTCTGTAATAAAGAGTGTAGAAAGAGATACTGTGTTTTCCTCTCTAGTATATGAAAACTAGAGTCTTCACTTCCGCGATCTCGCTGAGCGGTAGAGCGTGGGTTCAAACCCTGCTCGGCCGAACATGATGAGGTTTACAGCTGGGACTTCCCTCACCAACTCCAGACAAATGTTGGTTCGGTACCATAAATTCCCTGGCAACCCAACATCTCTCCTTCCCAATTCCCTTACCAAAGGCAAACGGTTAGGTGGAAGAGAAGACCTCTTGGCCTGAACCTCGCCAAAAGGCATTAAATAAATAAATAAAACTCTTTCAATACCTCATCGTTTCATCATAAACTTCAGAGGTGTAAAATATTTTTTTAATTTACTTTACTTTTATTGAGGACTTTTCTCGCATCGCCGGAAGGTCCCATCTGGAGGAGAGGTTATTACCTTGTTCTACTCGGAAATGTTGAAAAAGTGTGATGCTGTTACGCTGTAGTTATTAGCTTAAATTCAGTAATGAGTTTTCTTGTTTTAATTCTTTCCTGGCTCGTAAAGTATTGCTAAAAGATACATTGATCCATTAAAAACTGTACTGTTGTCAATAACTCTGCAGCTACGTAGTTAAACATCAGTTTTGTCCTCATCGAACTATTGGTTTCGTATCAGGACTTATCTTCGTGAAAAAAACATATCAATATCTTTATCCATTTCGGTGACATTTGAGGTATGTGCATAGCTTTCTATAGACAATAAAGTTTAAAAATATACAATATCAACCATAAAGACAAAAACACGCAGCTTTGGCGACTTCAAGTATGTCTAATGTCTTCACTAATGTAATCAAATAGGACGTGGGTGAATATCGTGATGAACGAGCATTGTGGTGAATTAGTGATGCCGGTGGATAGAGTTTCTACTGTTGCCTGCTGCAAGGCCAGAGTAGGTTGACACTGGTTCAGGCAGAAAAAAGATAAGGAATGTTTGTGGAAATTCATAAGAGAAACCTATACATTCGATTTGGATTTAACTTGATGGAATTTTGTGAAATGCCCTAGAAGGGACTATTTAAATAGTTTGCTCATCTCGGAAGGAAATTATTCGTTTATATCGATGCTTTTACATATCCAAAAGAGGGAAAACCGAGACAAGTGAGTCCCTTGGTCACCTCTTGTTCTTTTCGATCCCGACGCTATTAGGGCTAGGGTATCTTTCATTTTCCTCTTCCCCCAGGGGATTTACATCTAGTAAG
>NNCF01127001.1:1401047-1427986 GCA_002313205.1 Laupala kohalensis | reverse complement strand
AAAAATGTAGTTTATAAACAGGTGTTAAATAAAGAAGATTCTTAAATTTGTATGAAGTAGTGTATTATTGTGCTTTATAATTTGTTGTTTTTATTTATGTAGTATATTTATATTATTGTTTCTCCCTAACCCGTGCAAAGCCGGGTATTCAGCTGGTTAATAATAAACGCAATAAAAAAAGAGCTAAGAACATAAAATGATAATCACTGGATGTGCTGACATGTCACACAGCGATGTTAGGAGCAAGTCTCAAAGGAGAATAGGGTGAAAATTCAAATAAAATTATTTCTGAAATTGCTATAAACATAATGTTAGTTGTATTGTAAATAGCGTATCTATGTGATTGGTGTATCGCAAAGCTCCCAATAGATATGGTTACAGCGCTGTGTAACTCTTGAATAATTCATGGGTACCAATATATCCAGCAAATAATAAAAAAGCAATGCTTTCTCTGTCAAGTATGTGTTTGTTTAGGGTGGCCTACAGCTTCCCAAATTTACGTGAACCGTAGTGCATAAGACGAATGTTTGCATGTTTTGGTGGTATGCAAATCTGGTTCATTTAATAGATACTAATAACATTTCGTATAATTGTAAGAAACGGTATAGACAAGCCAGTACGCTATCTGAGCTCATCACTCACCAACGGAAATTCACATCGTTTTTGTGAAAGCCCTATGAAGGTAATAATAGTTGATTGAGTAGGGTTTTCGCTCAGGGAGCTGTTACTGTGGAAATACCTATTCATCAAACTTTGTGAAATTGTGTGAAACTGTATATGAAACAGATGGAAATAAACGAAATCAAACTCCCGAACTATGCTGGGAGAGTACTATAGTACTAGACTCAAAATTGAGATGTTATACATAAAAAGTACAAGAAATACTATTAATCTACAGAATGACACCTCAAACTTTCCTAACATTTATAACGTTATATTCTAAGTAATAATAATAATAAATTTATTGTAAAAAAACAGAACAAACTGCGTATGATCACGTGGAGGACAATAAACTAAGTTACTCACCGGAAGCAAGCAAGGGACCATCCCATCAATACCGATCAAGGCAGAAGCGGATTTTTTTTAAAAATCAGCAAAAATTCCTAGATAAGATGAAAAGTTAGCTACGAGTTGTAATACAAATAGAATGTCAATATGTTTGTAATTTAACGCAAATATGTTTGTAAATTTCAATGTACAAATTATTATCGAACTATCGATTATTCTGAGTATAGTATTTAAAAATCATAAGAATTGAAATAACACTAAATTCACTATGTATTGTTACAATAAACACGACTCTAGACAAAGCCTAGAAAACCTGCATAAGAAATCCGCCTCTACCCGAAGGAAAAAAAGAAAAACCCGGGACAGGATCGGGTTACAGAATTAATGTACACAACCGTGCCAAAGTTGAGTACACATAAAACTAAATTAATATGAGTCATAAGACAACACAATCATGCAAGGAAATAGTTTTTTTTAAATTGATATAAGTTATTTATAAATTACTACAGCAATGGCGTGATAAAGTACAAGACGGATTTAACTCTTATTAAAATCAATAAATTCTTTTACATTGTAGAAGCACTGGTGCAATATGTTTCTGGTATTTGATACTTTATTTGTTTATGTTTCATAACTTCTAACAAATGTGTTTTGTTCTTTGGATTCTTACCCCTTCCACAATCTGGAATATATCGGTGGTCCAATCAGTTTGACTTGAGTAGGGACTTGATTTTTCACTCACAGATGCGTTATTTCTCCTGAGGATGATATCATATGTACATCGAAACGTCGCAATATATTAACAAGTTTTAAAATTGTTTTATGTCTTTTTAGTGAGTTATTGCGTAATTAATGGAATGTTTTTTTATGTATTTCCACCAAGGTTTTCTTTAATTGGACGTTTTTAAGTAATGCCAGTCCTAAAAAGAGTTAAGCTGTATCATTACAGGCCCTTAGTTGAACCCATACGCTTCACGTAGAGTACATACGCAAATCCTCGACATCGGCACAAGGAGGAGGATGTGGCAACACTGTGGGGGAGTACTACTAGTGTCACTATAAACAATTAACTATCACAGTTGCTAAACAACACGACGGAATTGATAGGTTGCATAAGGGAGAAAACATTTCCTTTTTGAGTTTTAGTTTCATGATTTCTAGAGTCGGATTCGAAGGTGTCGCCCGTTGCGTTTATAGGACAGCTGAAACCAAACCTCAAGACACACAGGAATCGCAGTTACATCTTAATTTTCCGTGTTTTATTTTGTGTTTGTTGATACATAAATAATTTTTTTGTGTAGAAGAACAAAAAACGTGTAGTTTCTTTCACATTTTACTGGTGACGAAGTTTGAAGTTTTGTATTTAAAAAAACCCCGGCTTCGAAATTTTATTACGTGATACATAAAAGCTTGCACTCTTTTTGTTCTTTACACGATAGAAAATAATAAAAAGCATTTAAAAATATTTATATATCAACAAACGCAGAATGAAACAAGGAAAATTAAGATGTATCTACAATTTCTGTAAGTCTCGAGGTTTGGTTTCAGCTGACCTCTTAACTCAACGGATTTTAATTTTGAAACCGATAGTAGCTTACATTATCAAGTACGGTAAACGAAACAGATATCACAAAACAGCTGACTCGACAGACAGACTTTCCAAATTTCTATAAATTTGTTAGTGATCGTTTTGTGAACGAGTGAAAAGTTATTTTAAATATGTAAACAAAGTAAAAATGAAGAAAAAAACGTATTTTTCAGTGATCATTGTGTCTATTAACAATTGTGGCTATGGATATTCAATTTGAGGAGGAGTATATTCAGAAGTGCAAGTAAGAAATTATAATTTCTGCAGTTTGTCAGAATTTTTCTTTGTAACTGTCCCGATTTTTTTTCCTGAAAACTTTTCCAGGACCATAACGAAGAAAACAAAAAACGAATTACGCATATCCATCGTTGGAATCTTGAGTTATGGTCGTGAGTTCATACAAAAATTCCATAGAAAAAAGTAGTTTCAATTTTTTATACAAATTTTCCAGGCAATTTGTACAATTTTTCTTTCCCTGAAAACCTTATTCTGACTATTACGAACATTTAAAAAAATACCCAAATCGGTCCAGCCGTTCTCAAGTGATGCGGTTACAAACGAACAGGATTTAATTTTTATTTATATAGATAAATAGATATACATACGACGACCTAACGACCAGTCACGGGCCAGTTCAGTTCATTAATTTACGGTGTCACAATGTCAATGTCGAAAGAGATTGTTGACAACAAAAGTGAATCATTTGAAGAGTGAGAAGTAAATGGCTTGTTACATGTCATCAGCATTCAAGTTCACTCTCGCGCGACGCAGCAGTTGTCGAGGCGTGGGAAAAACGCGCGTGGTTTACGCACACGATAGTAGCGTTGTCACCTTTCTGAGATTCAAATCCATTCCCATTTCTCACGTCAACATCACGCGAATTTTATGTTTGTTTGCCTGGTGATTATCAGAATGTGAAACTGGTATTATAACTTTCATGAGATTGCGGATCGGAAGCTATCATTCTCTCAATGGCTGCTTCAAGCACAAAATTCAAAACTCATGCATATATTCACATAATTAAATGAACTCTTTCATTGATTATTCTTATTATATAAACAAACAATAATTTAGTAATACAGCTATGAATATGAATTATATAATTTACTTCGTTAGAAAACCTTTGTCATTTCATCAATTTCTTTTACTCAATACCTGGCTTAACGGGGGCATTATATTTAATTTCTTAAATCTACTTTCTGGTTAGGTTCTATTTTTATCAATTGGAAACAAATTATGGAAAAAAGGAATACAAATAAATTCATTTTACTCCCAATATCAGTTTGCAATTCTTAATGAAGTGGTTTACGGCTTGGCCACAAATTGATTCAAAGGGCGGTATTTAATGTAATGGAAAGAACGCATGTGAAGTATCTTGAACAGATTGGTGCCACACATAAAACTACTCACGCATGAAGAAAAAATAAAAAAAGACCATGGCATAACTTCTTGTAAATTTATTCAATGCCTCAAGAGTCTAAAAACCTGTCGATGGCATCTTTACAAGATGAACTGTGCAGCCTCTAAAACTACAACAATTTCGAGAGAAATGTATAAATAACTTACTCGTTCACTTTATAAATAATAGCACATTTTTATTATATACACAATTCCGTTGCAATGAATTGCACAATTCATTTTTTGTATCGTAATGTAATAAAATCTATTTTATTATTATTGTTGTTAACTATTATTCATTATTTTTATTCAAAGTTGCTCAAAAAATTACTCTGTAAACGACGGCAAAGACGTTTCACCTTTTTACGCGCCTGAAACAGAACACCCTTTATTCATTTCAACGCTACTTTTGTTTTAAATAGAATGACAGATGGATTCCGAAACCATGAATTATAATTTGTTCAATTTAGTTTGACGTGTGAAAGCAAAGTCTTTAAAGCGTCATTCCCACCTCTCTAATCAAATTTATATTTCGGGGAAGAACATTCATGAGTAATAAAGCTCTACCACATATATCTAGAAGCAAAACATTTTTGAATACTAGCGAAGAACAAAAAAAGTTTCTCAAATAATTCGACTTTGAAGAAATTATCTCTTTGAAGAAGTATCTACACATTTCACTCGGAGGTTCGTTCACTTGATCCGTATTTCCGTGTTTCACGTATCCCAGTACATAGCACGTTACATTCAATTTCGTTCCCTTTGATTGTATGAAGAACTGATTTGCATGGCCATGAGGGTTTGTTTGCAAGTTTAACTGTTCATGTCACTGAAAAAGGTCAACGAAAACTTCATACTATTGAATTATAACATCCGGATAATGAAAAAAAAAACAAGGAAAAATGTTGCAATATTTTCTTTGTGCCTCCATTATTTCTATTCCCAAGTTTCTATTCCCAAATCTTCTCAATAAAATACGTAGGCGTACGATTTCAAGTGGTCACTTCATTGGATGTGCTGTTCAGAGTAAGACCTTTCTCAAAATTTGGAGACAAATATTAATTTTATTGTACTTTGTTTTATACAAGAAAATGCAATTGACACTATTTAGTATAAATAAAATTTGTTAAAAATAAAATTCAACACTTATATCTGAATAAACTTAAAACTCTGAATATTAGAACTCATTTTAGTGAACAATAAAATTGTACAAAAGAATTTCCCTTCGAAATATTGTTTACACAAGAAATACGTCTTTAAATCCCCTCGATTTTTTATTCTTGATAGGTTTTACATCATTTATTTATATCAAATACTTAGTTAATATTAAAATTAAAAGGAAAAATGGATAATCGATTTTTAAAAAGAAATTAGTTCATAGTCCTTGCACAAAAAACAATTTAGTGGTAAGTCTACGTCATTTTTATACCATTTCACACATCTCACTAATACTAAATTCATTTTGAGCGCACCAGTTACGTCTAAATCCTCTCAAATGGTCTGTAAAAAATTCTCAATAAATCTTGTTTACCTATATATACTTATTTACCAATATTTACCTATACATACGTACATGTACATGTGCCCATATTCGCACATGTACACATTTTCAAATCAATGAAAACAGACTACAATAGAATACTAATGTTACTACTTCAATCACTTATAATAACAATAATAATAATTTAAACAGATTTTAATTAAGTGTGTTCATTCTGGTCAATCTCCTTCATCAGTTCCGCCTCCCTCTTTTTTCGAACAATACTCAGAAACTTGCCAAGGAGTAAAGTAACGGAGATTCTATTATCTCGCATTATTTCAAAAGCTAGAGCGTAATTTCTTGGTTTACGATTGTATCCTCCCCTCAAGAAGCCACTTTTTTTGACTATTTCAGTGTTAACGCAGTTGAACAGAATGTGTACTATTCATCAAGTGACCCGTATGCTACAACGTTCTCTCTCACTCATTTCCTCCACACTACCAGTCTTACAAATACGGATCGGATCCTTCGAACGTGTATACTATTTATACATTATTTCTTTTTATCATTCTCATATTTTCCCTGTCTCCGGTCCTGTCATCAACTCAATGCAAAAGGTAAAATTATAATTAGTGTACAAGAAATTAATATCATAATAAAAATTAATTTTAGAAAATCAAGTTTTATAATTAAAAAGGATAAGTTAACATTGTTCTATTCTTGGTGTATGAACCCAATATCTTTTTCAGCTCACCTTCTTTAAAAAACGGAAGATAAAAGTATACATTTTGTATTTAATCTCATATTACGGATTGATAGTGAAAAAAGAATATAAAGTTATAAATAATAGTTTTAATTAAAAATAATATTTAAAAAATGTATTTTGTAGTTACAGATATTTTGTTAACTAAATCAAAATATAAAAATAAAATGTATTTTATTCTTTATAATAATAATAATAATATTATTATTATTATAATTATTATTATTGATACTCTATGAGATTTAAATGCAGGTCTCATTTTTATCTATTCTTAAAACAAATAATATGGAGGTGGAAACATAAATTTTGTATTTGTGTTCTGTATAGAAACTTTTCTATAACGAACACTCATATGATCTTAAAATTTGTCCGCTATTGAGAAGTGTTCTGTTTTGAGAAATTATGGTCAGCGAGGAATAAAATGACGGGGAGTGAGAAAGTGACCGCTATTAAGAAATGCACACTATTGTTAAGTCTCTGTTAAGGAACTTTTTAAAAAAAAGAAAGTATCCTTTAAGGAAAGTTGAAGTTATTTTTAAGTTCTGAGTTACTTTAGTCCAATTTCTGAAATTCTTTAGGTGGTGCCAGATGAGTTTTTCTGAATTTTATTAGCTCGTGCATAAATTCCTGTTGTGGTGTATGCTGTCTTTATATACCAAACTAGCTTATGAAACACCTTGTAAGATGATATATGTATATTTGTAGCGAAGTTTAATTAATATTATTAAAATAAAAGAATATTCCAGTGAACTTGTTTGATCCCAAAGAATGAGTTTCTTCCTTTTTTGTTTTTTGGATTCTTTTGTCATTACTTTAGTCCTATTTTTTGCAACAAACTGCAAATTGTCTTTTTACCTTTGTAGTAAGTCTAAGTGAAAAGAATCATTAATTGGACTCCAGAGCATTTTATTTTTCCGAATCTCAAACATGTATTCTTTATTTGCACATTGATTCTCGGAGTGTGATCAACAGGTGGGAATTCGTCACCGCCGTTATATATTGTCATGGGTTTCTAATGAATACAAATCGGAGTACATCCCGCAGCCGATTTTCCGCTGGGGAAGCAGGTGCGGATGCGGCGGTGGCGGAGGTAACGCTCCATGCGGAGGCGGCGGAAGCAGCCAAGGATAACATTCGCGCATCGCACAACAGCAGTTCCAGGTCGCAAACTCCACCTCCGTGTGTCATTGACACGGAATGGGCTACTGTGAATCCCTTGATCATGTGCCTCCAAAGACAATACTTTTGATTATTTTCCCGGTCATGTCTGATTCCGTGACGAGGAAATTACGTATCAATTTTACATAGGAATTCGTACTAAAATTCTAAGCTCCAAGTTAGAATGAATGGGTCTCATATTTGTTACACATAATATTTTGAAGAACTTGATAAATGCCAAGTAAAGTGTTGAAGAATGGGGGGATGATTTTTAAAGGAAGGAATCGAAAGTGTATTAATATTTGAAAATAGAATTGGTATTAAAATTAGTGACAATTTCATCAAAAATTAAAAAAAAACTAAGTCATGTTTGGACTCATTTTTGGATATTTTCACTTATAATTCGAATATATGAGGATATTTTTACAAATAAATGAAATCACTTTTCCGTTAGATAAGTGACCAACAGGTTACTAAAGGACACAACGGGAGGGCCAATGATAGATGAAAGTTGGGTGACTTGGGTCTGTCTAGTAGAAAGCCAGAGACTCATTGTTAGCGCTCTTCCCGCATTGGACAACGAATAGTACAGGATTCAATAAACCCCAATGAGTAAGTTTCTTCTCTACTCTTCGTGCACATATTAGATGGAATTAGTTGAAAATTCACTTCCTGACAATTGAACAATTTAGTAGATTCTATTAACATTATTCTCGTTCATTACCATATTTTCAAAGACCTCTTTTTTTCTACTAGTCTCCACTCGTTAATATTGCAGGGTGAACTAATTTAGAACTTTTATTTACCAAATTTTCGTGAAACCAAAATACATGAAGTTTCCGTTCTCATTCAACATGTCATGACCTCCTTAAGTACGCTTAGGTCTGTCCTATCTTCCTAAGAATCAGGATCACCTTTCTTGCGAAATACATGGTTATCTCACATAGTGGAATAAGTCATTCCACCATGGTAATCTCACGCATGGCTTCTAATCTCTAACGGTCAAAATCAACAAGCTCGATTGTGAGCAGAGATGCTAGTTTAATTTCACGAGCTAGAAAGCAAACACGTGAAGCCATCACATAACCATACTTTGCATCGTACGTGAAATTCAGAATAAAACTATTTAAAAATGTTAACTCAATTCAAGAACTCTTTTAATTTCGATGATGCTGTCACTTCATTGATTGTTTTTATTAGTACAGAATTATTGATTTTTTGAGACCAAATGAATTTTAAAATATTTTTTGTCATTAACCGTAGTTAAGGATTAATTAAATACTACGCCATACTTTTGGAATAATTTTGATAGCATTGAATTAAATGATGAATAGAAGTGAAATCAAATTTAAAAGCACTCGTAAAATAATTGAAGGATGTCCGGCGTTATTAAGCCAGTGTAATTCAATGCGATTTTGAAAACAACCGTAATTCAACATAAATAGCCTCACAATAATTATGGATGAAATATTACCCAACAATGGATGATTTGGTAATTGGTCGAATTACTTGTGGTGAAGAATGTCTTCCCTGAAATGAACACGTAAATTTTTTGTTTTACGTCTGGACATTTAAATGTAGTGCACCTTTATCTGTTACAAAGTATCCCAGCATGATATTAATCTCCGGTTCTAACCTACAACCTTCGGTTATTTAATACCACTACATTTAATACTCGGATAATGCAGTTAGGTAGCAGTCAGTCCAAAACATCAAAGGCTTCAGAAGATCGATTTGACTTCGCTTAGTAGTAGCATCTTCGCGGTCTGAGTGGGGAGGTCCGAATTCGATCCCTTATTAACTCGAACTCAGAGGGATTTCCTAAATGGGTCCACATCAAAGCCGTTTCCTTCAGTTCTTCCAAGAAATAACTGTTTTTCAATTCTTCCATCTAAAAATGGTCAGGTAGAGCAGTCGTCATGGTTTTAATCTCACTATAAGCCAACCAATTAACAACTGTCACTTTCATACTCACAACACCGGTAAGAGACTTAGAAATGTTCGGTTACGGGATCAACATTTGTCTCGAGAAAATGAGAAAAACCTCAGCTGATAACCTCACCCAGTTCAGCAAAGAGAACAAGAAATCTAGGTCTACTGCTTGCAAACTGTATTATCGTTACTCTTCAATGCAAAGCGAATATTGATACACCGGATAAATTTTAAAATAAAAGTATACAGAAATTGGTATTTTTGTTTTAATACCAATAGAAGAAAGTGTCCAAAATCGGACCCCCATTTTTTATTAAAAACTAAAAACGAGTAAAATATGTTTTAAAAATATGTAACACACATTTTACTATATTATACATCATTCACATTTTATTTTATTTTTTTGTTTTCATGAACATAAAATTTCAAGAATCTCACACTTTGACGATTTTGAAAACAGTTGCTCAAATAAGACCCCTTGTAAAAATAATGAAAAAGGCATTAACTCAGAGAAAACATATTCTTCCAGAAGGTTATAGAATTTCCCTATGTTTTATTTGCTGAACCCAACATCCCTATCGTAGGATGTTACAGTAGGTTTCATTTCTGGGTATGAAAAAGATTAACGCACTATTTCCCAGCAATTTCAGCTTTGAAACGATATTCAATGTTATTTCTCTCTGTCAATTATACGACCATTTTTCATAAGTCGTTACGAGTAAGTGTCTTCAACCCGAAAATCATCCATAACAAGAAAATAGTGAACCAGCTCTTCAGATATTTATCCAATACTACAGGACGGCCCTTTTTGATTTTTGGTGCTTACTCAGACTGCCGTAACTTATGCAGGACAACGTGATAAGTGTTGTTTTCGAAACATTAAACTCTTTACTTAACTGCTTCCAACCCAATGTCTTTTTTCGAACTACATCAATAGCTTTATCCATTTTACACTGACTCCACTATATTTAATATTAATTCATTATCGTCTTGCAACATGCAAGAGAATAAGAGTACGTACAAATGCACCAAGACTGAAAAAGAATATAGGGTCAGGTTCGCGACCATAGTCTGCAGTTTGTAAACTCAATTAATTTTTAACAAAACATCTAAATGAAACGGTTATGTGATAAAAATTAACTTTAATCCTTTCCATTTAAAATACATAAAAGTCGAAATATTTATGTGTTAATATCTTGGGGAAAAATAACGAAAAATATAGCGTCAAGTAAAAAAAAATTACAGTCAAAACACGTAATGGTGGAAGCAAAGCGGGTGATCCCTACAGAATAGTAGATGCCCATTCTATTATTTACTCTTGAACCCGCTTGAGTTACGGAAAATAAAAGAGCCAGGAAACCGGGTTTTAGAGGACTTTAGAGGAAGATTCCGAACTTGGGCACTTTTCTATATAAGTATGGTACATTATTTTTAAAATTCTACATTTATTTGATAAACTCTCAATGACTAATTCACAGTAACCATTTATGCTTAAGACATAAATATAACTTAGAGATTCGCTTAGGTGTGAATTTGTCGTGGTACTCGTATCTATTAAATAATAAATTTTTAGAACCTTTTTGGGTGAAATAACTGTTTTTCACTCACAATGTTTCTTCGAGGATTTTGACTTTTGTCAGATGACTGTTCATGACATGTTACTAGGATACAGCACTATTTATGTATCACCTGTCCAATGCTAAAATCCTGTCTTACGAGTGAAATATAGTTATTGGTATCTATTTATACTCCACACAGTTAAACAGTTATACATTATTGGTTTCACCTAATCATAGTGGAAACTTGTTAGTAAGTTGCCCTCTTTTCCACATTGAAGCATTTTCCGCAATGAAACAACCGCAATTTTGAATCTCAAAGTAGCTTGAAATAAAAATGTTTATGGAAAGAAATGTTTTAGTATACACAATGCTGTAATTCACAGTTATTTGTATGAAAACTGACCAATAGTTTGATAATACGAGTTATGTTCAAATATGATATTATGAGAGGTTAATCTAGTTTATTCCATTGCAGTGACATCTGCAATAAAACAAAAACATGTCCCAAGCAAGACTATTCCTTTTCTATATGAAGTAAAATTGTATAAAAGAACCCCCATCAGATGATAGAGACAATGCGAAGAACGTAATAAAAGTTCAAGACTTTCACCAAAATTCTTTCTCTTTGTTTCAAAAGCTTGAACGTGCGTTCCTTCTATATAAGTATGTCAAACATTGTAAGTATCATAGCGTAATAAAAGCATTCCCGGAATAATTGTTTCTTAACATATCCACTTACTTACCAAAATACTATGCAAACTGAATTCAGGTTTCGTTTTACCCTTATGCGCTAGGCGAAAGAAGTAAGTATAGTAAACACATTGCACTATACAGAATTTATATAATTCTATACTCATTCATATAACGCAACATTAAAACTCTGGTAACATACTAGTGATGTCATTTGAGGGGGGGGGGTAATGGAGAGGGGACAGTGCATCTTCTTCCTGTAATTTTAATTTTGAAATATCAGATATTTGTTCATACGAATTAATAATTTACGAAATGAATTAATAGTATATCACTCCATTGTCTTGGTCGAATAGTAACCAACACAAAATTACCAGTCTATCAAAACATTTGCAGTTAACTTTTAACAACGTAGTTTGTGATAGGTTAGATACGAAAGAGACAAATCAAAAATAATTGTAAATATGAAATTTTATTATATAGTATTGATGAAATCATGGAAATTACATTTATAATTTAAATAATACATTTATAATTTTACATAAATTATTTATTACATTTATATAAAAACGGAAATGTAGATACGTTGCAACATGTTTTACCTACGTCAGTCATTTCAAATTTNATATATATGATTTCCGAAAATACCAATCAACATTATAGAACATTTTACAGTGGTTCGTGCTTCCTCCGAACTAAATTTGAAAAGATGCCTCTGATACATATTTTTGATACTTTTAGTAACCAAATACACACGCAAATGATTGCATATAAATACTGTTGATGAAATAATATATACATTTTAACTATATCTGCAACTACTATAAACAGATGCATATCATGAACGATTCAATAAATATTACAATGTTTCTGAAATCAATTTCCCAATATTACACATGGAATACCGCCCAAAATGTCCAAGATCTGTTGGTGACTCCCATTAAGAATGAAGGAAAGATTCCTATTTGAGATTCACAAAGAAATAATTCCCACGCCACAGTCGATATATAGATTTTCGACAGTGATTGCACTCAAAAACTAGTAATTTCACTTTCCTTTCTCTCTCACACTCAATACACGTGATGTACACGTGATCTCTCACACTCAATACACGTGAGAACCAAAATCTAACGACATTGGTAGAATGTTGTATACTGAGACATGACCCCCAAAGATTTCTTAACGTACTTGACGAATAAAATACTGCGTAAAAGTGTGTCCAATAAAAATTTCTCCGGGAGGGGAAAGTATGCCCAACGCACTATGTTTGATATATTGTTCTTCCCTGCGGGGAATGAATGTGCTGATGGAAATCTGCCGCGATAAATGCTTCGTCTACGAACGCGAATCCCACTTGGATCAGACAGGGTTTGAACCATCATCAGAGGTAGAAGGCGAGTAAAGTAAGCGAGGCACTACGCCACAAAAAAATAAGAACTCAAGTTTGAATAATTAAAACATTTATTTACACAGTACAGACCCAAGTCTAAAAGTCAGTACTAACCACAAACTTACACATGTATTTTACGAGCATGTCACCTCACATAAATTTTAATCTAAATTAGTATATCAATACGACTTTTGTGTTATAGGTGTAGCCCACGCGAACCACTACTCAAATGAACATTTTTTTGGAGTCATATGTTTTGGAAACAAATGCGTATTTAAAGTTTTTGTACACATTTTCCGTAGCATACGAAGCTGCCCATATTGTTGTTTGGTCGCTTCCTGTGGTGGCAAATTTACAAAAACCAAATGATTAATGTTGCATTAAATCTCTTAAGAGTCAGACTCACAGAACGCGATCTGTCGCGGCGAGCTGGCGATCTATTTGTAGAATAGAATATTGCATTATCCATGTATTTCAAAACGTTATCTATTGCAGTGAAATTTTTCATACTATGTTTGTTTCGAGGATATCTGAAGAAGGGTTTTGAAGTATTATGCTAGTTCCTTTAAAAAAGACTGGTCAGTCAAAAACTTATCATTGTATATATTTGCTATTTTAAATATGTATTGTTTTAAAGAAAAATAATGTTCATACTTCATGGTTTGAAAATGTAATCATACTAGAAAACAAGTGGTACATTTTTAAGAAACGCATATTTTTTATCTTTGTTTGCATTTGCGCATTATTCTCTTTTTGGGTGGGGGATAAACAGTGCAGCGACTTAAAAGTTAAATGAATCTAAATACGGTTGACAGATACACTATAACAGTATTGTTGCATCAACCATTATTCTGAATAAACACGTTTACATTAAAGGTCGTTCGGTTGATTCGATACGATATAGTTCATAGCTTCATTTGTTGGTGAAGTTTCATCCGCATAGAAAATTAGTCTTTAATTCGTAACCATTTTGTAAGGTCACTCTCATTTCAGAAAACCTTTTAAAAATTAATGCAGATTGGATCAAAAATCTTTGTATAAATTCATCTCCTGAAAATTATCCCAAGAATAAACGTGATTAAACGGTTTAGGTGAATATTTAAATAACCCTTCTACGGTCTGCATTGCTTCTAAAAGAGCTGTATATTTTCTTCATAAAGGATTTTTTTTTGCATTTAGGCAAAAAAACAACACTTTTATTTACATGCAATATATAAATATTTTAATACACTAAATATTAATATATACATACTTACATGCAATATATATATAACAATTAATTATATATTATATTACATATAAATGAAAGAAAATCATTCCTTTATGATCATTTCGTTTGATAACACTCATACTTGATATTTTCTTCGTTCTCTTTTCCTCTCTTTTCTCATTATCTCACCCTTCCTAGGTATTCTTTCCTTGTCCAAGAGGACCAGTATTCTCCTTGATTCCTAGAAGACTTTGTCCTCTCTCCCTACGAAGTGAACGCATGTTTTTCTAACAAAGAACCTCTTCTGCTGTGACAGAGTGTCACAGCCAGGTCACAGCAGTGATTTACTATATCTTAAGTTCACAGTAACTCATAAATTATGAGGCAAATCGTCGTATGTAGATTAACGACTATTGATTGAACTTTCGACTCGAAATTTAACACCATTTTATTCAAAAAAAAATTGTTATATTTCGGAGAATCAAGTTAAGACTCCTTTTCTGTATTAGTACACCACCTACTTCAAAATAATGTAGACATTTAAAAACATTTCAAACTCAAAAAATAAAAATAAATAAAACTAGTACCAATTTAAAAAAAGAAAATTTTGAAAATTTGAACGAAGCATGGCAAATTCTAGAGCAACGCGTTCAAACTTTCTCTTTCTCTTTAATTGTAATTATAATGCAACTTTCTCATGTCATCAACAAATTTTCAGAAAACTTTTCTTTGAAACTGAAAGACACATTTTAGATTTTCCGATTTTTTAAATATCTTTATAAATAATATTTTACGGTTCGATACGCAGCAGAGAACTCGCCATAAATTTGTTAACTTAAAAGAAACACATTTTTAATGTGTCTTTGAATTTTAGGTAAAGTTTAAAAAAACGAGGTTTTTCTCTTAACAAATGGAGAGTATCCCACTGATGTAGTGTATGGAATTTTTGTAGTATTGGAATCAGAAAATATAAATTCATTTACACACCACGTGATCAATAAATGTAACTCCGCTACGCATAAATTTAAGGAATTTAAAGAATTATAAGATACATTCAATACAATTTAAGAAAGTATTTTCAATCTTGAGTTTTTTAATAGCGTAAATTTCTATTTTCAAATTGCCTTCTGTTATCTTTCATACTGTGAATAAATGACATTTTTATAGTATTTTCCTATCATTGAAAAAGCTATGTTGATTATAGTCGTAGCAATAATTAAATAGCAATATAACATTTAATGCAATTTATTTTGGGAAGAATTTAAAAGCTCATATGTTAAGTATTGCTTTAAATACAAGAAGTGACTCTGTTGTGGAAGTTGCGGTTTGTTTGTTGTTTTTATTTTACAAAAAGTGAGGCTTTACGGCTCGTCGACATTGCAGTCATTAGAGCCCTAAAATTCTGTACAGTTAGAGAAAATGCAGTTACGCACTAAGGAGAGCCAAGGTGACTCTCCCCGCGAGTGGGACTCGCTGAATGACTCAACCATACCCACTAAAAACCCTCCTGAATTACAACATACCAAAACATATCTCAAAGCATACATCAAAACATTGAGGACAAAAAATGAGGAACATGAAAGACACCCTAGCCCTAATGGCGTCGGGATCGAAAAGAGCAAGAGGTGACCAAGGAAGGTCAGGAAAGAGAAAGGAAGGAGCCTTACACTAGTAAGTGGAAGTAATGCCAGACTTAGCTCGGGGCCCCGTGTTTGCCAAACACGTACATACTAGATGTACGTACGTGTTTGGCATGGTTATATCATGGGATGTTCTTTTCGGGTAAGCACTTTTTCTTCCAAATCGATCAATTAAATAGGAGAGGAATAAATACGAAGTACACTTATACTTTCCCATCTGGCTATATTGCACCATTTTTACAATAATTTTTTAATCCGCGGTTGAAAACTACCTCCTGCACCAGTGCTTCTACACGTAAAAGAATTTATTGATTTTAATAAAAGTTAAATCCGTCTTGTACTTTATCACGCCATTGCTGTAGTACTTTTTAAATAACTTATAACAATTTCAAAAACTATTTTCTTGCATGATTGTGTTGCCGTATGGCTCATATTAATTTAGTTTTATGTGTACTCAACTTTGGCACGGTTGTGTACATTAATTCTGTAGCCCCATCCTGGCCCGGGTTTTTCTCCGTTTTTCCTTCGGGTAGAGGCGGATTTCTTATACAGGTTCTCTAGGCTTTGTCTAGGGTCGTGTTTATTGTAACAATAAATCGTGAATTTAGTGTTTTTTCAACTCTTATGATTTTATAACACTATACTCAGAATAATCTATAGTTCGATAATAATTGGTACATGTAAATTTACAAACATATTTGCGTTAAGTTACAAACATATTGACATTATATATGTATTATAACTCGCAGCTAACTTTTTATCTAGGAACTTTTGCTGAAATTTTTGAATCCGCCTCTGCCTTAGGGCCCTTGATCAGAATGGATGGGATGGTCCCTTGCTTGCTTCCGGAGAGTAAATTAGTTTATTGTCCTCCACGTGGTCATACGCAGTCTGTACTATTTTTTGACAATAAATTTATTATAATAACCATGGCATGGGTAATCGTATTTAGACCTCACTCGTACACCTTTCTTTTTTAGGATGCATCAATCTCTGGGAAATGATGCTTCGTCGTACAGGACGTCAATACAAATCCATACCATCGAGTACATGTGATTTTAAACAGTAGTCTCGGTTGCTAAAGAATCTTATAATCAAAATACGTGTTACTACATTACAAGTCATGTATTTTGGGATTATTAAAAAAATGTTAAATGAATAATAGTGTTTTTACTTTGATATTATACAAAAGCAACTTAGATACATTAATGCAATATCAAAATAATAGTTTAATAAGAGATTTTTACTACAGTCATGTGAAATGATACTTGATGACATAGTTATAAGCATAATTTGTGAAATGTGTTTCTTACTGTGTATGACGATGAATAAGTAAATATCAGAGAAATAATAGGATAACATAGGAAAAAATTCATGTCTTCAGCAAAACTTGTTCCGGAAAATAGTACCGTGTCATGCATTACTCTGAGCACGTCTTAAGCACGTCTCAGAGGATGGTCTGCACAAAGTTATTTTCTCCACACGTTACTCATTAACATGAACCACCGTTAGGAGTATCTTGTAAACAAGTCATATTTTTTAAATAATGGGTCACGTGGAAACAAATATATATTTCTCTTTTTCAAATAGATAACGAGGCTTATCATCTAATATTTAAAAGTGATTGAATGTTTCTCCGGTATTTAAATGGTATTGTATACCATTTATTAATTTCAATTTATTGCCAAAAGGCCGTTAAAAACTGAATGAGATGTTATAAAAAATGGTGAAAATGTTTGAAACGATATTGACCATTATAATTTTTTATCCTCACTCTGGATCGAAAATTTACATTTTTTCGTGAAATCCCTATTCGGGCGAAGGCAGTTCATTGAGCCAAAGATAGACCGGTAGATTAGACGGCTGTTTTCGTAAGAATTATTATTCATATGAACTAAGATATGGAAGATATAGCATTTCTCAGTTTGTAACTGTCCGCGTTATTGGTTCCTTTCTATAATCGTGCTATCACAATGAAGGTTCGAACCTATGCTCTCCTGAGTGAGGTTTTCAGATGTTGTGTTCCTCACATAAGTTTCACATTGTCAATCTACGTACATTCGTCATCTAACCTCCCAATATCAAATCCTGTTCCTCTTTACAACAAGTTCTAAATCCTGTTCCTCTTTCATCGTTAAAGAATAAGAACTTTGGACACTGAATATTCCGTTGAAGTCAGTATCATACATTAGTCAGTAACACATTTTTCCAAATCAAATATTATGTTGCTGAAAAAAAAACATCCTTTCAGATATATGATTCTGCAGCCTCTTCAGAACAAGATAGCTAGCTTACAGCTCACTCCTGCAAACCACTAATGCGTCATGCAATAATTTGAGAGAGAAAAAAACAGGATGATGTGAGAGTTAACGAAAACTCCTTGTAACTGTGGCAATTACTATACCTAAACATCACATCGATCCTTAAAAGAAATAGTTATTGGTTATTCCAGAATATTCAATTTATCTTAATTTCTGCCATAAAATATTTATTATATCATCAATATAAGAAAACGGTGAGCACGTCACTAGTGACATAATCTTAATAAAGCATTAGATATTATTGGGTGACTGACGGTGACACCCACAAAGAGCGAAGTGAATCGAAACAAAACGAAAGATCATCAACAGCTAATAAGATTTTGTTTTCTGTAAATTGTTTAATTTTTTAATTTTGGTATTTGATTTCTAAAATTTATGATAATTCAGAAAGATTTCTAGGTTAAAAATTAAATAATTCATCGTCATAAAAGTATATAAAAATGGCACTCGTATGCCTGGATCTTGTTAGATTTTAAGATTACGATTCTGACACATTATAACCTTGAATAGAAGTACCAAAAATTTTATTTTGGTATTTTCGTATTCACAATACGAAAAATAGTGAGATTATGTGAAATTACTTTTGCAATACAAATATAATTATACTCATTTGATTTAAAAATAAATTAGCCAAACAAATATTTGGTTCCACATTTATAATCAATCATTTCTGCTTTGTACATTTACGTCACTCGCGACGTGAGGGGAGCAACTACTTTGTAAAACAATTTCAGATTTTTATGTTGCAGATAAAATATTACGAACCAGGTATGAAGAAATGTTTATCGATTGGTTTATTTTTAAGCGATTTTACGTTTGTAGAGAAGAAAAAATTAAAAAATAAAAGTTAAGATTTGTAACCCAACACTTTTATTGTTTCTTGAAAGTAATGTTAAGTGTAAAACTTTTTATTAGACCACAATCGTATGGTATAGGAACCAGTACGCATAAATCAAACCTCTTCCTCTGCGGTTTGTGAGTAATAAGAAAAATATACAGCATAAGCCAAGGGTATGGTACAAATTATACGTGCTGAGATGCCCTGATTTTTAATTGCAACTATTGTTTGTGTGCGCGGTCTATCGTTTGGAACGAAAATTATGAAGGTACAACACATGAATATAAATTTGCATCGAGTAACTGTTTTATCATGTATAATTTTGCAATAAGAGAGGTATAAAGTCTACCAGTAGACAATTTTTATACTTCATAATTTTCCTAACTGCAAAATTCATTATATTTATTCCATTAATAAATTTCAAGATACAAGATAACATTTTGTAATCAATAACGCTTGTATGGGTGCTTCGTCTTCATGCTGTTGAATTTAATGATACGAAATTACGGTAATGAAATATCAATAACAATGAGTATTCCTGCAAGTTGAAGGTTCAAACCATAATGATGAAGAATAATACACAATAATATGCCAGAATACCGTGTAATGAAGTTCATGAACTTCAGACTAACATTTTGTTTATATCAGCTCTTTTGCGCTTAATGAAGTTCGTGAGCTACAGGTGAACTTCAAATACTGCATTGTTTCTATCGGCTCTTCGACAAAAAACTCCTTTCTAAAGTAGGGAAATAAATTAATATATGAATTCATCAAGAAATACATTGAAATTATAATTTAGAAATTTATATTCTTAAAACTGTTCAAATTCATGAAAATCGTGGATTCACCATTACTACTAGGATTGTGTAGCAACTCACCCTCAAATAAGTATATAAATAGACAATATAGGACACCCGACGTGTAAATGAAAATTAGCAAGATACTGCCCTGAATAGTTATTTTCAATAATCAAGTTTTTAAAAAAATATTTCAACAAAATCTGTTTAGTAGATGTATTCGACAGTGTTAAGTAATCGAATCATTTCGTATTTCAAAATATCAGAAATTGGAGTATTGTTTTGCACATATTTAATATCTAGTCAGAATATCAGCAAAAAATTAATTTGGAATACGATCAAACAATTAAAGTTAATCATACTTCATGCAGATAAATAAATACGTAACATGAAAATGTGTCTGACTGTTTGCTACTTCATCATGACTAAACCACTGGACAAATCAAGATGAAATTTGGCAAGGAGATAGTTTAAATGTTCAAAATGAACATAGTCTAACTTTAATTTAAAAAATACGCGGTAAGAAAGAAATTTTTGACAATAAATGTCGATAAAATTGAGAAAAGGAGAGTCTTATTCGCTTACGCTACCTAAACAGTTAGAGATAGGTGATAACTATGAATGGCGGTATTGTTTCAAACAGTTCTACAAAAAAGTGCGCGAGATCATATGTCTATCTACAAAAACGAACCTAAATTATCGTTAGAACGTTTTTAAAAATAGAAGAGTGAAAATACTTCAATTTAAGAGAGTAATTTAATAAATAAAACTCATTAAATTTGAGAATGAAAAATCAATCATAATCAAATTTAATGAGTTATTTATTTTGTGCATTGATCAAAAATAGAAAACGTCTTTAAATCGTAAAATTTCGACGAATAGTTTAGATTTTACAAGAAAAGTAATAGATACAGTGCAACCCCGTCATGCCTCGGAAGCGAAAATTAAGTAATAGCAATTCCAAGAGTCAAAAGATAAAGTTTTTTTCCTGTTTGAACAGCTTTTTCGTTAACTCAAGGAAATATTCATTTTAACGAATGTTTTCACTACCCCATCCCCTCTCTTTCTTGAAACTTACTAATGCGCCGACTCTTTAGTCCGAATGAGAGTACTAGAAAAATCAACTCTGAGCTTATAATTTAATAATCCTTAATTACTGTGAGAGAATCACGAGTAGCAATTGATATAATGAGGCACCATTCGACCGTTAAATAAAGTTATTTTTCTGTACTCAATAATTTTAGTTGTCAAAGAGGTCTATTATTTGGTGAGTTTGATTTACTTCAAAGCTTAAAAGCAAAGTTCTACCAAAGCTTTAAAGTTCTAATCGTAGTAAATAATTAGATCATCAGAGATAATTGAATTTTAGATTGTTAATGTAATTTAATAAATTGAATAGAACCCGATCGATATGGGGCCATTTCTGGAAAATGTACCTACCTGAGAAAACTTGCATTTATTTATATCATTGAATAAATAACTTATCGACGCAAAAGATCTTATGGATTACATTGAATGAATTTAATCTTTATGAATTATGTTAGATCACATTCTAAACATGAATAGTAAACACTTGTTAAAAATTACAAGACTGATCATGCTAACAGAAAAATTAATGAATAAATAAATGAAGAATAAAATACTTAAACATAAGAGATGTTTTAAATATGATTCAGTCAATTTGGAAATACTACTATTCCAAATTTCATATTAGTTTCCTTGACGTAAATAGTAAATAAATCATTGTTCACTCCAAATTATTGTCGGAAATAATGTCAACCAGATAAATCCAAGTTGTGAACAATAACAACTTAAATAATAACATTGACATCGTTTTCATAATACTTTTTAAAACGAACCTGAAGCCTTTGAAGTCTATAAAAAACAATTACACCAACTTACGTGATTTAACTATAGTATTTTTAAAACAGTTAATATTTTCATAGCGAAATCGTGCAACATTCAATGGTAATATATTTACCAATCGATCAGCGATATCGCATTAATAATTCCTCACCTCAAACAGTAACCGCACGAACACTGTAGTGAGTAGTACTCCGACCTACGTACCTGCGCGCAACCGGCATCGCAGGCGACGGCTTTGACGGATGCGTGTGCTCTTCTGGGAGTCAACTGTCGTATGCCGCCGCTCGCAGCACGCCAGCTTTCGGCCTTGTTGCACCGCTCCCCCCTCCAAACCCCACCAGCCATGGGGTGTTGGGACGGAAGGTCTTTAGCGGTGGAGTGCTTAACTACGACTGTGACACCACTGTGGGAACTATGCAATTTGTCGTCGTTATTTTGGAAAATTTCTATTCCATATTCCGGCGTCAAGACTGCTTGAAGTGAATAGAAAACGATATTCGTTCAAAATAAGCGTGTCCTTTTTTCTCAAATGATAGTACAAAGCGTTTTAAGTCATAAGTTTAATATGATTGTTTTCAAATGAAATCTGCAAGTTAAAGAAAATCCAACTTAATATACGTTTAAAAATACTAGGGACCTGAAATGGAAATAATGTAATAGCAATTTTTTCGCAATGGTTATTGCTCGATTTCTGATTATAAAGACTTTCTATACATTGCTGAGATCCCAAGCTCTTTATTACGTTACTCATATGAATAATAGTAACTAGTAACGACAGTATAATTCCTACCAGAAAAGGTAATTACGAAAAAAGATACTGAAAATTTGAACTTCCTTGACTCCATCCGTGAGCATGCACTGCCATTATTATTTTACCTTTATTCCAAGGTAGATAGGACGAAAAACGCTATCAAACATTTAAATATATCTTGAGAAAGTCCTGTGACCTCCAGAAAAAAAAAATTAATACAGAATTTTTTTTCAATAGTTTCAACAATTTTCATCTATTTCAAATATTTGGGAAGTAATTTATCCCCTTAAATAAAGTCTTTTCAATTAAAAAACAATTTCTTACAAATATTAAAGTCTATATATTGCTAAAAGGGTCGCAGTTGTCAAAGCTAAAATCATTATCAGCATATATTATTATATCAATTTACTCAAATGTTCTCTGACAGCAGAAATATCTTAATACCTGTGCTCACAATTTTTTTTCTTCAGAAGATCCAGTACAAAAGGAATCATACAGTTTTCAAGGTAAATTACTTTCCATTAGCACCAAAAGACAACCGGACCGGTCACCTTCTTGTTTCTGGGACAATCGCCTCTCGATGCGTAGGAATGCAAGCCTGTCTCCATTAGCAAAACCGATATTATACTAACAATATAGAGCAAAAGACTTTCAGGGCTCTAATGACCTTGCTGTTGACGAGCCCTAAAACCCCATACAAAAAAAAAAAAGATTTTCTTCAAATTGACAAGAGGAGGGTTTTGCCAATTTGTTCAAAGAATATTGTTTAACGAAACTTAAACCCATTCATTTCTCCCTACTAATGACGGAAGTATATTGATTTACGAGCTCGTCCCGATATTTAAGGTTCTCAAAGGCAGTCAACCAACGTAGTCAACCTATGACGGTTACATTCCTCATCAAAATCTCATTTTCTGTAACCTCGTAAAGTTTACTTGGTTAAGTGAAAAATTAGGTCTGAATGACAAAATTCCGTTAAAAGAAGACGTTAAACAAGATTTATGCAAAAGTACACGAAGAAATGAAATATCGATAATCGATAGTGTCGATAAAGTAGATTTCCCAAAGGTGTAGCTAAATATTCTTAATTTTGCAATTACATAAATTTAAAGCCATTTTTCTTCACGAAAAATGTAATCTCGATAATGTTTAGTTATTTATTAAACAAGTAATTTATTAAACAAGTAATTTATTAAACAAGTAATTTATTAAACAAGTAATTTATTAAACAAGTAATTTATTAAATAAGTAATTTATTAAACAAGTAATTTATTAAACAAGTAAATTATTAAACAAATTATTTATTAAACACGTTATTTATTAAAGTATTTGTTTACAACTCACAAGTGTAAAACTATAATTTTTTCTTTCCGTTACTCGTGTTATCTTCGTGGAATCCGTTGTAAACACAATCAGAAATCATTTAGAGAAGTTTACATACGTACGTGAGCTAGATAATTTGTTTTTCACACAGAATTTCTACTGTTTCCGACGAGAGAAATGTCAATCTAAGTCAGCAGTGAATTTGTTAACAGGTCCCTGCTGGACGGAGGTTTACTCGGTGGTAATGTTGCTGGGAATCAAGAGAACTAAGCTTGGGGAAACTTAGAGATCCTAAAATGTAGGGTCCTCTTAAAACATGACAATATTTTGAACTTCCCGAGTTATTTCACTGGATTCAACCCTATGTTTCTATATTCAACTTTCTCCTTATATTATTTAGTGTATCACAGTAACGACATCGACAGTTTGTTTAATACAGGTTAGATGCAAACTTGAAAAATTTATTATATTTTACTTTAGTTTACGACGATAATCATCCCTTAATCAAAATATCTCTGTAAATGTTAGAGTTACTGTTTAATTTTTAATCCCTGTACTACGTTTCTGTATCTGTAAACGCCAAATGCAATTTCTGCAAAATAGAGTTGTATCCCGACAAAACGAAAATTAAATCCATCCACCAGCAAAATTCTTTGAGGAGCATTATGTTTAACTCTTTACCGTTTGCTATCTTCATGGAATCCATTGTTTTACGAAATACACGTATAATATCTAATTGTATCATTCCACAAGGTTTTCATCAAGAGCTTTGTTTTAAAATTACCAAAACTTTGATTTTATCTATTTTCTTAATCGTTCGCATTGATATCTATTTTCAGAAATAAAACAGAAGACCTTCTATTGTCGGACGACATAACGTATCAAAGAGATGATGATAATATGATATAAACGTTTTAATGGAAATGGAGGTTAGATATATATTTCAAACCCAATATTCAATACGTAACTGGATGTTCTTACGTCGACTCTCGTCAAAAGGTGACTTACGTTCCTCGCTTTCAGTGTCATTGCTGTATATGGCATCGGAGATAGTATGTACACAAAATTTGAATATCAATAAAAATTTTGACAATAATATCATCTGAAAAATAATATTCTTCCCCATTTTTAATAAAAATACGGAATTTGTAAATATTTTTGTTACTGTTAGAATGTAAAAATGGTGAGATTTGTATCGGTTTCAGTCCAAAACACGCAAAAAACACGAAGCATTAGTTGAATTGCAGATTTATCTAAACACGCAGTTTTTAAGTTAAAGTTATAACTTCTAAAACTGTGTTTTGAAAAATATAAATCGACATTATTATCGACTAGAGAAACAAATCAGTCAAAAAGGATAAAGTAATTTGATATGATTTACAAAATAGAATATGAATTTTCGGGTTTGTTTTCATATTTCTTCGTATTAGACACTGAAATGGAAAAAAAATTACGCTTCATAAAAATTACTTATTCGCACTTAACGCGGCGAAGCCATTGTTGTTCACAAGGGAAGGTAAAATGTTCAGAATGCCAATGCATCTCTGTGAAGGACAATTCAAGTCGTGGTCCAGAGAATGAGAAAACACGGACGAATTTTCTCACGCCTGCTGCCACTCAGACGTTTATGTTAAAGAATTACTCATGAAACAATACCTCGCGAGGATTCAAGGACCTTACATAACACGGAATACCTTCACAGCTACGTAGCCAAGTTCAAAACACAGCGAAGGAATTTCGCTCATTCTTGCGAGGAGAACCAGGTTTTTAAAAAAAATTATTTATTTTTGCGGATACAAAATACACCGCTCAGCATTACTGCTCCACAGGTGACGTTCGAATTTGCAAAGCAGAGAGCATGCCGAAATGATTGAATGGGGAAGTCAATGGACCCCTCCAAGTGAAATTAAATTGAAAGAATTAAAAGATTAATTGATTATGGGAAGGGTTTGGTTACCTTATGGGTTGCTAATGAGAAAGTTATGATATGGGTATCTATTTATAATGCGGGAAGGTAAATTTGGGGAAATTCCAAGTTTGAAATGAAGGGCACCAGAGACATGAGGAAGACCAGAGTAGAAATTGTTTGAGGAGTTTATTATTGACTGTTCTATTATTGAAAATTGTAGTTCTTCATGGATGTTTCTATTTTTTATGTACCATGGCGCGTTGAGAAAATTTCTTAGAAATTTGTTTTGAAATATCTGGATTTTATTTATACGTGTTTTTGATGCGTAGCCCCAAATCGAACTTGCATAAAGTAAAAATGTGAGAAATATACTTTTATATATTAAGAGGGCGCATTCTAATTTTAGGGGTGATTTTTTGTGGATGATGGGTTTAAATTGACGTAGTCTTTGATGAGCTTTATTACGTCTGCTTATGATATGAGGGCCACAGTTTAATTTTGTGTCTAATAATACCCCAAGATCTTTAACTGGCGTTTGGAGTGGGGGTCCATTGGATATATCCTGATTGAAGTGAGTGTGGAGGTGGGTGGGAGACTGGACGTAGTGAATATTTTGACTTGGGATTTGTTAGGGTTTAGAGCGATTTTCCAGTTGTTAGTCCAATCTTCTATAGCGTTCAATGAGGTTTGTATATGCGAAAACATTTATATCCCTATGTGCTGAGAATATTAATATATCATCCGCAAATATCGCTATGTTAGCGTTATTTGGGATGGGGATATCGGCTACGAAAATGTTAAAGAGAATGGGAGAAAGTGGAGATTCTTGAGGGACGCCTGCTAAGATTTGACGGGGATTAGATATTATGTCCCGTATTTTAACCGAGAAGGAGCGATTTTTTAGAAAGTTATTAATGATATCAAAGAGGTATTTCAGAGTGCCAATCTGTCTATGTTTGTAGTGAAGTCCGTTGTGCCAGACCCTGTCAGGCCGGCTTGCGCAAAGTCCAAGAAAACGGCAACGCAGTATTTATTATTTTGGAAAGATTTACGTTTATATTCAGTTAGGCGCAATATTTGGTGTGCGGATGAATGCTTTGGTGAAAAACTGTATAGATGTGGTGAAATTGTTTTGGTTTTGAAAAGATGGTTATTAAGACGCTTTAGAATTAGTTTGTCTGAGATCTTGGCGAGAGTGGGAAGAAGACTAAATGGTCTGTAACTATGTGACTGTTAGGTTTTTTGTTTGACTTCAGTATTGGAACGATTAGTGCATGTTTCCATCTGAATGAGTAATGTCCTAACCTTAGGGAAGAAT
>NNCF01127001.1:1372544-1400953 GCA_002313205.1 Laupala kohalensis | reverse complement strand
TTAGATGCGCTTAAGCTTTACGTGATAAATGTTTTAGTGTCTCCTGTGTGATATTATCATGATCAGAAGATTTTTTATTTGGGAAAGATTTTATGAGATAATAATCTTCAGCCGGGAGATACCTACTTTATCGGACTAGGGATATCAAAATTTGGTTTGTTTTCATAACTTTATGCTAGGAGTGAAATCTCGGTATTTTGAACGAGATTTGGAGAGAAAGTGGATTCAATGTAGTTTGCGAGCACTTTCGCTTTTTGTTTACTGCTGTAGACTACGTTGTCTTTGCTCTTATTAGGAGGGATGTTTAACTTTTTATTCGTTAGGTGATTTACTCTTTTCCATATAGCATTGTCTTTAGGAGAAAGTGATTCTGTCCACTTTCTATAGTTATATACATTGTTTTCTTGAATTTTAATTTTTACCTCACGAGATAGTGAATTTAATTTTAATTTTAAATCTGTGTTTCTGTATTGAGCCCACAGTCGCCTTATTTTTTTATCAAGTTGGTTATTTCTTGAGGGAGTTTGGAGTATGAATTTTTAGTAACAAAAGACTGAAAGTAAATTGAGCTACTTTTAGTCGCAGTGATAAGTGATTAAAAAAATTGAAAAGCAGTTGCACTTATTTTCGCAGCTGTTTTTAGAGTTTTCAACGTGATCAGATTTTCATCTACAACTTTTTGAAACTTTTCCCAGTTAATTTTTGAGTTTCTAAGGGGAAAATCATTTTTCTATGAAATATTTAGAGGCTGAGAAGATATTATAACCGGATTATGGTCTGAGTCAAGTTCCGGACGGGAGTGTGAGAAAATTTCACAAGATGCATTTGTTAATGTTATATCCAGGATATCTGATATATATTTAATTTTGAAGGGGAAGTATGTGGGTTCTGTCGGGGCATATATATGTTTTATTTTTCTTGGTTAGGGGATAAAGAAAGTTGCCCGCTGTGTTTCGTACTCTACAACCCCAAGCAGTGTGTTTCGCGTAGGTCACCTAGTGCTTATGTATGCACTTTTGTCGGAAAAGATAAGCTAATATGCATGAGGAGATTGGTTTATTGAGGAGGTGGTTTGTAAGCTGCAATTACGATTAATTCGGAGTTTTCAGCAGGTGAGATGGCTGTGCCTATGGTTTCAAGATGGGGTGTTTCGGGTAGTGGCGTCAGCTCATGTTTTATGTTTTTATGATGATCATCACCCCTCCGTACTGAGAAGTTTCGTTCCTATCTTGTCTATAAGTAATATAATTACTGATGGAAAATCTTTGAGATGGTATAAGATGTGATTCCGTGATACGTGATATGGAAATTTGATGGTATGATAGAAAATGTGAGAATTCGGAATTTTTATATTGTATTCCGTTGCTATTCCAATTTACAATATTGAGTTGATTAAGGCGATGTCCTTGCGCCATTCATATTTTCAGACAGTGTCGATAAGAATAGTTGAATCTGATTTGTAATCAGTGGGACGAGAGAATGCAAAAATTGTTGTATAATATTTGATATTGTATTTGTTAGTGAGTCACTAATCTGGGAAAGATTTTGGTTAATTGAGGAGGAAGATATTGGTGGATTTTGATTTTGGGAATTTGAATGATTTCTATTGATTTTATTGTTATTGAGAAAGCTGCAGATGGGTGGCAGGAGTGAGGTGTAAGAAGCGACTGCAGAAGTTCGTCGTGTATGCTGGGTGGTGACCGTTGCAGTTAGCGCATTTGGGCATACTTTCTGGCGAAACATTAAATTGGTTTGTGGGGTAGTTAAGGGAGCATTTTGCACACTTGAAGGTACATTTACAATGGTTTTTAGTATGTCCAAAATCTTGGCAGCGATTGCATTGGACAGGACCTGGAAAACGACGTCTCTTTCCACTCTAACAACTGAGTGACAAATCACTTGAAGTTTTAAAATGTTATCTATTTCACCACTGTCAGGGAGTTCCATTGCCACTATTGGAATTGGGAGGTTGTTTTTGTGCAACCGTGTTACTTTAGTTACAATAAAATTTTTCTTGAGGTTTTCTAATATTTATTCTTCTGTTATTGAGATGTGTAGATTGCGAATAATGACCGATGCTTCTTTTGCTGTTGGGTCGGCATAGGTGTAATATTGCACACTATTTGTATCGAAATATTTTACAGCTTTTTTGAAATCATCTATACTAGTGAAATTTATTTTAATTTTATTGTCTTTCAATTGTGTTGAATAGTTCTTTTATATTTAAGTTCAATAGGCTAGAGCGAAGAGCATCAAAATTATTCACTTTACACGAAGATAGGAGGAATAGTAGCTTTAACAGTGCTCACTTCATCTTCGGAATGATTTTCTAACGCACTGAATCTATTTTAGTAAATCTCAGTAACAACATTATAAATAGTGTTTGTCGGACATTTTTTAGAAGGTTGCACTGATGTAGAAATTGGATTTAGTTGTCTTTTTTAGGGAATTGTTGGAGGGCAGTTGAGATTGTGTATTACTCTGCTGCGACATAAATACCTTGTCTACGTTGTTTGAAGTACCTCGTTGTGTGAGGGCTGCTTTTCCAGCAAGGTCAAAGTAGGTTTTTATTGTTGGGTTGATGATCATAATTTGAACTAGTTTCGGCACTCCAACTATTTTGTTGTTGAATTTGTTGATGCACTAATTGCTGTGGTTGATTATGAAGCACTAATAAATCTGCACTTGATGCGAGCGTGAAATCATTATTCAGAATATTAACTGCTTGATTGATCTGCCCTCCGCGGGGGCAGTCAGGTTCCGTCATGATAGCACTCTGATTTAAAGACACTTCACTGTTTTTGAACTAGAAAGCTATACAAATTACGATTGAAATTTGCACTATCACAAGGTGTGTAGCGAACTCAAGAGCGGAGCGATTTGCACGTCACACAGGTCAGAGAGCGACTGGGGAGACGCAGGTTGATCAATACTGATGTTTTAGTTAGTTTCGAGAGAAGCATGAACAAATCCTTAATTTTGTCTCTGTGAATATGTATACCGATGTAATTACTCTATCATGTAATTTATATTACTAATTTAAAAACTATCCCTTAATATTAAATAATGTAGAAAAGTAGTCCTGCACTATTTACACCACATGGACATTTACAAAAATTATTAAAATCTTAATGTTTTCTTTGATTAAAAATATTTTAATGCTACTAGTTACAAATGCATTCTGTTCAATTTTCCGTACCTATGATAAATATTTCTCTCAATTAAAAAATTTAAGTAACTCTTACAATTTCTTCTCTGTCTTTATGGTAAAACTAATTTTTTCTTCGTATGTCATTACTCAAATCCATACACGAAAAGGGGCTGCACCCACAAGTTCTCGGGAGGGTTTGGATTTAAATATCTTCACCTTTGCTTTGAATTTACTTTAGTTTCCTATCTCTCTCTAAATTTACTTTTTTCTTTGTTTTAGTTTTTTCTAATGTTTTAGAAGTCTTCTGTCTTTTTCCTCGTTTTTTAAATGTTTTGATATATTGTAATTCAGGAGGGTTTTTAGTGGGTATGGTATGGTTGAGTCCCACACGCGGGGACAATGATGTTGGCACTCCTTAGTGGATTTCCCCTACCTGTACAAAATTTTAGGACTAATGACCTTGATGTCGGCGAGCCGTAAAGTCCCACTAAATAATTATTGCTTTTTCACTCATTTCCACTATTCACTTCCTAATATCTGAGCGTTATTCAACATTTAGTAGTACTAATTTTGATTGAAGCAACCTTTGTTAAATTGCTCTCTTTATATATCTATATTTATAAGGTATTTACAGTACATTACGGAAATCTGGCAACAATAAAGCAACACTACTCTTCTATAAATTAAGAAATTTTAAAGTTAATGAAAAATAGACAAGGAAACGCATAAAAATCACTCACAAATTGAATCAGACGTTTCGGCTGTCTCCGTCATTAGTCACGTAGAAAATGATCCGATCCCATGCTGAATATTATGTATTCTTCAGCTCATACGAGGATACATGTCTACTCTCGCGTAAATCTTTACACTTCAGGTCAAACTTCTTCACATTTTCTGAAACTCCGCGGGAAAAAAATTCCAATACAAGGGCAAGGAATACTCTGTCTTGTGACCTGTAACGGAATTACGAAGAACTTCGTAAGGAAAAAACATCGCGAATCGAGTCATGATGATATTCTTCCTTTTTCTTTGCTTTTTCCCATTTTTATGACATTACTTGCTGAACTCAACGAACATCAGACGGGAATTCGAAATAGTCCCTACCCCACATTTGTACATAGTTTATTTGTTTTGACCCCTTTCTAGCCCGGGTTTTTCTCCATTTTTCCTTCGGGTAGAGGCAGATTTTTAATTTTCTAATACAGGTTCTCAAGGCTCTCGTCTAGGTGTGGCGTCTATTGAAACAATAAATCTTCAGGTTATGGCTTGAGCTTAGTGATGATGGTGTTCTATAGCATACAGGTATGTAGTTTTGTATAATAGATGGTTTGGGTACGTGGTAGTAACAGTTTTTAGAGTTAGATAGGGAGAAAACATTGATATATTATGTTATAATGTTCTAAGTGTACTATAAATAATGGTAAATGTGTATGTTCTTTGTAGTTCTGATGAAGGCAAAATAAATTTCCGAAACGTTGGCGTTGTAAAAGTAAGATTCTTTTTTATTGTTGACCAATCCTCGAAGAAACGTCTGTTAGTAAATCTTCATTTGAGTGTTTTTTTTTAAACTTACGATTTATAAGCGCTATTTTCCGAATAATCTATAGATCAATAATAATACGTACTTGTGAAATACATTTTTGTGTTCAATTACAAATTTGTTGATATTCTATTTAATTTTTTCTTATCTAGGAATTTGCTGAAATTTTTCAATCCGCCTTTGCCTTGAGGTCCTTAATCAGAATTGATGGGATGGTCCCTAGCTTGCTTCCGGAGAGTAAATTAGTTTATTGTCCTTCACGTGGTCATTCACAGTTCTGCTTTTTTAAAATAATTTTTTTATAGTTTGATAAGTATAATATAAGTAGACGAACAGAAATAGCTGAAATCAATCAATAAAATAATGTATTTATAGTATAATAATTGTGAAAAACTTGGTGTTCCTAAGATAACGTGATAAAACAAAAACTCCCTCGGCAAAATAAATGTAAATTAGAAAACGTAACTTACACATATTAATAAATAATTTAATCATAT
The DNA here is from genome assembly GCA_002313205.1 of Laupala kohalensis. Lineage (NCBI taxonomy): Eukaryota > Metazoa > Arthropoda > Insecta > Orthoptera > Trigonidiidae > Laupala > Laupala kohalensis. Next base: position 1,395,765 of record NNCF01127001.1, on the reverse strand, counting down.
CAAGAGAAATTAAAATTACATACATTCATTGTTTTCTATGTTTATTGACAAATCAATGAATACTTCATCAAAACTTCAAAAAATAAAATGATTTATAATTTAGAATAGCTAAAACTAAATAAGGAAACTATTCATATATAAATACAATATATTTCAGCATGTCTAAAATATATTGTATTTATATATGAATAGTTTCCTTATTCACCGCATCACGGTGACTCAGAAAGTAGTGCAGAAATATTTGAAGTACTCAACCAAATATATGACTTTTTTGTGAATTTAATCACATGAAAACAGTAAAAATAATTTCATAAGGACTTATCGTACACCTTTTGATGGAAGTATTTTAATATTCTTACTATCTCTACTTTCACTAATGCCGAAATTTAGAAGAAATTTTTTCTATATTGCATTTCATACTAGATTGTGAGATCTTTGGCAGGAGGTTAGGAATAATACAGGTGAAAATGATTGTGTATATTCATGTTTGTATATGTTCATGTTTAAATATCATTATTTTAAACTATTGGCCAAATGAAATTACAATGTTGCATTAATTAAATTTGATGATATTGCGTCATCTATGTGTTTGTTTTTTCTATGGAAGTACAAAAATGTTTCGGAATCTTCCTTTTGAATAAAAAGGATTTTTCTATTCGACAAATATTATTTTAGCTCAATATCATGAAAGTATTGACTGAGTACGGTACGTTTGTAATACTTTTACTATATTGGTTCGAAATACGTTTTAATGGGTTAAGATGGGTTCTATAACTACTTCTAGGAGTAACAATGAATATAAAATGAATTAGAGAGCTTTAACTATTATTCAAATTAGGTTATTAATTTTTTCCTTTCTTTTATTAATATTGGCCTTCGCGGATGTGCACCATATCGGGCTTATATGAGATACATCACGTTGAATCATAGAATGGTAGAGATGGACACCAGAATGAAAACGTTGGGGAGATGAATATTCCAGTAAGGGATACAACATATGGACTCGTTTAGTTGCTACTGCCAGAGTCATATTCTGATTCAATTGGATGATTGTATTGTATTAGGGTTTTCAATAAATTTGAAACATAAGCAGTAGTTAAAACCGAAATATTTTATTAATCGTGCTTACATGGTTTTCAATTAACCTAGGTTATCTTCTGTGGCTTACAATCAACTTTAAGAAGTCAAGCTGTATACAAAAATAAAATAAAGAATACAAAAATGAGTTACAAGTTACTAAGTTACATTCTCAGTANTATATATATATATATATATATATATAGAGAGAGAGAGAGCTCCAAAGAATTATTCTTTTTACTTTTGTGGTAGAGGCGGAAAACTTTCGATAACACTACCGATTATTTAGACTGATAAATAGCCAACTGTTGATAGTTTTCGATAGTCACATTTGAATCCTCCCGCATCCCTCCAGAGCTATCACCTACTGCTTTCGTACAACTTTGAACACTTGCACCGGATTGTTACAAGTCAGAAAGATCAATTACATTAGTGACTGGAGTCTCTTCTTAGTAACTCAATGGCAATAATTTGGAAATTTATTGTTTTTAGGAAAATTACATTCCTACGTATATCCTTTGTTTACTACCCGTAATCATAACTATGATCAATTTTTAAAGCGTTGACAGATGTTCTTAAGGACAACATTCGGTAATTACGTTCTATTGAGTTGATTGCATTATCAAATAGTAAAATAAAACCAAGCGAAATAATAATAATGATAATGTCAATATAGTAATGACAACTGTCCTTGCTTTTTTATATTTTTTTCTTGATTTAGTAATTCTCACGTTTCATGAATTTAACAGTAAAAGAAAATTCTCAATAGTCTTTTAAGTGTAATGCATCAATGTATAATTTATTATAACTAATGTGTTTTTGCGTGTAGGTTAATGCTATGTAATCTATGGTATGGTGTTTTCTGAATCAAGATATCCTTTGAACACCTACATCCCAAAATAAAATACGTCGCAATACTAATGGCATTATTTTTTCACTCCTTGAATTTTATCCGTCAAATATGAGGTTACAAATAATTTAAGAAGCAGATTACATCAGTAACTTAAAACATTTGCTAAAACAAAAGTACGTCGTATGAAAATATAAATGTCTATGTCAGCACATGTCTTACAAAAATGAACCTAAGTCATCGATAAAACTAAAAAATAGAAGTGTTAAAATACTTCTATTTAAGAGAGTAATTTAAGTAGGAAAAAATCAATCATTAAATTTAATGGATTATTTGTTTTTTCATTATATGCAAAGATTAAACAAATTTAAATCGTAAAATTCCGACTAAAAGTTAAGATTTTAAAACAAATTTTAATCAAATGGTGCAGCCACATCACGCCTCGAAAACGAAAATTCGATCAGCGTGGCTCCCGTGAAGTGGTGTAATGCAGAGTTGCTCAGAATCAGAATCAATAATTCTTTTCAATAAAAGAATAACAGCATATTAAAGTAATTTATTATTTAACGTAGCAAAAATAACGAATAAAAATGTAATATTTTATTTGATGAATATTGATTAACAAAAAAAAGAAGATATTCTTTTATTTTATAAAAATAAATAACGAATACAAATTTATTCTTTTATTCGATTAACATTGAATGACGAAAAGAAAGTTATTGCATTATTTAACATACACTGAATATCCTTTTATTCGACTATCTTGAATGAGGAATAAAAACTTGTTCTTTAATTCAACTTACATTGAATGACAAAAAAGTTATTCTTTTACTCAATTCACATCAAATGACAAATAGAAAGTTACTCTTATATTCGACCATTTTTAATAAATATTACACTAAATCTGAATGACGAATAAAAAGTTTTTCCTTCATTCAACCCACGTCGAATGGCGAAAAGAAAATTTCTGTTTTAATCGACTATCGTGAATGAGGAATAAATTTGACTAAAATTGATTGACAATTAGAAAGTTGTTCTTTTATTTAACTCACATTGAATGACAAATGAAATAATATTTTTCATTTGACAAAATTACTTACAATAACAAATAAAAAGTTATTTTTGTTTGATGTACAATTAATAATAAGTTATTCTTGTATCGTGTTGCCATCGTGAATGAATTATTTTAAGTAATACAATATAAAACGTTTCCTTTTTCTTGTTTTTTTGTTCTTAGTACATTTAGTATTAAATGAATCTACACTACTCTGTGTTGCAAAGAATACATAAATCGTAAGAACGGTGGTCATTCTGACTAAGGAGTGTGCAATTGTTTTCAATCACTTGTTTTTCCTTGGTTAGTCATTTATCGAACATAAACTATATTTTCGATTTTTTTTTGTGGGACTTTACGGCTCATGTCTACATCAAAGGTCATTGGAGTCCGAAAAACTTGTACAGGTAGGGAAAATGCAGTTACGCACTAGGGAGAGCCAACATGACTCTCCGCGTGTGTGGGACTCGTCGAATGATTCAACCCTACCCACTTAAAACCCTCCTCATCTACAACACACCAAAACATATCTCACAACATACATCAAAACAAAAATTAAAAGACTGCAAAATATGAGGGGGGCACATAACATGAGGGGGGGGGGACAAAGAATAACGGGGGACAAAATATGAGGGGTAGGATAAAAATGAGAGGAATGAGGAAAATGAATGATACCCTACCCTTGATAGGGTCGGGATCGAAAAGAACAAGAGGTGACCAAGGGAGGTCAGAAAAGAGAAAGGAAGGAGCCTCGCACAAGTAAGTGGAAGTAATGCCAGACTCAGCTTGGGGCCCCGTGCTCGCCAAACACGTACTTACTAGATGTAAGTCCCCTGGGGGTATATTTTCGAATTGAAACCTAGAAAATTGATCCAGAAAGTGCGGATAGAAAACTATTATTTAATTTGTAAATTAAGTATTTAGTTAAGAAGTTAATTCAAAAACGTTTTAATGGATACATCGTAATAAGAAATTAATTTTTTGACCTTCATTACACATAAATGTGCTAAAAATTTAAAGATGTCCATTTTCTCACTAACTGTGTGATGAACAAAATTTCTTAAATTTGTTTGAAGAATGCTTTTCAAAATTAAGAAGAATAGGATATCCCTTATATACGTAAAATATTTTTCTGAAGTGTCGTTGTCATACCCTGCTCTTCCTCGTTTTATTTCACCGTTTACCACACAAGTGGTTTCTTTGTCTATTTTGCTCATTTTAATTTAAACTTGAGGAGGAGGGGGGAATATCCCATTATTTTATTTTAGGTTAAATAATCAGCTGAACATTGATAATAACTTGTATTATGCACTACTATGTTTAATTTGTAATGATCGCAATTATTATATATATATGAAACGAAAGATGCTGTTTTTCGACTGTTTGATGATCTGAAAACACGAAAGAGTTTTTAATATTTATGGAAATCAGAGGAGCATTCGATAATACATATTTGGATGTAATATTACAAACAATAAATAATTTACAACAAACATGTTTGGACACCCTACCTCCCAGATATGAAATTTTTCAAAATACTATTAGAATGCAACTACATTCGAGGATATGCTGACATGTAACAAAATGGTAGGAACTCATAGGAGAATAGAAAAAAATGTACCCCTAAGAACATGGTTCACCTTTGGCGCACGCACCTTATACGAAAGTTTTCTTGTCTCGTTCCTAAATCATGTATAAGTTCATATTGACTTTACAGAAGGGATTTATAATAGTTTCAATAACAGTAAAAATGTCTAGGTATATTCATAGATTTTTCGATCTTTGCGTTCGATCTTGTAGACCTCGAGATCTTGTTTAATAAATTTAAAAAAAACAGGATTAGAGGGGTTGCTCTGCGATAGTTTAGATCTTTCCTCACTGGGCGATCGCATCGTATTTGATTTAAGACTTTATTAAATGAATCAAATTTGTAGAAAAAGGGGTAACCTAAGGGTCCGTTCTCTTGGCCACGTTGTTTATAATTTTTACATTGGATTCAACCCTACCTCAGTATCTTTCCCTTTTCGAAATCGGAACTGTCGTGGATTAAAAAAGTTATTTTTTAATCTGAAAAGGTAGTTAGCCCGATTTTCACTGCTTTTTCTGTAATTTTTGACAATACTGACAGCAAAGCAATTGACCTGTAATTTTAGAGAACGTCACTTTGACGTTTTTACTTTCTCATATACGTAATATATAGAAAGTATTGTAATCGTGAAAACATCCGAAAGCAAGATTTTGACGGAAATATCCGATTTGGCGCTCCCTGATAATAAGAAAAGTGTTTTTTAAAATGACGTCCGTCCGTCTGTGCTCAGCGATTCTGAGTAAATAGATGAATCAATTTAATTCGCATTTCGTATTACGGTAGAATTTACTTGTTGGCGATACTCATACTCTAATTTTTTTAAACTTTAGAACACGGATACTTCACAAGAAGGTAAAAGTACTCTTTTGAATGTTTCTCAAAGACGACTCCAACGATTTTGCTTAAATTTTCTGTACGTAAAGTACAATTAGTATGCATTACATCCGCGTTAGCGATATTTCGCTTGAACGTTTGGTATAGACGCAGTAAATTAATTTCTGTCTGCTACACTTACACATTATTTTATTGTTTCAAGAAGCTTTTGGAACAGTACATTACATTATTTAGCGGTGTAAATGGACCAAGGAGACGTAGAATACACTTTTCGTAAACTGAAATGAAATATGATAAAATAATGATAAAATACATAGGACAGCATCAAACGTACAGCAGATGCAAAAATACTGTCTAAAACGAAATAACACTTTTATTTTACGCACACACACATTATATATATATATATATATACTGTCTCTTATACACATCTAGATNTATATATATATATATTCTAAATATTTATTTTACTTTCAAATTTCAATAAAAAGACAGTAATAAGTTCATCTAGCGACTTAGAGCACGAATAAAGCACTCGAAGACGACTAAAATATAGAGGACCATACACCAGAAATGACCCATTTTCTATTGAATTTTTTCTCACTCTATTCTGCAAACGGAGAAACGTATTTGAGAAAGTATGTGCAATGGTTTTGCCGCACTAGTTTAAATATTGGTACAATTATACTTTCTTTAAGTTTGCTTGGGAATTCTCCTGTAGAAAAGATGATGTTAATTATGAACGCTAAAACATTTGTTAAGACAGGTGATAGAAATTTAATCAGTTCGGTAGACAGAGAGCCGTTACCAACAGATTTTTTGTTTCAGAAATCTAATAATATCACTGACTCAGTTAACTGTTCGGTAACTGGTGATAAGAATATGCTGTTGAGGGACACAGTGAGTGACACAGTGAGTGACATCAAGCTGATAAGTGGAGGGCAGATTCGCCACCAGTTCTAGCGGGGTTAGTCACTGAAAATATTTGATATCTACTGTAGTTGATCTCCACTATTCCAATCCTTGTCTTTTATACTAGTTATCAGCTGCTTTTCTCTTTCATAAGTGATTCCATTAGTTATCCTCCACTGTTTGGCGGTATTTCCTTCACACATTAAATAAATTAGTATAATAACTGTTTTTTTGCTTAACTTATATCTAGGGAGTTTTTATAGTTATTGCAATACTTAATTAAATTTAAATCATAGGATTTTTTTTTATTTGATTAAAAAGATTTTTCGGTTTTTCAATTTTACTTAGTAAAAATTCATTAACCCATGGACTCTTTTGTTGGCTCTTTGAACTTTTAGTGTTATCATAATAATGGGCTTATTCAGACTTAAACTCACACATAAAATATTATAATTTGTCAATGGCGTGGTTCACTTCCTTCCAATCAAAAATCTGGGGTGTTCACTCAACTTTCCAAATTACATTTCATAACAAAAACTCTTGGCACTAAACACCCTACATAACACCCTTAAATCACAGTAACATATTCCTTGTTTGCGTGAGTTATCTTCCACATTAAACTCTTTGCAATAGCCTTATTGCCAGATTCAAAAGCCACGCTTGCCAGATGTCTGTGTAAATGAAATCTCAATGAACTGTCCAGAAATAGGCTTGTATTCCCAACGCATTTAAAATCAAATCTCAATTTGTTCGTGAGTTATCGGGGGAAACAAAATTCTTAACATACAAACATACACACACATGCGACAATGGACATCAATGGCTAAAATTTGAAAATAGAATCTCCTGGAGCTAATTCGCACAGATCCGAAGAGATCTCAAAAAAAAATTATTTTCGATTGATTACAACACTTTCCTTGTGTAGTAAGGCTTCATATCTTTGATAATATTATTAACAAATACATCAAATGATTACAACCTCCCTGCAGTATTAACTTTGTACCCAGCCGAAATACTTCCACATTCTGTGAAACTGGAAAGTAGAAATACTGCTCCAATCACCAACTGCTAAATGTTCTTTTAAGCCTTCAAAGATAATATTTTCATACGTTAAATTTAAGGCCGGGTTATCGACTTGAACTTTATTTTCCTGTACCATAACCAGATCTATAAGGCTGTGTTCTGTTATTTCTAAGTGAAAAAGACTTGATTTCGATAACTAAATGTTCTTGAGTCGAATAAACATTTAATCAATACAAGATGATGAATTTGCTGTTATTCTGTTAAACTGGTTAATAAAACATGAAAAGTCATCATTAAACATTAATGACAAATAAGCTTCAATTTGCAACGAAATTTCTTTCTTTAACTAAATTATATAAATATTGATGTACTANATATATATATATATATATATATATATATATATATATATATATATATATATATATATAAATAAATATACTCCCAAGAAGACTACTATGTAGTTCATTGATTATTTTATTTATCTTCTCTATCTGCATCAGAGAGTAGAATTAAGAGAAATTGAAATAATAATGTTAATCTCGTTTCCTATCTTATTACAAAGCCTATTACTTACTTTAATAAAATACAAAATAGAGAGCAAACCCTCTTCTAGAATACCTGAAAGAATCGATAAAGGGGAGTGTACAGGCGGCTAGTCGACACCGCTTTTCAACGCCGCTTCGCGACCTCACTAGCTGACTAGCCGGCTAGTAGATATCTGGGGTTTTCGAAGAGGCATTGACTGGTGACATCTAGAAAACTACAAGTGCGGGTGGTGACGTAAAACGAATCGAAGAGTGAAGCGACACGCGTCAATTTTTTAACCCTCTAGCCCTGTGAATATTGATTTAAAAATTTAAATTTCTCACGAATATGACCAAGAAGTCATAGATGCCTACCGCGAAATTAAAATCCAATTATGTTACATATATAATAAAATATTAAACGTAAAATATTTTTTGACATGACATGAAAAAGTTAGGAAGCTTGTACATTTTGCAATACTTATTCAGGAAGCTTTGTAAAAAGAGAAAGATTTTGCGAAATAGTTGAATTAAATTTGCATAAAAAGCTTTTCATTCCGAGGTGAATGGTTTGGTCAGGAACAGGTGATAGAGAACAAATGCCCTCCGGATCGCGACGACTCAGCCTGGCCTTTTCCAGAGAACGCTTCGTTTATATTTCCACTTATATTCATGCGCATTGACATTTATTCAATAAATAATTAATGTTTCTCAATTGTATAATTTATATTTCAAATAATAAAAGGAAATGAAATTATTTTCAATTTTTGTTAGAAAAATGTGTTCAAATAGACCTATTATAAAAGTACATCCCCCTTAACTTCGTAGCATACGGCAGTTACCATTCAATGGTACCATACAAATGGTACAATGAAGTAGTACAATGCAGTTGTGTCAAGAGGAGGAGCTCGCGAACGAAATTGCATTCACCCATGAGCTCAGAGATCTAAATCGTGATAACGGCTTCTGTTAAGGAATAGCAAGAAGGTTTCACAAAATTCTTTCCTCGTCTCCGCGACTATGCGATCCAACGTCTTCTGCGAAATGAAATTAACAAGTTTGTGGTAGCGTCAAAGTAAATTTCTGAATACAAAGCAATAAATTTCAGATTTGATTAATTCAAAATCAGTATAAAGAAATACAAACTTATAACAGGGAAATATAAATCATAATACAGAAATATATAAATAATAATGTGTTTTCTTTATTTACACTGTTCTTTGTAGAAAACTTAAAAATGCCAATACTCTCTTTGTTTCCAAATGTTTCATACCTAATGAGCATTGTGCTTTACCTCATTTACTGGTCAACCTAGTTGAAAACTGTACGCGGCGAGAATGGAGTGTGCTGTTCGTGCTCTCATTGACACTCCTGGTTTAATTAAATGGAATAAAAACTTCATATAATACTTATACTCCTTGATTCATGAGATACTCACTAGCATTTTACAGAGTGTCTGCGTCAGATAGTCGTTAAGAAGGATACGTATACAAAATTATGCACACGCAAATTTTATTTGATTTCTTAAAACGGATAACTTAACTATTATGAACGAAGAATTTTGTGTTTAGAATTATAATTATATGAAGTTACTAGTAATGAAATTATGCTTACTTAATATTAGTAAGAATTAGTAAGAAAAAATACATTAATTATTTTTTCTTACTAATTCAAAAAAAAGTAAATGTTACCGAGACATTTTGTGTTGATTTTCCATCACTTAAAAGGTCAAAAATTGTTCAATACTTCGCTAGCTAGCAACTACTATCATTATTACAGTATTATTATGAACAATTGTCATGATAGTAACAAAGGTTGCGAATGAAGCGATGTTGGATGTTACCATAGAACGGAAAATATTATTGGCTCTAGATGATTGATTTGCTGGCCTCTACATTTATAAACGGATACAAATGTTTGATGTTCTCAGATACTTAAGTGTTGTGAAGAATTGACTTGAGAAACGCGAACGCGTTCTAAATTACAAAAATGAATGAGTTTTCGTACTCCAAATCCTCGGAAAGGCGAGGGCGGCAGATGGCGAATTTGATGAGGTATATTTAATAACGATTACTTGAGCAAGCTTTGGTAACTTTGTCCCGGGTTTTCCTCTGGTTTTCCTTCGAGTAGAGGCTGATTTTTTATACAGGCTCTCCAGGCTCTTGTCTATTTCTATGGGTGGTGTCAACTGAAATAATAAATCTCGAATTTAGGTTTATTGTAATACTTACGATTTATAAACAACATTTTCCGAATAATCCGTAATTTGATAATAATACGTATTTCGAAATAACTTTTTTGTTTTATTAGTTACAAATGTTGATATTCTATTATTATTCTAACATGTATCGAACTATTTTTATTCTTATATTAGTAGTAGGCTGAAATATTTAATCTGCCTCTGCCTTGGGGTCCTCGATCGGAATTGGTGGGTTTGTTCCTTGCCTGTTTCCAGAGAGTAAATTAGTTTACTGTCATACATTTGGTCAATCACAGTTTGTTTTTTAATCATATTTGACATTACTAATACAATAGTTATAATATAATTTATATTAATGTAATGTGAAAGTAACTATTACATTAAAGTACGATTAATGAAAGTAAATTTTTCCATCTAAAGAAAAAAAAGAGTTTTCAAATGTATAGGAAAATTTTCTTCTTTTACACTCCTGTCGCATTACAACATTCTTGCAATAAAAACAAGAAACAAAATTCCTTTTATGGAAATTTTGAAACTAAAAAAAATATGGATCTGTAATTAAATCAAAACATAGCGGTTCCATAACTTCTTAATAATTAAAAATGACATATAGTTCGTTTATAGTGTAGACATATAATATGAATAATAATTTATGCTTCGAAGGACATGAACTGTTTTTAAATGAATAATAAAGAAAAGGAACATTTTTTGTTGAAATTAATTTAATACAAAATGGGTATCCTTCATTGAAAATACATTTCTATCACAGTATTTAACTTCATGTAAATTTTGTAGTCCTATAAAATCCTCCTTGTTTTGTATAATGCAGAATACTTAAGTAAAATAAATAGTTGTAAATAATGAAAAATATAACTAATTTTGTATATTATATTAAAATTAAAAAGGAGCATTATAAATTAATATATAAGAACATAATTGTTCCAATAGTTTTTTTTCTTTTACAGCAATCAGAAGGATTGTGCTCTACACGATGTATGGCAGCAATTGTTAACCAACGAAAATATGATACAATTCTGTGCCCTTTGTGCATGCACCGTTTTAGTGGGTAAGTTGATTTAGTTAGTGCGCAAGTAGTTTTGTATTTTCCATTTAAAATCACATTTTCCCCATAACTAGTCAATATTAGTTGAGACATTTAGAACACGGGTTGCGGACATTTCAAGAGAAGCGTTAGTGTGCGGTATGAAAGTTTTCTTAAAATGTATGAAAACATTTCTAATAGTTTTTGGAAATTTTGTGTATTAGATTTGATTGTATTTTTTGAGTCGGGTGTGTATTCCTAATTAAGTTAGGTACAATGTTTTGGATTTTCCAATAACCTACATAAAAGTGTAACATACACTTAAACACATGTGTTTACATGGTCCATTACTCACTATCTCTATAAAAAAAGACAAAAATATTTTTTTTCTGACCACTGGCTCAAGTAAAAAATCTGAATTTTTTCGTGAAAGTGTGTTGTTAAAACATGCATTTGGAGAATCTTTTTCAAAATCATTCAATGTCATGTATGAAAGTTTTGACAACATTCAAAAAACTGAAATAAAAAGAAGAATATTTTCAAGCTGAAAATTCAGAGGTACACCAAATTTTATTCATCCATTGTTTACACATATGTAACTCTACATTGAAGAACCTTTTCATAATTTTTGCATTTGTTCGCGATACTAAAAGTGACCGTTCCAATTTCTTTTTCTTCAAGTTTCTTCGCGATTATTAGAATTTTATGTTGAATGAATCACGTATTCCGATTTTATTCCTAACAATAAGTTTTAGCTCTTAAAACAACGCGTATTTTCATTTATCTTTTGTCTCCGTAGCTCAAATATTACTTGGGTTACGACGGTTTTAACCCTGCAGCCACCGAACGGACGTCATTGGTTGGGTGGTAAGAACTACAGTGTGCTCATTCGTCGTAAAAGTTGCCTGGATTTCGGCTTTACTGACACTACAAAAGTGCACATAGTGGATTAGTAAGTTATTCTCAACATTCCAGCTTACAGTTGCAAGTCAATACTGCAAACTGAGGGTGATTTGAACAAAGTAAACTTTGAAGCCAGCGCTGCACACTAGGATAAAAGCGATTCTAGTTTGGCAAAAGTAATAAATCAAAATCAAATATTGTTTTTCTTAAATGAGCATATTTCTATAATGTTTGATAGACACTCTTTTATCTTAATTATTTAATGTATAGTCATCTAGAATTGTACGGGAACATGATATGCAGGGAGATTAAGAAACGAACCATATTACTTATTGACTATCAGTTTCTATAGGGAAAATCAATATTACCGTTTGTCAATTTTTCGTAGTTTATTTTAACAAATTTACGTATAAAATATGTAAAAAAAGGTTGAAAAATAATTATTTTAAAACAAACTCCACATTTATGATTTTTTCTAATTAAGTAAAATGAACTTTTCTAGGCTAAAACGGAAATAACGCTCACGTTTTATAGCAGAACTTTTTTACGGGTTTTAGAGGATTCATTTTAATTATAACAACTATTTTAAGTATAAAGAATAATATGCTACGAAATTCAGAACCACTCTCTGAAATGTAACTTCTGAAACATGGTATAAAAATCAGAAAAAAAGCAAAAAACAATACAACGGAAGCATAAAACCCTTAATCCAATTTTTTGAGAATAATAAAACAGATGTTAAAAACAGAAATCATGAAGATAAATGTTGATTATGTTGTTCAAGGGGTTGTACAGAAAATGTTACCCAAGGAATTATTGTACGAGTAGATAAATGAATTGTGGTTGGTTTTTGCAAGAAAATGTAAACTGCGATCTTTCACTTATATCGTAGTTCACGATTTTTATAAAAGACAGATTCCGCTGCCCACGACAGGATTCAGAATTGCATCACAATATAGTATATATTCTATCATAGGTCATTCTTTGTATACTCAGACAAAAGAATTCGACCATCTCAGAATTGACTAAAAACTTTTCTATTCATTTCCATTGAAAACTAAGAAAATTTCTTAGTTAAAAAAAATAGAGCACATTGTTTCACATTTAGTTACTCAGAATTCTTAATATATTTTTTAAGAGGAACTGATTTTCTGTTATTATTCTTGAATTAAATGAGTTAAAGTATTAACAATATTAAGGTAAGAATTTATTTTTTCATAAAGGCTAGCATGTTTGCCGAGTCATTTTCCATACATATTCTGAATGGAGCAAGCAATTTGACAGTATACTCCAATACCAAGAAAAAATAATTTTGTACCAGGAATTCTGTATTTTTGAGCTATGATACCATGAATTTTCGATACATCTTATTTTATTCAAGCGAGATCAATTCATACTTCTATTATTAACTAGTTAGTTGTGTCGTTCACCTTTCAAGGACTGCATAAGTAGTTTTCAAACTTCTCTTGTTCAAATAGTGACGAAATTCCCAGTCCAAAGAGAATCCTCTTCCTAATCTTAAATAAAACAAATCAATTGAATATTTTTAATAAATACTGAAGATTTTCCAATTACTTTGCTTGCTTTCTAATAGATCACGTACATACACAATTCAGTGCTATTGAGAACAATTCGTCCAAGTTTTCCTGATTTTGACCATTACATCATTTTCGTTGTTCATGACTCAAGTATGTACCATCACATACGACAGCTAATGAATTATCTAAGATTCTTCAGATTATAACTTGGTTCTTAAAAGTCAAACTAAGTCAAAGAAGCCTAGAATTGACAACGAGAAACGGAAAATCTTGCACTTCAGATTCACATACCATTCTAAGAATTCAAATATCTATAAACCTAAATATCACATACACATCATGAACTATATTCACACACACAAACACTATATAATTCCTACAAAAATTAGGTTTAATATGTTTCAATTCTACTTCCTTGCCATTTTTGTTAAGACATATGTGGAGGATGTTTACGTAACCTAAATTCTCTGTTAAAAACCGTTACATCTCGCGTAACAATTGAGCCATGGAGAGAAAAGTTATATCAAAATATGCGTCGTTTTGAGAGCAAAAATTTATTAATGGAAATAAAATCAGAATATTTTATTCATACGACGTAAAACGCAAATAACCGCGAAAATAGCATGAAAATATGAGAAAATTGACTTATTTAATTCGACGTACCAATGAAAAACTTATGAATAAACTTATGAATTTTCTGCCTTAAAAATTATTTTCCATTTTTCGCACGATTTAAAAAACCGTATCTTTCATACATCACTTTGAACGACCTTGGAAAATTTTCCAAATGTCTGTTTTAATCACCCACCTTCACGGAAAAATTCAGTTTTTTTATTTGAGCGAGTGAGCAGAAAAAAAATGAAAACAAAAATTACCCAATTTTTTCCCTTGAAAGAGGGGTGGTGGTAGGTACCTGGGCATAATATATAGCACAAGATTCAAAATTTAGAACATGTTACCGATCTTAACCGGAATACCCTTACTCTATTAAAATTGTCCATTAAGGTATTGAACTAGTGTTACTTCATATTATTGAAGTAATGTAGAAGCTTTTGAAGACGAGGCGAAGCATGAATTAAATTGATTATGGGCTATTACGAGGATAACACGCAATTGCTGTCAGCACTCACTCCGGTGTTCAAAAATTTAGGGAGTACACTTTGAGAGAGTATTTAAGTATCCTAAAATTACACTAACTTTTAATTAAAAATTCAAATTGAGAATTATTGTAATTTCATGTCATTATTTACTTCATAACCTCAACACGAAAATTTCATGTCATTACCATCATATACTTCATAACCTCAACACGAAAAACCTGGAATTAAACTCCTACATTTGACGCACAGGAAACTACACCTATCATTCCGGTGAATCACTTCCATTACTGCCAGTCATATGACGTATCACTTACCTTCACGTGCCGGATACTTTCGTAAAGCGCATCTCCTAGGATTACGCGGGATTTACCCCCTTATGGTACAAGATTATGTTTAACAATACAGAAGAAAATAGATTATCAATTATTCATCGATTGTTTGCATATGTATATTTCGATTTTAATTATTTGTATTGACAAATATTCATACAACGTTCCATCACCTATTTTTGCCATCATTCGGTGTTAACAATATTATTAACATTACACTCACTTTAAACTTAACAATCTAAATTTTAAAAAATATATTAGTATTGTTTGTAATGTTTAACATAAATAAGAAAGAATTAACATTTAAAAAATGCAGTCCTACACGCTCAATAATTCTTCCGAATTCGATCTCAAATTTGTTTCTAAGTTGTTAATAGCGTTGGAAACATCTGGGACCCGTATTGTACTTTCGTAATAACGTAGTAAGTTACTACCGTATGACAAATATTTCGCTGACCTGTTACCAACGCGTACTTGTCGGTAACAAGAGGAGTATCGTCACTCTTATTAGTTACAAGTACTTCCGGTCAGACTATCTCGTTTGATTCTGCGTTACGTGATGACAAATTTTTAAAATACTTATTAGTATAGTTTATAGGAGGTATTAGAACAGAAAGTGATTCTATTGTATATAATCAGAAAAATCAAGCTTATCAACAATGACTTTCCAAATTGCATAATAAAAACAAAGCAAAAATAATGACAAATGACTATGTTAAAGTTGATAATAAAATACGGATTATTTTCTCATTATACGTTTTTTAATAGATCCCTCTTTTTCTTCCAGTTTTCTAGACGCGTTTTCTAAAGCGTTCGTTAAATTCATATACTGACACGAATGTAAATTTCACTCTCTCCCTACAAATTTTCCTACGTCGTAGTGTACGAATGAATAGCTCATCATCTCCCGCGAAAGATTTTGATCACCGCATATAAATAAAATAACACTTGTAACACTGATTACCTACGTTTATAACTAGATAAGAAATCCTTGGTTTTTGTTTTGTTTATTTCACAAGTTTGTCAGCTACAGTTGTTAGAAACCTATTAATGCATATTACAAGTAAATTATTTGTAAAACTGTAAGAATTCATTTGTAATTACAAGTTTACAAGTTTACACTGCTAATAACTAGATATTTTTACAAACTTGTAAAAATTTGCCGGTTACATACAAACTTGTACATCAGTGAAACGGGGTCCTGACGCTGGCACGAATAGGGGTCGAAACGTTGATACGAATGTTAATACAAATGCATTAAAATCGAAAGTTGAAAAAAAATATTGGATACGTTTATAAATAATAGACATAATCCGTATAACGTTATATGAAAATAGAATAAAGTTCTTCTTAGATAAAATTTAAAATTATCAACAACTGAAATATTAGCGATGTTAAAATGATTGAAATATTGTTTCACTAGTGATATGACGCCTCTGTGGTAGATTTTAGGAGTTGCCAATTTAGCCTTTACGATAGCATTTCCCGATCACTTAATTTTAATAAAATAGGTATCTTAATATTATTATAGTAAATTTATTATCTGCTTGTATTTTCATGTTGACAAAATAAGTAGCAAAGATATCACAGAGAAGTTTTATATCATTTTGCAGGATGAACTGATTTCGGTTCAGGTTTAGAAAGAAAACAATTTAAGTACCATATTTGTTGTTATTATTAATGTATTCTTTTTTGTTTATCTCAGCCTACATGCTGACGGAGATCATAGGTTGTGAACCCTGTGCTCCACCGGAACCGAAAATCACAAAAACTCCGACGTACGGCTACACGGTCTTCAATGGTAGTATACTTTGTTTTTTACTACGTTTTTAGATAATTACCCAGATGTGAAACAATAAATTCCCTAAATGAATTTATCGTTCATTATATTGTTATTGACTATCTGTTCAACCTGGGTAGCATGTGTATATAATAAATCTGACCTTAGGTACAAACAAATTCCGTGTCAATTAATAACATATTTAAGTATCAAATAAAATATATTCAAAGGAGAAAAGCTATCTACAACAAAGTATTACCTTGTTCACAGAAAATGTGCATATGGATGAACGGAGGAAACTATATAAACTTAAGGTGAGAACATTCGCCTGTACGTGTAAGTAATTTATCTGATTACGTTTAACAGGGCCGCATACATGGTCAATTAATTTTCCTTCTGCTGCTGGCAAGAATCAATCACCAATCAATATTATCACAGAAGACGTTTGCTGCGTGAACAAAGTCCCTTGTATTTGTTGGAGGAACTATTCATGCATGCCTGAACGTCTCACACTTTCAAACAACGGCATGGCAGGTAAGATGTTAAAACGTTTTATTCCAATAAATGCATATTTTTGGCATTTATGAAATTTATTTGAATATAGTTAAGGGAATACGCGTAGTCCAGGCAATTCTTATAGTTCTAGGAGCTAGACAAAAAAAGTTTTTGAATCATCGTGCCAGTGTTATAAGCCACACAATACGGTGATATTTTGTCATTTTGTTTTCGATTTTGCAACAGAAAATGTCCCCAAAATTTGTTAAAGTATGATCTCCTGATAACTGAACTTAAATTGTTTTGATTCTGTCCAGTGGTGCTGAGGGGCTGTTGGCCTGATGTTCCTCCATCCATCAACGGTTATCGTGGTGTGATAGAAGGCACATACATATTTCAAGCAGCCTTTTTCCGATGGGGAATGTCCGACAATGAGGGCAGTGAGCATACCATCAACTACATGTCGTATGCCATGGAGCTTCAAGTGCTGCACACACGTACAGTGGCTCAGCCTCCACAGCCGCCTATGATCATGATTTCCTATCTTTTTGAGGTGAGAGGTGATCTAATAGTAAATGTCGCGTGCAGTAACGCATTCTGTGTGGTTTCCCCTCAATCTATTAGTTGTGATTCAATGACGGAACTAGAGCGCTAGTGGAGAATGTCCTGTTTTTTTATTGAGCATGTGGTTGTTGTTGTGCGTCGTACGAATGAAAACAGAACCACGTTGAATAGATCTCGTTTTTATTTCGTTTTTGTAAAGTTTAATACGAGATGAGACTCAGTTGTAGGCAACTTCAATAAAGTTCTTCAATTTTAAAGAGTTGTGGTTGAGTTATTGAATTATTCCACAACATATGGCGACCGTGACAGGACTGCAAAAGAAAGTAAGGTTATCGTTTTTTTTATTTTGGTTGTTGACCTAAAAAGTGCGTTCTTGTAAAGAAATTTCCGCGAGTTTTTCTATTGGTTTATCACGTTCTCGTGGAAATTTAAACGCCTTTCAGATGCCTAAACTAGATGTTGAGAAGAAAGAACGATCTGCGCTCCGGTTTACAAGGACGAGTAAGAAGATGCGTGAATTATTGGAGAAAAGGGACGACACTCCTCCCGATCGTGATGAGCAACTTTCCTCGCTTATGGAGCTCTTAGAACAAAGGTATTGAGAGTTTAACGCTAAGAATGCCATTATTTACTCTCTTGCAAATAGATGAGATTGACGAATCGGGTTTGGAAGAAGAACAAGAAAAAATCGACGAGTATTCGCTGGAGTATTTTCGAACCAAGCAAGCATTTGAGAAAGTGAGCTTCCCCCGAAATAATGACTTGGACTCGTTCACCGCAATCCAATCTGGAAATCCTCTGCACATTTCGGCCAAGCCCAAGTACAAATTACCGGTTTTAAAGTTGAAAGAATTCGACGGTGATTTAAAGGAATGTCTACCTTTTTGGTCGCAATTTAAAAAAATTGACGAATATCCAAAACTCGATGCTGTTGATAAATTGGGTTATCTAACAATGTCTATGAACCTAGGTTCTCCTGCGCGGAAGCTTCTAGATTACTACCCAGCAACTCAAGAGATGTGTCCCCAGGTTGTTAAGGTCTTAAAAGATCGTTTTGGACGGGATGAATTATTGACTGAATTTTACATACGCGATGAAGCTTATTTTACAGAATACCACGTCAAAAGAGAATCTTGTTGCGTCGATACTTTATGACAGACTGCAGTGCCATCTTCGGAATTTGGAAACATTAGGCGTAACCTCGGAAAATTGTGCGCCAATTTTGATGCCTCTCGTCTCTTCCTGCTTACCTGAAGAATTGTTGCTAGTCTGGGAGAGGAGCAGCGTCCCCCTTGTGAAATCCACCAATTCAGAAGCTGCCTCAAAAGATTATTTGTGCAATTTGATGACATTTTTGCAAACAGAGGATCAGGAGGCGCAAAAGGTTCCGTTGCCAAATTTTGGATTTGGTATTTCTGAGAACGGTCGATGTTCTGGCCCTAAACGAAATGGACGGAAGAAGGATCTCAGACTTTTAGATCACCATGAAGAGTGCCCTACAGCTGCTGGTTTGGTGAATGCTGTGAAAGGAAAGGAAGGTGCCAGAAATTCGTGCATTTCTTTCTCAGGTGGTCATAACTCACAGGACTGCAAGAAAGCTATAGACCTGACGCTTGCAGAACGTCGTGATTGCTTAAATGCTAAGCGGGCCTGTTTTTGCTGCCTCCTGCCAGGCCACCCTACAGCACGTTGTAGGAGCCGACCCAAGTGTGCTCTCTGTAAGAAAAAACCACATCTCAATCGTGTGCCGTCAGGCTAACGACAGTGGTCAGAAGAAATAATGTCAAATCGTCGGCGTAAGCCCTTCAGCAGTCAAGCCCACACATAATGAGGCACTGATCTCTATCGCAAATCATGCCAACGTCCTCATGCAAACCCTATTGGTCCATGTGAGAGGCAAAGATAATTGTGTCAAGGAAACCCGTCTCCTTATTGATTCTGGGTCACAACGCTCTTATGTTCTGGCCAGCACTGCAGCTGAAATGGGTTATATTCCACAGGGCAGAGAACTCATTCAGGATGCGCTTTTTAGGGTGCTACAACTATAGCTGTTGATCACAATTTACTCCTACTCTACCTCTCAATCTCTAATAAGTTGTACCATTGCAATTTCGAGGTTCTTGATCAGCCAAAGATTTGTTTAAAAATGTTCGAGTTTTGCGAGTCGTCACAGCATTTGGGGAATTGGTAAGGCCTGATAAAAGAAATTATCCCTTGGACCTTGAGATGCGCCCTGATGGAAACAATCAAGACGTCAGAGGTCAGCTGCGTAGGAACTTCACTCCAGTTGAACTCATGCAAAAGCCACTTGAAGAAAATCCCTTTGATGAACACTCTGATGACGACTCAAACCCTGGGATTGATGAAGAACACGCGTTTCAGGTGTGACTCCTCAAGTCACACGACGAGGACGATTGATTCAGAAGCCAAAGAAATTGAATTTGTAATTTTGATGCAAATTGATAACTTTTATGAACCCGATCTTGAAGTATTTTTGATGATATATTTTACTGTTTGTAGTCAAGATTTTTGATTTACCTTTGTAATAATCTTAATTTAACGAATGCCGGAAGATACTATTTGTAATTCAAATTTCAATTGATTGAATTAGACTTGGTGGGAGGATGTCGCGTACAGTAACGCATTCTGTGTGGTTTCCCCTCAATCTATTAGTTTTGATTCTGTGCCGGAACTAGAGCGCTAGTAGAGAATGTCCTGTTTTTTCATTGAGCATGTGGTTGTTGTTGTGCGTCGTGCGAATGAAAATAACACCACGTTGAATAGATCTCGTTTTTATTTCGTTTTTGTAAAGTTTAATTCGAGGTCGGACTCAGTTGTAGGTAAAGGTCATCGACTTAAATAAAGTTCTTCGATTTTAAAGAGTTATGGCTGAGTTATTGAATTATTCCACAACAGTAATATTACTTAATTGCTTGTTAGCCTTGCACATTTTGTACTTAGCAGCAATTCATAAATTAGTATTGTAAGGTGTTTACGGTATGTCGTGCAGTGTGGGACGTGATTGACTTAACAACCAGGTTCCCGCTTTCACGAAATAAATAAGGTAGACAGTTTGGTTGAAACTTTCGCTTAGTAGCGATTTATTAAACACAAGGTGAAATGGTAGGAAAGACACCGTAGAAACCTGAGCGTCGTGGCGGCTGGCCCGTGTAGGTTTCGTTCTTCCTTCCTTCAGAATTCTTGGGCGTCCTGGGACGGTCGGCGAAGTCTCGCGTTCGTGAAGATTTCTTTCTGGTGGGGAAGCCGGGTTTGCGTAGCCGTCTTTCCGATGGCGCCGAATCTCTTCAAGTTGAAGTATTTGGTGGCGAAATGAATTTAACTGTTCATGTCCTTGTGGATTTGCGTACAATATGAAGCTAGTTGCTTTGAATATTTCAGAGTTGAAATTAAGTTAGTTTCGTTCGACTGTAAACTATCGTTTGAACGCACGTTTTTTGGCGGTGCTGCTGCACGGTTCGGGATAGCGAGGCGAAGTGATGGCGGAGTAGTTGTTATTCGTTTCTAAGCATTAAGATAGTTGACTGTGTCATATCAGATGCGATTAGTGCGGGTTGACGTCACAAGGCTGACGTTGCAAGTGTCGTCACAAGGCGTCACGAGGCGCGTGCTCGTTTGGAGGTAAGCATAGAATCTTATAGCCTGGAACTTATATTGAGTTCTGTTCTTTGTCTGGGCCTTGGAATATGCTGGCTTTGCATTCGGACCTCATTGTTGGTCTTGGAATGTTATGCCTTGGGTTGTGTTTACAACGGGGCCGTGCTGTGGAAGATACACATTGGATATACTTGTCAAGTGAATATAATATTCGTGATGAATTCTTCCGATTTAATGGCATACATGATGCTGTAGTAAATTATATTTACAGGAATCTGTTATTCCTGTGGTATCAGCGATTAATTGCGCGTGGGCAGGCTGATGTGGGCAAGAGCATTTAACAGGGGCGTATTGTAGGAAATGCAGGAAGGACACATTTCGCTACAAACATTCCCCTCGTTCCAAAAAAATTAAACCTGTTAATTTTCAGGAAAAACTAAAAAAGGAACGGTGCTCGAGGTAGTCTTCCTCAGTGGAAACGTCTTAAGGAAAAAGTAAACCCGTCCTCCGATTATCAGTGTGTTAGATATCGGTGAGAACATCACCCAAGTTGGGTATCTTTGGGAAAAAAATTGCTTAAGACGCTGCCCGTTTCCGATGGTTGGCGTGGAGGTGTTCCACGGTGGGAGGAGTGAATTATCTTCGGGGGAAATGAAGATGTAGACTCTGGCGGTGCCGGGTCTAGGAGAACGCAGGAATGTTGAGATGCTGGATGCTGGTCAGGATGCGTGGACCAGTGGATAGGCCGTGGACCAGGAGATGAGTTGCAGTAGTGTGCATGCGTGTGCACCAGGATGCTGCATGCGTGTGGACCAGGATGCAGGATCTGTTCATCTCCGACAGTTTGTGAGAGAAGAAAATCATAGTATTAGATTTGCAAGTTTGCAAATTGGTGCCGTGCGAGGAAAGTGGAGAAGTTGGAAATAAACGTGCTTCCACTTTAATAAGTATGATTGTTCCAACTCAAATGCTCTTCCATAGATTTCTCTATTTGTGGTTGAGGATTCTGTTGTTTCACTCACAATTAAGAAAGTTTGGTAGAGGTCATCCGATATATTTGCTAGGATTTTTTTTATCTTGATAGCATTGGTGAATTAATGCCAGTAAGGACTCGAAATTCTCTGTTCATCAGACAGTGTCTGGTTTCACAGTAAAAATCTCAGTGTCGGTACGCACAATAATTGCCACTGTCATAAAAATATTTATATCCACATTTAAGTTAAAATGGTGGTGGTGGATTGAAGCGCGCGTTACATATATACATATATATTTATGATACTGTAAACCAGAGTGACCTGTGGTGAATCGGTGCACAGCTTGGAAGGTCAGTTATCTGGTGAGAAAGAAGAAAAGATCATTAGTATCATATAGTTAACCGTGGATGCTGTGTATCTTCTCCTTTTGTTGGGAGAATTTGTACATCCGGTTTTGCGCGTTGTGGCAGTAAATTGACGTTTATGCGCCGTATGCACAGAAAAATGCCAATTTTCCATCCGTGTGGAAGTTGTGCTTGCGAAGAAGAGCGGCGAGTGCCTTATAAAAATCCTCTTGTTGAGTCTTGTTATAAATTGGTTCCGGAAACGTCGTGAATTGTGTGGCCTTGAATCGATCTATGTGTTCCCTGCGTAGTTTCGCAGTGGGGCAAGCTTGTCGCTTTTTCGAAAGTGAAGGTGCAGTTGAATGACGTTGAGACTGAGTCTTGCGATTCGGCGGGGCTGAATTTTCCTTCAAAAGTCTCGGTTCCGGTGTAGTTAATTTAATAGATCTACAAGATAGTGCAGTGGTCGATT
>NNCF01127001.1:1338874-1372160 GCA_002313205.1 Laupala kohalensis | reverse complement strand
GTTGAATTGGGATCACCAGCTGACGAAAATCAGCAAAAGTTTGATTGAACTGATTATGTTGAATCAGTGAATATCAGAAGATTTGCGTGAAATATCACTGTCGGAATGTCACCATTTTATCTAGATCAGAAGGTTCGCTACACGGTATTTGTGATCTTATGAGAGCAAGAAATGTATATACTTCTTCTCATGTTAAAATTCAATCTGAATATAATCATTCTCAAACTGATATAACCATAAATATTTCAGTAATCAGTATAATAAAGTATAAACATTCTTTTAATTATATTATCATGTGATTATGGTTCATCACGTTCGGAAATATTGCGGACATTTAGTGAATTGAAATAGGAAAGTGTGCCAATATTTCGATACATAAATAAAACAAAAATTAATGTTCGTTCAAACAAAATATCTTCATTTAAACATCATTTTAGGTCTGGGTGGAAATGGTGTACATGTGTGGAATGCGAATGGGTGGTGTAGTGGTTAACACCCCTGCGATCATAGTAGAGTCCCGGGTTCGATTCCCGGCTCGTCGCCATTTTCACCTTACCGAAAGTTTCCCCATCCTGACCCGGGATTTGCTCTGGTTTTCCTTTGGGTAGAGGCGGATTTCTTATACAGGTTCTCTAGGCTTTGTCTAGGGGTATGTTTATTGCAATAATCGTTAATTTAGTGTTATTTCAATTCTTATGATTTTTAAACACTATACTCAGAATAATCTATAGTTCGATAATAATTTGTACATAAAAGATATTATTACCAAATAGTTTAAATAGAAACAACCAAAACCCGAAAAATTTGATTACTATGACGGAATACAACATGATTCTAAATCTGTTGCAGATAACAGAAGTTGACAATCCGTATCTGGACCAAGTGATACTAGCATTGCAACACATTGTATTTCCGGGAAAGTGCATGGATCTGCAGCCGTTCCCCCTTCTGTGGATAGCGCCTCCCTTCCAAGACCAATACTTCGCGTACGAGGGGTCCCTCTCGTTCCCTCCTTGCTGTGAGAACGTTCGTTGGATTGTACGTCCCGTGTCCATTGGCATTTCCATACGCCAGGTATTCAATTATCTTTATCAATTGATTATTACTGAAAATGTATATCAGATTATGAGATTCACTCGCGGGCCCTGTCCGGACATCAAACAAGCTTAAATTGAAATGATTTTGTATTTTTATCAAATACTTTGTCGTCGATTTAATTAGTTTTCGGTTCTCCTAACCTCATAATTTAAGGTTTATCGTGTTTTTTACAACAGTTTGCCAATATCACTTTGTGTCTATACTTTGTACATTTATATCCTAAAATGATTTTAATGTCACTTGAAATAGTAACCTAGCGTAAAGTGCAGCGGAAATTTTGTTATTGCGTTTCCTTGCAACGAAATAAGTTTTGTGTCCGTCATAGCACTTCTATTCAAATTCAAAGAAAATTTTAAGGATAAGTTTTAAGAAATTGGAAAAAATTAACTTAATAAATAGTTGTAGCGCGTGAAAAAATTAACTTAATAAATTGAACGTAATAAATAGTTTGTAGTGCGTTAATCAACACGAAGAAGATATTGTTCTAAATACAGTACGAAGTAGACTTTTTCGTAATCGGAATTCAAATACGGTTATTTTCCTAAGAACCTCGATTGAAAATTTATAAGATTACATTTCAATGTCTCAATTTCAACACAAAAATGAAAGTTAAATATTCGATTGCACATTTCATTAATATTTTATTCCTTATTAATAATAGCAGATTTTTAATAATTATGAATTTTAATAATACTTAATCAATATTTTAAATTACCATGAATTTAAGGATCCTCTCATATTTGTATTTTACGGAATCATTAGTCAATAAAATTTAGTCCGTAAGATTACAAACATTCGTCATTGATTATAGGCTGACTCAAGTATGAATTTTATAGTCTAATGAATTTATAGAGATAATAAATACCTATATTGGAAATCATGCTTATTAAGCAGTACCATATATGAAGAATTCAGTCCGTCAAGCTATTCATTCAATTGACATCTGTTACATATTTTATAGCAACCGCGCGACTATTGCATATTTAGATAGTGTAAAAGAACATTTTCGTTTCTTCAATGGATATCATTTACATTAATTATAATGTACACACAATTAATTCAATAAAGCTCCGGATAGCTTCAATTCTCCATTCTCCACAACAGTCCATGAGCCGTTTCGAGCGACCGTGAAATTGAGAAGGTCTTCTTGTGCATCGTGCTTATACGCTTTCTGGATGCAGAAACGCTGACATTATCTTACGATACTTTACCAAGTATGTCAAGGTCCCTTATCTGAGTAATGTCTAATGCGCGCAAAACACCCCAATCAAAGTTTACCGAGGGCATTCGGAAATAACTGCCGTTTTTCAATAATTATGTATAACTGCGGTATTATTAATTAATTGACACTTGTTTTTTCATAAATTTAAGAATAGTGTAATAATACACTCGATTTGAAAAAACCGAAACCTTTATATTGTTTCGGAAAAGTATTTCTCGGATTTTTATCATATTCTGCAAACGTGAAAATTGCCTGTCAGTATTACTCTCGTATAATTGAACACAATACGGAATATTTCATTGTGAAACTTCATTCCGCGCTATACATGTTTGTATTTTGAACTGTCTGTCTTATATTTCTTTGTATTCCCTGAATACATATTTATTCATGCATGTTCCATTAGCAGTAATAGTTATTTTAGAGTATTATGAGAATTATATTAATAAAATCAAATTTAATAAAATTGCTTGCTTTTTAGGACAAAATCAGGTTTTTAGAGAAAGGAAGGTGGTCCATTATTATGACTTGTATCATCGTCATTATTTGATTTATAATTCTTATATTATTTGATTAGATAACAAAAATTTTGTCAGTGTTGTATTAATCAACATTACTTTAAATTTATTAAAATAATTATTATTGGTGCTGGAACATACTTTGTACAGGTATATTAAGGAAATACAAAGAACTAAAACACAAATAGGATAAAACAAATATTAATGAAAAATGAAATTAATAAACAGTTGCTACTCGTTTTGAGAATTAATATGAATCTTACTCTAGAACTTTCTATGATCAGAATCGGCGATTTAACTTTAAAATACATTTAAATGAAAAATACATTAATCTTAGATTTTTAAATTTTAAGTGGCAATAAATAAATTTAAGTTTTAAGTTCAAAAGGTAATTATATCCATTCTGTTATCTGAAAGTGGGTTGAATATAGTAAGTATTTACAAAATTATATGAATATCACTTAAATATTCGGTAACACTTGGACAATTAGCTGAAAATTTAGACAAAAAAATTACAGATAACAAAAGGAAATGAGTAATTCTACAGAAATTGAGAATTATATGATGTCCAAAACACCATATCCAGTCAGGTTTGTTTTTTTTAATTATTTTTTAAAATTTTCTTACTTGCACAGTATATTGATACAAATGAATTAGTTTTATTTTATATAATCAGATCCAATGTGCATGACACAGATAATAATTTATTCACGTCAGTTTCGTAACTACTTTGTCATTTCATGCCTCACTCCTTTGTAATTGGATTTTTAATTCACGCCTGTCCAGGTCAAGATGTTCTTACACTAGCGGTTGACGCTGTTGCAACCTTGTGGGTTCTCGCCGAAACCAATGTAGACTGCTTCATTGTTCAATAATCTCAGATGATTTGTGTACACACGTTGGATCTGTTGAAAACATGAAGTGTTTCATCAAAGGTCTCACTCCTCAGTGTGAAGCAAATTTCCCCATTTCTGTAGAATCACCCAAATGCACCTTATGTAAATACTAGCTAATTTACCGTTTTTTTTTCTCGCTAGACCAACGAACCCACCCACCGGAAGCCTCGCAGGTCAATTTTTTTCCTTTCGATGCAACATACAACTGCTGCGGCAGCGCGGTTGCACCATTTCATTACAACCCTTATAAAATCTAAACCACTCGTCCAAACTCTAGGAATTAATGATGGTTTTGATCCTTTTTAAATGCGCAAAACAAAAAAAACTATTTTTTATGATTAATGATTAAAATTGATGATTAAATTTGATGAATTCTGATTTTTTTCCTTCTTAAATTCCTCTCTTAAATTGAAGCACTTCAACACTTCTATTTTTCATAACGTTTTTTCGATAATTTTGATTAACCATGGTAGAGAGACGTATGCTGTTGCGGACTTTTTTGTAGAACTCTTCGAGGCGAACAATATTGTCTCTAACATCTGTCTCTAACAGTCTAGGCAGCGTAAGTGAATATGGCCGATTTCATCAACATTTATCTTCAACTACATTTGTTATCTTTCTTTTCATACATTAAAAAAAATAAAAGTTAGCCTATGTTCATTCTGGACTTACTACCCCCTTGCTAAATTTCATCACGATCGGTTCTGTGGTTTAGTCGTGATTAAGTAACAAACAGACACGCTTTTGCAGTACGCTTTTATATATTAGTATGGATGCCATTTTCTTTTACAGTCTGAGCAGTTCCGACAACTGCTCGGTTGGGACGGGCCATTGAACAACAACTTGCGTCCAGTGCAGTGTGTGAACAACCGCGAAGTCTACTATTATCCGCCGTGCTCTCCTTGCACTTGTGAGTTTACGCCACATCTTTGTGATGAAGCCCAGCACCCCTCCTTCTGTAACGTATAATGGATTCCTGGGACCAAGTAAAACACGTTTGAATGTAATTTATATATTTATTTCTTTTGTAAGCAAGTTTTCTGTCTGAATAAAGATTATCGACAATTGTTTTGCTTGTTTTTACTAAGAATTTTATACGAGGAAATCATCCTGGACCGGGTATTTCTCAGGTTTTCTCTGGGGTAGCGGTGCATTTTTTATACAGACTCGCTAGGCTCTTGCCTAGGGGCGGGATCTATTGAAATAATAAATTTCGAATTCAGTGCTTTTAAAAGCTACGATTTATCATCAATACTTGGCGAATAATCTCTAGTTTGATAATAATACACTCTTGTGAAATTAGTTTCTTGTGTTTTATTAAATACAAATTTGTTGGTATTATGTTAATATTATAACACGTACCGAACTATTTTTATTTTTGGGAGTGTTTTGAAATGTTAAATCCACCTCTGCCTTAGGACCCTTGATCGGAATTGATGGGATGATCCCTTGCTTGCTTGCGGAGAGTAAATTAGTTTATTTTCCTCCGCGTGGTCATGCGCAGTTTTCAACTGCTTTCTTGACAATAAAGTTTGTTTGATAAACAACGTTTAGTTTACTTCAATTAATTTATGTATTTACGGACACCTTAATTACAAAAAGAATACCATGAAATTGCACGGAAATAAATCCATGTTTGCGCACTGAAATCATGTTTGAGAAATGACGCATGCTTTTTGTTCAAATTACCCGGAAAAATAAATAAGCCGTATGTGGAAAAGTATCTAAATTATGCTTCTGCATGATTTAATTTCATTCGTTTTGGACAAGACATACGAGTGTTTCTTTTCATGTAAACTTCATATTGAAACATTTTCGAAAATTAATAAACTTGCCTGAAGGTGCAAAAGGTAAACTTATTGCAGAACAAAATAGATTAAGACTAATATGCAATAATTAGATTTTCTTTCAATAAGAAAAAAAATTAGTCATGACAGAATCCTGAAATAGCCGATAAACATTCTATGTATTGTTATACATGGAATATATGTGTATCAATGTAGTACATAATCACCAATGAATATTTTTTGTATTTTAATAATAAAACGTCTTCATAAATACTAAATAATTCAATGTTTATGAGTAGAAGAGTTAGGTTTAAAGTTTAGATCTATACAACTGAGGAAATGGGTCTTTGGGGTTTAATGCGATACAAGTTTGATGAATCCATTCGTTACGAAAAAAGATGATTCAATCTAGCATTATAGACGGCAATAAAGTTACAGAAACGCATGTAGACAAAATGGAATGGATTGTTTCAGATTAATCGTGAGACTTTTCAACTTCTTTAATCTCTCAAATAAAAAATGGAAGAAAGAAAACTATAGTAATTGCTAAATAACGACCCCACAATGCTATCAGAGATCTGAAGAATGCAAGCCGTCAAGCAGAAAACAGACTTCCCTTCGTTTGCCAAAATTATATTGTTTCAGTGTTGTTTAACTTTCCCACACATTTTATCTGATTCTAAAGGTATCTCAAAACATTTTCCGCTGTTGTATAAATGTATTACGGTAACCTAAGCGATGTGCGATTATATCTTTAATACTTTTTACCTCTGGAGTTAAATTCAGCACTGGAAAAAATTGAACGTATTGATTATTATAGTGAATTATTCTGAAGTAATATCATTTGCGTCTATACAAGATGAAATATACAACTAATAACTTAGAAAATATTACTTTTTCTAATAAAATTTTTATATAAATTTTTTGGATTTAACTTAATATGACGCTCTCTCTTGTAACAGATTGTGTGAAAAGTTTCTGGAACCAACACATACATTGTAATAAACCTAGTTTGCTGAACAGATGTTTTTTATACCAAATTATTTTAATTTTCTCGCAGTTTCTCATCTCGCTCTTGTGAATATCAAATTCAGCATTATTGTAATTCCACATCAGTGACCAAAACCTGCTACAATTTCGAAAACATGTACATTTTTAACAATTTTGAAAGAACGATTATCAGCTATATTATCATATAAAAATTTCCTAAACGAACCACATCATTCAAAGTCAATGTGACTTGTCGAATCAATACTTAGATAAAAATATGTTTGCTAATTCCTTAGTATTTTTTATGAACTTGTATCTTCGGACAATATGTTAAAATAATTTCAACAGTATTTAACAAGGCGTAGACCCATCGGTCTAATTTAAAACTAATGGCAGCGAGAGATGTGGCAGCGCATCTAGTCCAAAACGCTAGAAACCGAGCCGTTTGTGGTAAGTGAAAATTAAGTTTTCACGTACTTCAAATCAGTTCTGATGTACATATAAACTGTGTTATAGTAATTATGTTACGGTCTCCGTAACAATGTTAATGCAAAATCCTTTTATTATTATGTAATGTGAAATTCTTTTTATTATTATATATGTATTAACGACTGTCTGCATATAGTAAATTATAGGCAGTCACAATTATTTTTCTTGGTCTGCACGTGTGAAAAGCCCAACCTCACGAAAGGCACGCAGAAAAACAGTATGTTACTTCCGTTGACTAGGCTGTCAGCGATCCGAGGGACCGTGGGACCCAAGCTTGGTCAGCAATGCGCCCTTATGGCGGGGTTGTCAACCAACCAATACGAGCAGGCGACAGTTTCATCATAACCCTGCCATCTTGAGAGTCTTAATTGGATTGATACCTCCTCCAGAACGTTAAATTTTGAACAAACAAAGATATTTCTCCAACGATCCAGGAACAAAGAGTAGAAATCAACAGTGTTAGGTGAGCCCTGCACTACGCAAGACGTATCTTCAATATATACAATGAATATTTCCATTGCACTTGTACAATTTTTCTTGATTCGGTATTTTAATAAGTATCAAACAGATGCTCGATTTTTGTGGTCATATTCCGTTTTCTTGTTTTATGATTCAATAAGTATCGTTTAGATGCGTTAATTTTTGTGTTCATGAATCGTTTTTCTTTGTCTTGTGTTTGAATAAGTATCGATCAGATACGATTAATTTTGTATTCGTGATCCGTTTTTCTGTGTATCAATCAATAAGTATCAATCAATAAGTTCTGATAAGTATCAATCAGATACTCGATTATTGCAGTCATGGTCCGTTTTTCTTCTCTTATGTTCAAATAAGTATCAATCAGATACGTATTTTGTAACAGGATCCGTTGTCTGTGTTATATGTTGCAATAAGTATCAATCAGATACGTGAGTGTTTTATTTATAATCCGTTATACTGTGTTCCGTGTTTCGATAGGTATCGATCAGATAATTTTATTCTTTGTATTCATGAATCGTCTCATTTATTCTATATTGTAATAAGTATCATTTAGATACTAGAACATGGCGAATCAGGATTCGTTTTGGTTGCTTTGTATGGTGTAGTTTTAGGCCTTAAACAGGCACTCTTAGTTAAATCCTTGTAATTTGGTGCTGGCTTCATACAATGTATTTTTGAGTGTTAATTAAGTGCTGTAGTAATGTTCCTGTAGATCATTGTTAGTTTGCATGATATGCTTTATAAACGTTGGTAGCAGCTGTTATCAATTAGAATAATAAATAATGTTTAATCTGGCAATGTCAGTCTTTTTCGATGTCATTGTAGGGGTAAGAAGGTGATCCTGGCTCACATTCCACATTCCGTTCGATTCGCCTCTCGTAATTGTGTTGATACATCCACAGGCCAGCGAGTAGCTTCGTAGGTAGGTAAATAAATAATTTGTTAGATCAAACCTTTAATTGGGTTGTGAAAGGATAATTTTAAAGACCCTCAGTTTTCAGGGTGAGACGCCGAAAGGATAATTTTAAAGACCCCTCAGGTGGAATGTATCAATTATATTACTTATTTCTGTGATTTTCTGTCTGGTCTTAGATAAAGCCACTTAAACGGTGCTCGTCCCTAACCACGGTGGGGAGATGGGCGTAATTCTACTTCGATTCTAATTAAATCGATGCAAATACTTCTGATAATATCTATGTCCTGTTAACATTTCCACTATTCCGGTCATTTTCTCTTGTTCTCTGCGATACATAAGGCATAAGTACTTACAGTTATTTCCCTTTTGGTGCCCTATCCCATTCTATTCGCAACGATTTTATTAATATACCTGTTAACTGCCCCTTACATTCCCTCTCGCCGTATGTCACGATTTTCCCATCCAATACTATTTGACCTCGCCACATAATAAATCTCAGTACCAACTTCTGAATCATCTTCACTGCCGGTAATAGTCCAACTAGAACGTTCAGCGCATCTGTAGATAACGTACAATACGCTCCACTCAACCTCAATAGACACATGGGCTCTATCTCCTCTATCTATTTGCATTGCTCTTGGCTGGTCCTTCTCTGTGCTTCAATTATGCATTTCCGCCATATTGTTATCTGGGGGAATGTGACTCGCTGTGAAAACTTGTGAAAACATAACACAAATTTATGGGAAGTATAGATCAAATGAAATTACGAGTGAACAAAAAAACCGTTTAGATGCGTATTGTGTTGAAAGCATGTTGGAGCTGAGAAAACAGACAATTATACTTGCGATTTTGATAATTCTGGGATAATTCTGACGCCTGGGATAATTCCACCATTGAGGAGCTTTGCCATAAAAAATATTACCTTTACATATACAATGACAGTTAAGTATCCTTAAATTCTAGAGAAATCGGTTGAACTTCCTACCGATAATCTTAAAGTTCGGATTCCGGAAAGAGATGTGAGATCTATATTACTGGTTTTTCGTATAACAGGTAATGCAATATATGAATTATGTCCAGGTCCTAGATAAGAGTACTTAGATGAGAGTCCTTGGAAGAATGATTGGCTCTATTTTAATCTGTTCCTAACTTGCTCTAGGAAACCTTGGAAAGAGAAATGTGACCTTCCCCTCCTTAAACTCCTGACTCCTTTCCTCAGCGAAACGAAACCTGGAGGAGTAAGAATATAATTTTTGTCACTGTGACCCACAGTAATATTGATTATGGATTTGTCTGAGAGCAGCAGAACGTTTCTAATGCATTTTGACTCGCACTTCTTTGTATTGATAGCAATTATTTCCCACCCAATGATTCTCGTGAACAACCCTTACTTAGTCTTGGGAGATGCCCTAATCTTATAGAACTAGCGACAGGAGAAAAAAGAGTGATAACCTCATTCTCAGCATTGACAGGCATAGCTTTTATTACCCAACTCACCCAGAGTGCAACGAGCGGCGGCGTGGAGCGTCCGGCGACGAGACAGCAATACTGACGGAGCGTATGGCGAGTCTTGTGCAATATTGTAAAGATAGTTTCAGAAAGTAGTTTTGACTGAGACAGTTGATGTTATTTCAGGCCGAAAGGAAACGAGGTAGAAAGAATTCGGCAGAGACCGTGAACGTCTATTCTGACCGACGAGTGTTATAGGAAATTCGGAAAGAGACCGTGGAGTCAATTCTAACCGAGAAGGAGAGTTGAAGGAAATTCGGTAGAGGCCGTACAAATCAATTCTAACCGACAACGCGGAGTGGGGTCACATATCTCTCTCTCCTATACCCCCTCAACTCCTCTCTCCATCACGAGCGCCAATGTCTCGCGTATGTATATTGTGGCTCTGTATCGCTCAGTCAGTAGTTCTGTGTCGTTTAGGCAAGCGCTTCTGATGCGCGGGACATTCTATTCCGCCTCACAATTCACTGGAGATATATCTTACATTTTATTATTCTAATCAATTCGAAACTTCTCTTGAAAAAAAACCTCAGAAAGAAATTACTATTAACTAGTAGTAGATGTGACAAAACTAAGTAGACAAAAATGTCTTCTATTATTTTCTGGGTACGATTATAACTAAATAATCTTACTATTGAAGGGTTGACTGGTTGAAGGTGTGAGTTAAATTTTTCAAAATATGAGTTAGCTGCAAGATTGTTTTTCATGCTTTTAAAATGGTAAATGCGTTATTATTTTAATATATTATTTTAAATTGGA
Organism: Laupala kohalensis; assembly: GCA_002313205.1. Taxonomy (NCBI): domain Eukaryota; kingdom Metazoa; phylum Arthropoda; class Insecta; order Orthoptera; family Trigonidiidae; genus Laupala; species Laupala kohalensis. Next base: position 1,361,499 of record NNCF01127001.1, on the reverse strand, counting down.
GAAACAATATATAGTGTAAAAGCTTGAAGTAATTTATCTGAAAACTGCACATTACTTAAACATCCATATTACTTAACAGTTTAATATAATCAACCCTGCAATTTGTTTCACTTGATGTAGTCCATGAATTAATGTGTGACAAATGTTGAAATGTCATGTAAAGGAAAATATCACTAAAAATTGTAAACAGTCCAATGAAGGAGGGGTAATCTACTGGCTCATTAAGATAGTTCTTAAATAATTGGAGACATACTGTCTCTCTTGATTTTTTGTTATTCTCAAATATTGATTTATATAATTTTCTTGAAGATTTTCTTCGCTTTTTTGTCTTTCTGTCATCGTGTAAGGACATAATGTGCTATGAACCATGAGTTAGTGTTATTTTTGAAACTGATCAAATATTGGTAGCCTGGTTCAATTAAAGTTTTACCTTTGACCTATGACAGTGGCATTCTACATATTCTTGCCATTTTCTTCTTAACGTTGTTCCAAAGTTCTTTGACATGTTTGCATTCTGTAAGACGATGTTGTATCGTGTCTTGTTTTCCGCATGACTCGCAGTTCCCAGTCTCACACATCTGTAAAAATCAGTTCACAAGTGTCACTAGGATTCGAACCCACCTTGTTGTGACGGAACAATCATAGCAGTGCTTTAGTGTTCTCAGCCAATTACACTTTTGCTGGGAGAGGTAAAATGTCTGTTGAAAAATTCGAACAAATAAATAGCCACTCAAGTCTGCGTGTTTTAGTCGGTTTGACAATGAATGGCATTCTGACAATGAAAGAAATTCACGAGTTCGTAATTATACCCCAAGTATTAAAATTTTAATAAAAATATTGAGTAGGAATCGGGTCTAATATATATCCAAACCATATTTTCAATAAATATTTATTCATATAGCATCTAGGTTTACATTATACACTTGGAGAACAATGTTTACTAAAGAAAAAGGTACATGCTCTATAAATTTAAACTAACAGTTTTCGTAGCAATAAAATAGCAATCGCATCGTCCAATTTTACTAAGCTCCATAAACTCAAATTCCCCCTCTACAGAGTAACACGGGGCAGTCTGATCAGATGAGGTATTTCAAACCTTTCTTCTTATAGTCGTAGATGAAAGAAATAATTTCCACAAGGAATACCTAGAAAGAGAGAGAATTTGCGCAGGTGATTTAAACTTTCGCTTTACTTGAACGCAAAGGCCACTTCATTTGAAAGTTAAAGTATACTTTTGAAAAATATTTAAAAACTGTTCCAACTATTTTATTTTTCTTAAATATACTGTATTCATAGTGTAATTAGTATATGTTTAATCCGCATTATCGGTAAAGTTTGGTATAGATGCAGTGAAATAATTTCCACTCACATCGCGTACTTTTTCGTTTACCAATGGTGAGAATCCAAAGAGTGAGTTTGTAGATATGTCATTATAATGTTATTTTTAATGGAGAATAGAAGATAGTGTGCATCTCATGTTTCTCATTGTATTTGGAATCTTCAACCCACACGAACGTCCGTAGTCACGAATTCACGTCCAATGACTGTGTATCCAATGACGGTGAAGAGAAAGAGAGAGAGGGAGAGGGAGANAAACAAGAATCTGTGGTTGTATTTCACAATTTCATTTGAATAAATTAATGAAAGAGATTTCAGTTTTAGTTATATTTGTTGTAATCTAAAACACGTTTTTTGTAATATTAATCTCGGATCACGATTTTATATGCTGCACGATTACAACCAGTGTTATATTGTAGATCATTGTATTATTAGAACATGTAATTTATTAGTTCCTTGAGTGGTTTAATGTGATTTATAACACGAGAAATACAATTTTGTGTTATTAATTCATATTTTATACAAAAGTTTTCGATATCGAAGAAAGAAAGAAAGAAAGAAAGAAAGAAAGAAAGAAAGAAAGAAAGAAAGAAAGAAAGAAAGAAAGAAAGAAAGAAAGAAAGAAAGAAAGAAAGAAAGAAAGAAAGAAAGAAAGAAAGAAAGAAAGAAAGAAAGAAAGAAAGAAAGAAAGAAAGAAAGAAAGAAAGAAAGAAAGAAAGAAAGAAAGAAAGAAAGAAAGAAAGAAAGAAAGAAAGAAAGAAAGAAAGAAAGAAAGAAAGAAAGAAAGAAAGAAAGAAAGAAAGAAAGAAAGAAAGAAAGAAAGAAAGAAAGAAAGAAAGAAAGAAAGAAAGAAAGAAAGAAAGAAAGAAAGAAAGAAAGAAATAGGAAGAAATAGGAAGAAATAGGAAGAAATAGGAAGAAATAGGAAGAAAGAAAGAAAGAAATAGGAAGAAAGAAAGAAAGAAAGAAATAGGAAGAAAGATAAAGAAAAGAACCTATAGTATTAATATGAGTTAATACATTTCAATTTGATTGGAATAAATAAGATGGATTTGTCTTTTTTTATTTATTCATATCTGAAACGAGGTTTTCATATTATTGATCTCTGATTATTTTTTAGGTTGCAAGATTACTACCAAATTTTTATATCGTGGATAAATGTCACTAGAAAATGTAATTTATTTGTTCCTTGAGTAGTTTTATATTATTTATAACTCGAGAATTAAACTTTTGTGTTATTAGTTCATATTTGAGACAAACGTTTTCTATATTTATTTAATTCCTTTTCACATATATGAAAAACTTAAGAGAATCGCAAATTATGTGAAATTACTTTCGACAATACACATCATTTGTAGGCAATGAGATTTGATTTCTTTACTTCACTGTATAAATATAAGAAATTATAGGAATATTTATAAGTAATTTGTGATTCGAATTATACCAATTCCATACGATATCATGCAATTATATTCAAATTCTGTTAAAAACTATATTTTATCACAGTATTACGCAAACGTTTTTTACAGAAACTGTAATATCTTTTACATTGCCTACGAAGACCTTGCGAGACAATGAATCTCGAGATGTCGTTTAAATATAAAGAATGGTAAAGTTTATTGAAGTCAAGAATATACAGAATATTTTTATTACAAAATGTGTGTAATAAATAATACAAAACATTTCTTTAATAGCGGTGTAATTAAACATTTTATCTCGTTACGATTTACCAGTGGTACTATTAGTCTTCCAAATATGGGCGCCGTTTCAAATAGACCTACAATTGGTCGAACGAAACTTCCCCTGTCGTAGGGGAAGCAAGAGGAGAGAGGCGTTGCAAACCTAACAGATCCAAAACTGGTCAGAGCGTGGGACTTAGAAAAATAAATGGGCCCTTTTATGTTATCAGTAGTGTACCATATTCTTTGTTGTAAATTCCATTCTCTTAATATTCAGTCTTTTGCAATTCCTTGCATGGAAATAACTATTTCGAAATTGTAATTTGATGCATCATTTAAATCAGATAAGAACCATATACCCAATATCTTTAATTTTCTAATTATTTGAATATTACTTGATTGAAATTGTCCTTCGGCAAAGGGTAGTATTTTGCTTTCTACCATTTTTATTTCGTCACCTGCTCTTTACCGTATTTATGTATCACTTCTAGAGTTTTTTGCAGATCCTCTTCTTTTTCTAACTCTATAGTTACATCATCCGCATATGCTTTGAGAGACAGCATTTTTAGAAGGTTTGACGAGTCACTGAATTTTCTGTGTAGAGCTATTACTAAGGGATTAAAAAACAACACAGAATAACATCATAGACAGCAGGCATCCTTGTCTCATTGATCTATTGACTGGAATTTTATCCGATAGAAACCCATTTATTTGTATTCTTGAATTAATGTGTGCATATAACGTTTGTATCCAGCTGCATAATATATTACCAAAACCAGTCTCTTGTAACACGGCGTGCAGATATTTGTGATTTACATGATCGAAGGCCTGTTTAAAATCTATTGACAATATTCCACCTGTCTTCTCTTCAATTGTATTATATACGATTCCATCTCTAATATCATTAACTTTACCCATAATTCGTCTTCCTAGAACTGCAAACGCCTGTGCAGGATGTATTACATCAGGAAGAATTTGTTTTAATCTATTTCCCACAACACGTGCAATAATCTTGTAGTCGGTGTTCAACAAAGTAATTGACCTCTAATGTTCTAAATTTCTCGCTTTTGGTGACTTTTTGACGAGTACAATTATTCCATAATATTGTGATTCAGTTAGTTTTCCCCTTGAAAGAACTGTCTTGATTACTCATGTACATTTTTCCCTACAATTTCCCAGAATACTTTATAGAATTCTACAGGTATTCCATCAGATACTGGGGATTTATTATTAACTCCGAAAAAAACTATTTCACTAACCTCGTCAAACGATATATCAAAGTTGAAAATGGCCCTTTTTTCGTGGTTCATTTTCCAACACTTTATCGCGTCCTTAATCTGCTCATAGTGGTTACTTTCTTCTGTCACCTCGAAAAATATGATATGCATGATTCATGATTTGAGACCGATCCACAACCAATCCTTCATTACTTTGGAAACCTGAAATAAAATTACAACTTTTGCATTTCTTATCAGCAATCACGTGATACATACTGGCTAGTTCATTTTGCGATGTCAAATCTCTACCTCGAATTTTAGCTGCTTCCATCCTTTTCCTATATATACTAATGATTAGTGCTTGGAAATACTTTTTATTTTTATTATCTCCCTTAGATATACTAGACTTCCTACTTATTTCGTTCAGACAAAGGAAATATAAATTTAACTTCCGTTCTTCCCGTTTTTTCAGTCCTGAAAAGTATTTTAAAAATTTCGTAACATTCACTTTTACACATTGTTCCCACCATTCTGTTACATCTACATAATTATGTTTCTTTGACCGAAGTTGTTTCCAATTTTTAATAAATGCATCTCTAAAATCATTGTCATTTAGGAGTGAAATATTCATCTTCCAATAAGACCTTCCTCTCGCCATCGGTCGTGATGGAAGACCGATTTTCACTACGCCAGCGTGATGATCAGAAAAGGGTGCGAGAGCAATATCTATATATGATATTTTATCAATCAAATCTTTTGATGCGTAGAATCTATTAATTCTAGAGTCGCTAGATCTTCCCTTGTACTTAAATAGTCTGCCCTTTCTTTTTTCTTCCCATATATCTTTTAAATTCAGTTTTTTTACTACAGAATTTAAACTTTTGCAGAATGTTGGTTTCCCTTGACAGTCCTGATCTGATCCAACCCTGTTAAAATCCCCTTCTATAATGAGATGTTCTTTACTATTTATTATTAAATATTCAAGATCTTTAGAAAAAAAGCATTTCGCGCTCCTCTGCTATTGTTTCCTGACGGCGCGTATACATTTACACGTGGTGTTCCATTTACGTCGCATTTTATCCCCCTCCCTGACGGCAGCATAACTACATTGTTGACCTCATACCCTTGTTTGAAGAGGATGGCCGTGCCTTTTCCCGTTTCACCAACATTGTATATTATTCTAAAACCGGGGATGGAATTAAAATTTTCAATAATTACTTCTTGAAGAAATATTATGTCCTATTCATTAGCTTTAATATGACCATTTAGCATTTCCTTTTTCGTTACAGAAATAATTGCACAAATATTAATAGTTTCTATTTTTGTTGTATATTCCATTTCTCAGATGTTTGAATGGTTTGTAATGAGGAGTACTTAGACCTCTCCCAAAAGTATACCTTTTTCTAACACGACTATTCGAGCTAGAATTTCCTTATCGTTACATTCTTTTTTAGCACTTTCTATCACTGTAAGTAAATATTTGGTTTTTAATTAACTCTTTTGCTAATTGTAAAGCATATTTAGTGGTATCCGCATTTAGTATTATGAAGAGTTGTGCTTTAGTCACAGCAAAATCAATACTCCACGTCATCTTCTCTACCATATCCTTAATATTGTGTCCATCCTTTTTCGAAGCTTTCGCATTGGTTTTAATGCTTTGATCCTTCTCAGTATTTTTTGATTCATGTTCTTTGTTCTTGGTTTCTTTTTTGACCTTACTTTTGTTTTTCTTTCTTTTTTTTTCTTTTCTGAGGACATCTCAGTATTTCCTTCTAATATATTTTCTTCCATTTGTGTCTGTACTCCTTCTTCCCCTACGCTGTAAATTACAAGTTCACTGTCCCCTTCATTACATGTTTGGTCTTCCGAAAACTTTGTTTCTTCTTCTGTGTTAATTCTTTGTACTATCTCTTGACCTAGATATTGTTTCTCCTCTCCATACTTTTTCTTCACCTGTCTGTCACCCATAATCATCTTAGACTGGCTTCTCTATGTTCTAATGCTTTTCGAGACAAGTTTCGTATATTAACTGTTTCTCTCTTGTTTTGTGAACTTCCTGATGATATCCACCACAATCTGCATTGGCGTTAGTATTATTTGCGTGTCCATCACCTTGTTCATTTCCTTCTACCACTCGACATCTCGGAAACCAACTTCTCAAAAAATCCTTCATTTGTCGCTCCTTCATCTTCTACATTTTTCCCGCGCACTATGTCCGCCATTGTGATGTGGATTCTACCTTCCCCTTCTGCCCTCTCAACGGACGTCTGAGCTTGCCTTTCTCCCTCCCACACTGCCTTCTCTGTCTGTTATATTAATTTTGCTTATTTCCTTTCGTGGCATTGTACATTCGCGTGCAAAATGATTTGCTAATCTACAGACAAAGCAAAAATTATTTTATTATTTAGAAATATTGTCCATTGGTGTCCCTGTACCGAAATGTTTATTGCACTCGGGATCGTCGTCCCGTTCAAAATTACATATGCGAATCAGGTGAAAGATTTCACATGCGCCAGGTCATCCGTCAGTCCCAAATTAATTTCTTTAATCGGATTTACTATTTGTCCAAATCTGATCAAAATATTAGTTAAAGACTCATTTTCTATTGTCGGACATACGTAATATAAGAATTTTTTTTCCCCTCTATTCCATTTCTTTATATTTTCACTTTAATCTCTTTAATCATTAGAAATTCTTTACTTACCAATTTCTCCACCTCGTCATTTCCTTTTAAATACACGCACACTACCTCCGCGTATCCTTGATGCGTAGGTCACTGCTTCTGCTGTGACGACATCTGCAACAGCCCTCACGCAGTCTCCCACCTTTATACTTTCTTCATATCCCAACAGAATAGCGTTTTTCTTACTTGGTCGCTGGCCGGCGTCTGAACGCCCATGCACCAGGGGTCCCCCCCCCTGTGCATGGCGAATCTTTACTTTTCACTAGAAAAGCCAAATCACGAAACAGATACACACAAACTTCACAAAGCTTCTGAAGTCAGTTCAAAATGTCACCCTCACACGCTCTAAAACACAAGAATCCTCCGCCACACTAAAATGTTCAACTGTTAGTTTCACTCCGTAAGTACTCTCCAGATACGTCTTATCTCTTCGGAGTCTACCTACGTACTGCTACCCACTGATCCACACTTTCTCCAATAGTCATATGTAGTACATAATTAATATAGTCATAATAGTCATATAAGGTTAAAAAGCAGGTAAAAACTCTCAATCGGAAAGCAAGAAAACAAGAGACCTTCCACTAATTCTAATCGAGATGTCCAAATGAAATGGTTGGGATGGGGCTACAATATAATGTACAGAGTCGAATCAAGGTACAGATAGCATTACTATGAATAACGAGAAACAATTATGAACGTGCAGTGACATTTTTATGTTCGTCTTTTTTTATTAATATCAATATAAATATCAATGACGTGATACGCGAGGAAGTTAATAATTGAGGAATTCACATTACTTTATATAACCTTAACAAGAATAAAAAACTAATATCACATTTCAACTCATTAACTTGTTTGCTATGACATGATTCATTGCTCTGCATATTAACTATACGAGAGAAATTTCGGATTCAGTGGTATTTAAACATTACTGCTGCACAATGGATACATTACTGTTAATACGCATGTTGAAGGCTTAGCGTTGACAAAACACACGAGTCTTGGATCTGTTCATACGCCAAGGAAGAAGGAGAGTAAAGGAAGAGGCACAAGCAATACTATATATATATATTAGTATTTAAAAATTTATTTACAAAAAAATATACGAACACACAATAACTCTAAAATAGAAATAAATATTGAGCTCTGCTTTCCCTTTGTAAAATTGGCTACTTAAAAAATGGCTGTAGACTTAATGACGCTAACATACAAAATTGTAAAATAGCATGGTCGACCATCAATACATCACGGGGAATAAAATTCGATTCTCACAATGGACCAGCACTGTGTCAAAAATATTTCGTTGTACAGAAAATACTCAGAAATGAAACTTAGGTATCTGTTTTCCCTCCACGTGGATTTTTGTACCTCACCATTATAATAAAAATGGCAAGAAAATATCAGAAATATCTGTTGTTTCTGGTGAATTAAATAACATGAATGACAAATAGGAAACATGTTATTCATATATATTCTTTATAAGGTCAGAAACATTGGCAACACCAACGCTTAGTTTCAAACAACTAACAAGAATACGATGGCCAGTCAACACAGTTTCCATCGTCATGATTGTCTGCTTATAGAGACCATTCAAATTGCCGCTCACTTTCGTTCCTTTGTCCATGTTTGTTCCTTCGACTCGCGGCTTCCGTTGTCACTCAACATCCACGTAGTACACCGGTCTGCCGTTAGATGGCTGAACAGGTCTGAAATTTTGATCGACCTCGCCGTCCAGACCTTCCAATGTGCGAAACTCTTCCAGCTACGAAGAGACATGAAATTAATACAACATAATTTTTCGAAATAGACATATTTCTCTAAGAGGTCGTAAGTGAATTGTAATTACTATCTTCCTCATATAATTTTACGCTACGACCAAATAGCCCGTTGCACTGCTATGTCATTCTTCGGGTTCTTTCAGAGAACATCGCGGTTTACCATAATTAAGCAATAAATAAATTATAATCAACAAAAAATGGGAAACTTGTCTTACTAGATTTTGCGGTTTATTTTCTCAAATTTATTACTGCTACAAGGAATACACAACAGGAGAATTCCCAAGCAAACTTAAAGAAAGTATAATTGTACCATTGTTTAAAAAAGGGTAAAGGGACTTCCTGCAAAATTATGGGCTGATTGCTTTGCTGTCTGTATTGTCAAAAATTATAAAAATGCTTACTTGCAAAAGAATCATTTACTGAGAGATAAACATAGTTATAGATTAAGTTAAGTAAACCATATTGTACACTCAATCAATTTCTGTTAGTTTTTATTAGACGTTAGATATTACAATAAAGGTTTCCAAGTCCTTTATTTTCTGTAAGTTTTAGTTATTGTAAATTTGCTATTTACACGCAGCAGTGAGCCACTCAGCAAGCAAGTGGCGAATCAGTGAAAACGACTGCTTTACTAGTGATACCAATTGTCAAACAGCGAAAGACAACTTTTTTGGGTTGATATATTGATAACATTTCTGCACCAGCCATCACTACTAGATGAATAGCAATTCCGGTAATATATTTGTAAATACCTTGTAAAGTCTATGGAATAAAAATATTTCTATTCTATTCCATATGCAAAAAAATAAAATAAAAAAAATAATCAAAACAACATTTCCAAGTTAAAAAAAAAATATTAAGAGAGAAAAAGTTAACGTTCACCTGCTCTCTACTGACGGGAAGTGGTCGAGCGCTAACCAACCACGTGACCGCTTCTGAACACGGTGGGGTCGTGAGAGAGCCATCGTACATGACGTAGTCCTCTTCAAACTCTTTCATTATACGCGCCAGTGGGAAAGGAGGCAAAGGTGCAGAGAGCTCCGCGCCCCTAACGGCGTTCAAAGCGGACAACAGCGGTTCCAGCGCCGAATTAGGTGCACGGCGTACCTGTACATAAAATCATAGAGATGAGTTCAGTTACGTATTACTACATTTACATTCTCGAAAGACAAAATATTTCTTATATATAAAAATACGATTTATTTGTATATTTGCTACCTATGATCGTGAAAACTAAAAATGTTATCGACTTGGGATTTTTTTTCATTTGAAGTAGAACCACTAAAATTAAAATATAGGCTACGTTAAAGTCTGAAAAATTGTTTCACAATTTTTTTATCAGACGTTAAAGAAGACTCTAGTGGTTCCGTCAGAGACTATAGTTATTGCGCCTCGATGCTTCTTAGTAGAGTGGCCTCCCGTACCGTTAAATTGAGTGAATAAGCTTAGAAAGGACTGATTATTTATTTTCATTTTTACACAGCTCTCGCAAATGGAAATCCGCGGATTTTCATATAAGTTCTATGCTTTAACTCAATTAGACATAATGAAGGATTGCTAGATTAGTTTGTAATCGTCGTGTCGAAGTGTTGCAATAAAAGAATAATTACACAAACAGAATTTTAATTTATGACCAAGCCCTCAATATTATTACAATAATTGCAAGTGTGGACAAGAATCCTGGAGAAAATTAAATTGTTTTAAGTACCGTTCTTATTATTTAATTTACTTAGTATTTTAATCTCACTGAAACTAATCTCATGTTATTCGAAAAAACACGCATTGATGCATTCCAGAAGATGTACGAGAATATATTTTGATAAGTAGTTCAAGCCTGCCTAAATGAATTTTTCTTTCCTAATAAATCATCGATCATAGAGCATGGGTCAAAATATAAGTAAATTTACGACAGAGATCTAATAAACTTACTCTGAAGAGATAAGACACAACGACCAATCCATCACTGAAGCGTTCTGCATTCTGCTGAGTCCCATACTCTCTCTTGAAGTGCACTGCATGCATCTCCATGGGGAAGCTGTTCGCAAAAAACAATGACAAAATATTAAATATCTTTTATTGAAATTAACCCCTTTTTTATTGTTTAATATTCAGTAAGTTTTGTACAGAAATTCTTTATTATTACGATCGTCACAAGTAGAATCGCGATTATTGACACCATAAATAAGTAATTGGAACAAAGTTAGATATATAATTTTGCGCCAAAAAAATAATTATTGATTCTAAATAGTAATGAACAACCAAAATTTACAACACACATTAAAATATTTAACTCAAAATGTATGATTGCAATCTCGTACTAGTGATACTTTTCGTGCAATGTTCGCACATGAACTTTAGATTTATTTTTATAAAACAACATTTAATAGTATATGAAAGTGAGCGATGTCGCGGAATCTAATATAGAAATAATAACAGTACAATAGAACTCAATTTATTCGGATTAATTGGAACGAGAATCGGTCCGGATAATCAAATATTCGGATACTTGGATTACTGCCTAAAAAGGTAAAGCAATGACTAATACTTATCGTACTGTTAAGGGAAAAACAAAACAAATATACAAAATACAGATAGAAAACAATTTAATGATTTAGGTCTACATTAGTTAGAGTTATTTCTGCACAATAAAAAAATAAGAATAGTTTTTTTCCGCGATAATTGCCGATCCGTATTATTGGAGTTATAATTCGATATCTACTTCTACAGTAACAATAAACAGATTAATAAATTGGGAGGAGAGAGTCATACCTCACGTTGTGTACGGTGTGTTCACTGCCTAGATGATCGTCAGGGCCCCAGTGGAAGTGTAGTTGCAAGAACTCATACTCTCCATCAAGGGGACCTCCAGAGAGCACGGGTGCACCTTCTCCATCCCACGAGCCCATCACTTGAACTGCATAATGAGGTTGAAGTAATGTTTGCTCTACCATAATTTTACTGACTAACATTTCTAAGCTCTACCTATTGCTCATAACGAAACCGTTACGGTTAATAATTATTAATTAATATAATTAGAAAAAATAACTTTTATTTAATTAATACAAATAACTTTTATTTTATTAGTATAAGTAACTTTTATTTTATTAGTACAAATTACCAATTGAAAAACCAAAAGGAACATTAAAATATTGATTTTTACAAAGCAGGTAATTGTCAATTCTTTTAGGTTGAAAAAATGTTATGTACAAATAAGTTTTCAATAATTTCTCATCCTGTATCTTATGTGTATGAAAACAATAAAGCAAACTAGTTTGAGCTGCCACCATTTTGGTGCCCGATAACGATCTCTATTTTGCGCAGTTATCTTTTACTAAATAAAAGCTTTAAAATAAGGGGAGTCATTCGTTTGGGGTTTACAATTGACATACCTAGCGGAAAAGTAAAAACTGATTCAAACATCAAAAGGTAATTTTTTTACATCAAAAGGTATTTGTGTAATACGCGAAATTTATAACAGAAGTCTCCCTTCATTGGAACTTAACATGTTGAACATTTCATTTGTTGAACATTTTCAATCCGCCTTTGCCTTAGGGCCCTTGATCAGAATTGATGGGATGGTAAATTAGTTTATTGTAAATTAGTAAATGGAGAGTAAATTAGTTTATTGTCCTCCACGTGGTCATACGCAGTTTGTACTGTTTTTTTGACAATTAAAATTAATTAAAAAAATTTTATAGACACATTTTCGATGCAATGAATAGGATTAATAAATCAAACGAAATCCAAAAAATGCACAACATATAATTCATAAATTAAACTCTAATATGTCCTGATATCCAAATCTCAGAAAAGTGTTGAATCCATAACAATCCTCGGAAACGTTCTTTGACCTAGCAGAAAAAAGGCGCACTATACATGTTTAACATTTGGGCGTGATCCACCAATTTGGTTATTTAACCTACTTCATAAATTGTATTATTTAATTATTAAACCCAGAAATCGAGGAAAATAAATGCTCGATAACGCGAATTAAGTGGAAACCTCCCTTTCATTTAGCCAAACCACGTAATAATATATCCCACAGAACTTAACCATGGTTGCCCTCATGGATCATCATTTGCAGCTCTTTAATTAGAAACACTTCTTAAGTTCGTCCTAAGATGGAAAGTCGATGTACCCACCTGTATGTCCTGAGTTGTGCATGGTAAGGTTGAGAGGCGCACGCCAGTAACGTGTCCAGTGCAGCGGAGCACGCGTGCGTAAACGCAGCATGGAGTCAGGCCGCAAATCTATAGGCGACTGACGCACGCCAGCGCAAGCCGGCGAATCCAACGCCCACGTGTCGGGACCTATACACGGATACAAGAATATTTATCAAAATATTCATTTGTACTCTTTGGTTACTTGCTACTTGAATATTTTGGCTCTTTGATCGAATCAGAAAAGATATACAGTATAGTCCCGCAAACTCGGTGTAATGTGGACCGGAAAGGTGCCGAGTTTGTGAAATGCCGGGTTATCGGGAATGAGGGCCAAAAATAAAAACTAAGACACAATAAGTACATTTTTTTTTATTTCTCATATATACATTTACAATGCCATAACATTGAAATACATAAATTTAACTTGATGGAGAAAATACATGACTTACTTTTGGAGTGGAGGGTCAATGAGTGCATTGACCGCGACACTGACTCAGGGAATCCCAGTGCGGTCGTAAACAACACCTGCGGAAATTACGCGAAAATTCTTTCCGTTTAAAGGATCTTATTATTTTTATGCGGTCGCCGAGAAATCCGGAATGCCAGGTTATCGGGTGCCGAGTTTGCGGGACTTTATTGTATCAGTTCATCAATATTTTTGCCATCTCGGAGGCATCTGGTGCCATCTCATGTATCATGCCGGCACTTCACTTGGCGTTGCGTACTTGTGTATTTGCTGACACGGCCAAGAGTAGATGAGCTATTTGCCTGTATTCGATGTATTTCCTCTACTGTGGCAAAAACGCCCGTAGCCGTCCTGTTGTCGGTTTTTAGTCTCACATCACAGGACCCAAATAAGGCAAGTATTTGCGTGAACCGTCCACACTTGGTTTGCCGTGTTTCGCTTAGTGGAGAGCGCGTGATCGAGATTTGTTGATAGTATGGTGCGTTAACCTATATTTTGACTTTTCTTATCCTAAAATTTCTTTAATATGAACTGGAACATTTATATGAGCTGGGAAAACGAAACAGTACAAATATTACTTGCATTATATCAAATACATTCCGTCCATCATTAGACACATACGCGGTACTATTGTGTTATTTGCGTGTTCGGACCACGTGAGGATGACATGTTTGTGATGTTTGCGAGTTCGTCAAATATTTAGTCAAATACAGAGAATTCGCTACACAAATACCGTACTGTCAAGTGAAGTATCAGAGATCAAACAGAAATCAGTAAAGGTGCTTTCAGAGGTGAATGTGTCTATCACCAATCATGTGGAAAATTGGTTATACAAATAAGAAAAATGGTAAAAAATTTAAATACACTAATAAAACAATATATACGATTCACAAGTGTTTATGTTTTAATATTATTCATAATTTTATAATAAATATTTCTATTAACAGTTATAATAAATGAATACAAATTACTGTTTATAATAATCACGTACATTTTATGGTAACTATTAAATAATATTTATGTCAAATGTAATTAAATTCATCCCACATGTTACCAAGAAATAATAAAGAGTTTGAAACAAAACAAAAAAATCGAGAAAATGTCTTTTTTTAGGAATTCACGTAAAACTTAAAACCAGGAAAAATAAATATTTTGCTTCTTACGCATGTTGTCATAAACGTTTGACATTCACAGTATGTCAGTCAGTTTGTTTATTTGGCTGGAGATATCTAGGTGTCATAGAAATGCTTCTTATTTCATTGAAGTGGCAAATGCACGCTTACTCCATTTTGAGGTAGAGTATTAATAACCAAGGTCTAAAATTACTATTTGGAGTATTTCCCTGTATTCCATCTCTTGGTATTTCTGAAAGTTTAATATCTTCTACTAAAAATTACTCTTTTTCCTTTCCGTTTATTCAGAAATAAATGATGAAAATCAAATACGTCAGTAGTATTAGGGTAAAAGCCGCATTGACTTTCTTACTTCAACACTCAATTTACATCCGGGAGCTGTATATTCAGAAATAACCAAACGAAAGGGGAGGGGGTGCCAGCATACTATTAAGTCATAGTTTTAGAAAATACTTTTCCCTGTGGAGACCGCGTCACACACATCTTATGAAATTTCATTCGACGTTTCTCCCGTTCTGTGATGATGCGTCACTTTCAATTGTGAGACTCCGTAACAGTGAACACGCCGATGTCTCTTCACTGTTTGGACGAAACCTTACGTGAAATTTTGTAACTAACGAATAATGAATCATAAAATGTTATCAGATAAAGACGTTTCCATTTACCCAAACAATTTGTTTATTCATGTATTTTATAGCATACATATAACACTATATCTGCACATTTTTATGGAAGCAAGAAGCTACACGAGATACGAAATTGTACTAGGTGTTTTTTTTTAATATCTAAGTTTTGTTTGTTAAACAGTGCATGAATATTTAGAATTGTAAACGTTCGTATGACATATATTTCAATAACTGCAATGTTGAACTCGATAAATTTTCTCTCACCCCTCAAAAATCCTATACTTTTACTTGAACAGGTATATGAATGAATTCTAACTTGAAGGTAGAATTTCTCATCTAATATGAACCTTAACTCCTTTTCCCTTGCCTTTAGGGGTCGGAGATGATGATGAATTACGTCTCCTTATGATATGGCGGGAGAATTACAAGGGTTGCCCTTCCTGACGCACCTCCCCGAGGCGGGTAATGAATGAATGAATGAATGACATGAGGGTGAAAGATGATGAGTGAATGTTGTGGTGGAATGCTAGGTAGGGCAAACGGTAGTACCCCGAGGAAACCTGCCGCGAAACCCGCTTCGTGCGCCATCGTGAATCCTACTTGAATAAGACAGCGTCACCAGAGATAGATGGCGAGTACGCTAGGCCTGAGTTTTTTTTTTAACGTTGTGCCTAAAACTCACAGAATACTTTCTCAGATTTTTTTGAAACATTTATTACAGTATACAGACTGAAAACCTAGAAAATACAAAAAAAGCTTCTCTTGTAGAAACCAAGAGTGTTAGTTTTGTAAAGTACGAGGTATAAATCATGTTCATGTTTCACACGCAATACGAACTTTGTCAAACCAAAATCAAAAATAATTGAAGCGTGTGTTCTGAATAAATTTTTTATATAATAAAATTCGAAGCCGTCTCCTTCCACTTAAATTAGACAAATGAATAAAGAAGTAAATACAATAATAGTGGAAAGGGGAAGTGGTTCTTGATGTTTGATTAAGTTATGAATTAAATTATTAATATCCTAAAATTCTTTACGACTGATATGATTTTGAGCCCTTGTAAGAAGAAGAAAAAAATAAAATAAAACGGCATTACATGAAATAGATGATGTTTCAATGTATCACGACTAATCTTCCACTCTTAAACGTGTTCGTATTAGTCGATTAACGAATTTGTGAACTCTGTCACCAGAAAAATCAGTATTTGTGCCTCATTATCAGTCTTAAATCCTTAAACCAGAAACCAGAATATAGAAATCAGAATTCTATAGTTTTCTCTCCTTGCAATTAATTTTGTGCCAATGAAATTACAAAATTATCAACTTGTTGCAATGTACTCACCGTTGTACCTGGTGTACCCGAAGGGAGGGCGAGGGCGTGGCGTGGGCGCATGACGTAGACGGGGGTGGCGTAGTCTGTCTGCACGTGTCTCGTCAAAGCCACCTATTCCCTCAGGCGTCGAGAACCAGACATTGAACCAACTAGTAGGTGAGGTGACCGCCAAACCTTGGTATTGTAGGCCACCTAGAGAACCTATGCAAACACAATAATCAATTATTAATTGAAATATAATGGAAGTATATTTATTATTTGGTTGCGATTAACGTCATAGTGTGTTTGATCAATCGAGAAGTATAATTGTCAAATCTTCAAAAATAATTATTTCAGGTCTTAGGATATTGTCGTTAAAATACACCGTGAAATACCGTAACTTTACGATATTCTAAAGCACAGAAATGCCATAGTTTGTTCGTTAAGGGAGCCTGTCCGTAGATAAAATAATTCATACTTTGTTCAAAATTTAGTTCTACACACGCAAATTCATTCATCTAACCAATCTTATTAGATACATTGTGGAGAATTTCAAGTGAAAATTTACTAGTTACGTACTTTAAATATTAATGTATACTTTTCTCGTTAAATCTTCGTACACTCCTTAAGTACGCATCTAATAATGAAAATATTTTTGAAATAATAAAAAAGTATTAGAAAATAAATAAATATATACCATATAAATAATATATAAATAAAATTAAATAAATAGTATATAAATAGTATAATAAATAGTACTAAAATGTACTTCAAAACAATGGTCAGAATATACATATTAAAATGTTTATAAAAATTATACAAAATGCACACACTAAGTGGTCAGAGAGTACTCATAAATATACTGATATACTTCGAACACTTGGATCTTAATGCCTTCATCTTTATTTTCTTAATTATTATAAGTGTCAGGTATATTGCTTAGTTGTATAGCACAACTCATTTTGATGTATATTTATAATGAATATATGATATACTTTTATTCATTATGTTTCTTTATCTATAATCACAACACGTTAAAAAAGAGTATTAGAAGATTTTCCGAATAACCGTAGCACAGACAAAGAAGAGATGCAGTTTCCGCACTCACCTGGAGCATCTGCAAGAGCTACCGAGACGAACGTCAATAGTAGCAGCGAGGCCATGGCCCAGCAGGAACAGCAGAGACTCACGTCACGTAACATGACTATCCAACCTAAAAGTCACGAAAAACACTTCAAATCAGGAGTTATATTGTACTATATCAATGAGACTTCCGTCCATAGATACCATTATCACGCATTCCAGTTGAATTGAAACAGCTTGTCGTTAACGGAACGAGGAAGTCCTTTATCGTCGGGTTCGTGCATCTATGTAATTTAGTTGCGTTACTCATTATAGTAGTGATATTTAAGGATACAGCTGCAAATTGCAGGGTAAATTTAACATGTCCTGGAACGTTTCCTTTTATTTTGCTTCCTTTTAAAAAAATAGTTGACTCACTTGGATAAGATATTTCATTCTACAAATACTTAGAGACTAGTCAGATAATACAGTCTGTATTTTGACAAAATTATTCAATCTTATTTTATGCAAGGACCTATAAAAAATTCAACAATGTTATTCCAAATATATCAGCATCAATTTAACTTTCATTAAAATTGAACGAGCGATAATTGTTGGAAAAATTAATCTCTGAAATAGCTGAAAAATATAAACTAAATTGAGTCATAATGATTTTTTGGGGGAAATGTTTGTGACCCTAAAAACCCATTAAGTAGTTTTCATTTAAAAAAGTCATTTTAAACAAATTAAATTTAAATTATTCAAAAGATGTTCACGCCATTATGAAATGGAGGTCGCTATAGAGTGATCTATTAACTCTGCCTAGCAGCTCTTCATAGTAAAATTTTGCATTATTTCAAATTGAAATACGGCAAGAATAGTATGTTTTAAGGCAACAGCAAACAACAAAATGTGCTGTACTCAAAAGTAGTGAAACGACCCGTGTGCTTCAAAGCAAAGACTTCAATAGTCAAAGCTTCATGAATAATGAAATATCCAGCATCCGTGACTTTCTATCTCCTCTGCGCCCCACTTCCTGAAAAGGTCGCCCAGGGGTCTATCTGCCCGATAAAGGAACACCGCGTGATGGTCAGTGCGCAGCTCGCCATGCGGAAAAATCGCACACCTTTTTTTCCGCGCGAACGCTTTTGCACAGTNAGACAGGTGCGCAACGAAGCGTCTCGCCAACCCACTCTCATACTCCCTCTCTCCCTCTCTCACATTGAGGCGCCGCGTCGGGCCGCAAGGACGCCGTCGTCGTAACCAGTACTCGCGCTCTGGAGTCGATTTTTTTTCTCCACGTCCACTCCTACGTAAATTGTAGTTGACCTTATTGACTGCTAGGGTCAGAGGCATTGCATTTCGTTTTTATAATACATCGGAAAAAACATACAACATCTCAAAAGCAATCAGTTGTAAACTTTCACATCGAACATAAATCAATAACTACTCGTTAAAAATCCTAAAAATAGTAAAAAAAGTCAAAATTCATTATTATCTCAATATTTATTTTTTTCTTTATATATAATCTTTTATTTATTCAATAGCAGAAATCTATGATAAATCAATAACTTGTAAAAATGCAATTAAAAACTATACGACCGCGTGGAGGACAATGAACTAATTTATGTATGCTGAAGTAAGCAAGGGACCATCCCACCACTTTCGATCAAGGAACGGAAAGCAAATTGAATATTTCTGCGCCCCATGTTTTAACATTCCCTTCCCTTCCAAATAAACCAAAAATAGTTAGTTTTTCATAATATCAGTTATTAAACAGAATATTTCTCAATATTATATTTAATAGTTATTAAACTCGAAGAATCTTTATTTAAGACATACGGATACTGTTATCAACTGTTTATTTCGAAATAGTCAGAAGAAATTACTGTATGACAAATCACAAATTTCAGGCACTGACGGTTGGAATTATATCACGATTGGAATAATACTACTACTCAACGACCCAATGATACACAATAATAACAATGAAAATAAAAATGCTTTATATGTTGAAACATCTTTCATTAGGTGTGCTCCCGCGTCAGAGTGTGCGTTATAAATATTTTACAATTGGTCTATGTTAGAAGGAAAGAACGAACTGCAAGGGGACGGAACTTATATTAACTATATATGATTTAACATTTAACAGAAATAATTGTTGCATATTTATTGGTTAAAGGATACACAAAGGACATACTATTGTTTCGGTGCAACGCGCATTAAAAAGTTTAGTTCAAGTCTTGTATGCATAATTAGTCTTCGGTAGGAAAATTTTTGGTAACAAAATGTCTCAACGTTCCCAAAAATAAGCAGAAAATAGACGTCGTTCACCTTTATGTACTTTATCGCTATCCTGAAAATCTAGCATGTGTTCCGATGGAGGATAAAAACGTCCGTGCACAATCACTTAAGTCTGGGTCGGAATTGAAGGTTTAGACAACGCAATTTACTTCCAAATTTCGTTTTAATGATATGAAGGCCATCCCCAAAAATGTGAGGCAATGAGTACTATTATATCCTCTTTTCTTCGCAATATTCTGTATCCTCAAAGGAACATAAGTCGGTTCTTCTTTTACACAAACATCCGTTCCTAATACAATACTTTTGATGGTGACATACTTCCACACGAATTTCCCTGCATAATGAGTAAAGGTTATGACGAAGCAAGGAAAGATTTGGATATAGATATAGTACTTTGTCTCATATTTTTGCAGAGAAAAAGTATACAATGTGCGAATATGCATTGAAATACGATATTTTAGATTTTATTTTTTAATAACATTTTTCTATGAAGAATCATTTTGTAGATTTTAATGCTTGTCACACATGGTTTGATTCATCATCAGTTTATATTTTAAAATTTTTATTCTGCATAAAACTATTACTACAAATCATACTTTAAGTTCAAAATTGTAAAACAGATTTAAAATATACAATTTTATTTTTTCCTTTTTGCAAGGACTAAAGAAATCTTAAAAATACATAATAGCCTTGATTCATTCGATATAAACCAAGTTCAACAAAACCTCACGTCTCAGGTCGGTTTGTCATTCAACTATTCGAAAATTCCGTTACAATTAAAACAAAATAAAAATATATTTGAAATAAATATTTCAATTATTCATTGGAATTCTTTCATATTTGCGTAGGAATACCTTAAATAAACACACTTTTTTTTTTCAATATAATGAAACATTACAGTTATGTACCGTTTACTCTAAAATTCTAGGTGTCTAAAAGCCTATCGTTCGTCTTACATAAAAATGTAAAGAAAATAAACAAAAATTGAACACGTTATTCATTATTTACCATTCATGTATTCGTTCAATCCCGTTTAATGTTCTGCTTTACCGAACGTTGGTACACAAATATTTCCCTAGTACATGGTTGAAAACGAGGAACATTTTCAATAAAATTCAGCACTAAAATTATATCAACTGTATTTTTAGTTAAATACGAATGAAATGTTTACGACAATACTAGTTAGGGGAACATTGTTCATGCCTATTCTCAACAATGGATTATTGTGTCGACCTATTGCTCATCTTTACAAAAGTAGGTAATATACTCTCCAACTGACCAAATTACTAACCAAAAACCATTGGCAAATAAATTATATAATTGCATTTAAAAATATTTGTGTACAATTAAAGCGATAACATATTCAGCAATTTGTTAAAAAGTGAAAGGCTTGAGCTATTTGTTTTGTCACATATACGAGTATTTGTCATATTCATATATCGTTTTAGAATTCCATAAGAATTCTCTCTATCAACTTTATTTTATCTCTGTTCTTTTATGTTTCTTTGATAGGGAGAATTACATTGTACAAATTGACTATATTAAATTTATTAAAACTAGGAGCTAATTATAATAACTAATTATAATTATTATGGTTCAAAGAATTGATAATTTATAAACTAGATTTCCGCTAATCTATTTGTAGGTAGAATTTCACTACAGAAACGAAAGTTAAGTGGTGACGGTACGTGAATGCTGGGAAGTACGGGAGTGGAAGAGAAAGACTCACTTGAATACGTACAAGAGATCATTGAAAACACACGTTGCCACTTCTAAACGATGACGTAGGAGACTGTCAATGGTGAAATAATATTGCAAACTCATCCACGGTTCGAAAAGCAACGGAGAATTAATAACCCCAGTTTTTGTCCCCAAGACTCGGGTGTCGATTAAGAAAAAAAGGGGGAAAATAAAAAAAATATTTAAATTTAAAATATATGTCCTATTATTAGAAGTATACTAAAAAGAAAAAAAACATTTCTTGCAACAAATAAAGTAAAAGCAACAGCAAAATTAAGTCGAATGAAAAATAAACTTATGACACACGATATCACTTAAAATCGTGCATGCTTTCAGTAAAACATCTAATCTGAGAAGAATGCTTGCATGTTTGAATTTTTGTGCGGGATAGAAATCTGTACCGTTTATCGATTATTTATCAAACGTGGTGAATTTGCGTGAAACGGTCTAGATGAACCAGTACGCTATTGTAATTTTTTATCGCTTAAATCAACCTGAAAATGTAATAACAGAATACTGAGATAAATGTAATACAAGTCGTTTACCAGTAACATTTCTAGTGTGAACGTAATGAGTTTTGTACAATTGTTCTTTCTAAATGAAAATTGATATATTTGATAATAGTAAATAGTTTAGATTACTGGAAATACGATATCCTTATCTTAGCTATCTAAAACAAAGCGTTCTGCAAACAAACTAAGACAATCCATAAATAATGCTTAAAATCATAATATTCAATATTCATAACACACAGACGCAGTAGTTCACATGAATAGTCAACACTTTAACCTAATGCTGAAGGACGTCATTTTATTTATACTTCGCTATGTGTATATATTTCATTGGGTCTTACTCTTGATATTAATAAATACCACCTATTTGTGATAATAAAATTATAAGTGCAAGTTACTCCAAAGTCTCTTCTGTACGTGTATGTTGTGAATGTGTCTGTGGTAACTGACATGTAACAATTTGACCATCTACTATCTACATCAGATTGCAAAATGGTTCTTTTTGCTGATGACACTAATTTACTATGTAAACACGCCAATGCTCAAAAAGTTTTGTCTAACCTTTCGACTTGGTTCCATGCAAATCGTCTCATTGTAAACACTGACAAAACAG
>NNCF01127001.1:1234778-1338107 GCA_002313205.1 Laupala kohalensis | reverse complement strand
TTTTTTGCTTAAAATTACAAACATATTGACATTCTATTAGTATTATAACTCGCAGCTAACTTTTTATCTTATCTAGGAATTTTTGCTGAATTTTTTGAATCCGCCTCTGCCTTAGGGCCCTTGATCGAAATTGATGGGATGGTCCCTTGCTTGCTTCCGGAGAGTAAATTTTTTTTTTCCTCCTCGTGGTCATACGCAGTTTGTACTATTTTTTGACAATAAATTTATTATTATTATTATACTATGGGGTTGTGTCCTCTATGGTGCACAGAGGGTATATACATCAAACAGAGGAAGGATTAGGAAGTAGGCCTGCCAGACACAAGATATTAAATAGATTGATAGTGATGCAAAATTTAAAAATCTCCAAGAATATGTTAAGAGTATTTTGAAAATTAAAGATAGGTTGAAAGACATATTATAGCATACAGATAGAAAAAAAATTGTTATTAAGAGAATATGTATAAGCAAAAAAAAACTTATGTAAAGATTTATGTGTAAAAGAACAATGTCATGCAATGTCGTTTGATGAAGACGTGATATAAATCAATAGTGTATAAAGCAATGTCTTTAAACTACTTGTCACGTTTCTCCTTCCCATATCCTGAAATCTGTATTTATTCAATTTTAAACCACCGCTCTAATATTAACTGTTAATCAGAAAAATGTGCACCGATTACCCGTTTTCAAATATCAATATTTATGTTGATGATAATTTTTTCCCTCTCGAATTATAATAAATATGAACGTAGAACTTGTTAAATCAATATTGTTTTTCATATTTTCTTACACAATTCCACCATTCGAAATACATAAGTATAGTTAACAAAGGAAGATTACAAATCTGAAATAATCTAAGAAACTGTATTAAAAAGTGACCTCAATTGAGAGATGGAATTGCATATTCCTCACCCGTAGTTAACACTATGTATAATATTATTGGATATTATGTGTTCCAGTACTTATCAGGGTTTCACCAGTTATTCGTCTCCGTAGAAGACGAATCAAATAGTTTTTATTTTATTAGAAGTCGTAAGTGAAATTCACATTATCGTATTATAAGGTGATTAGGGTATTACGGTAGTATTATCAATAGAGTTTGCTAGCTTCAGCATTTCCGAAGTTATCTCGTAAAGGATATGCACAATTTCCTACCTAAACTAGAATATCAATCAAATATTTTATACAAAACTCGTTAAAGTATCTGATACCGTATTTACTTGCTCAATGTACGTCAGCGATACTTTGTAAATAAACATGTATGAGGGAAGAAATGGTTTCATACATGCGTTTATTCTTCTAACGACGTTGATTTCATGTCTGAATTATGGTGGGAATATAATTATTTTGCTATAATTACTATTGAATAACATAATGATCAAAACACTCAAAATGTGCATCATTGTTGTAGTAGTTTGAGAAGTTGTATATAATTCGAGGAAGTTAGACTTCTTCACGGGTATAAAAGAAACGAGCGTAAAATACTTCCTAGAGCGCAGTCTGCTGGCACGTGACAGCACTAGAGCGTGAAACAGGCAGAGAGAATGTGGAAGAGCGGAACTGTAAAATCACATAATGAACTAATCGTATCACTACAATGAATGCCATAGGATACTAATCGGTTCAGAAAAAAATAAAACGTTTTGAAAAATCAAAACAAAAAAGAATATTGGGCTATTACATGTGCTACAAATACAGTACGGCAAATGTAATACATTAAAACTATATGTCGTGCGTAATATCACTAGATGAACCTTGATACACTCTTTTATTTGAGATTTGAAATTAAAATACTCAGGATATTACTTCACGACATTTCGCGATTTCTCGATCTTATAAATATCGCATAAGTGTTGATGTATTTTCGTTTCCACAGTGCATTTTCTGCCCTCCACTGATTAACAGCACTGTAATCTAACACTGCTTGGTCCATTTTCACTGCTAAATAATATTGAAGCTCCTCGTAACAGTAAACTAATGTGTAAGAGCAGCAGACATATTATTTTATTGCAACTAAAGAAAACTTTCAAGCGAAATACCGCTAATTCTGGTGTAATGCATTCTAACTATACTTTGCGTAGAGAAAATTTAAGCAAAATCGTTGGAGTCATTTTTGAGAAATATTCAAAAAAGTATTTTGTAATCATGTATTGTGGCTCTTGTATTGAAGTAAACAAGAAAGCACGAGCATAAACAAGTAAAATCTACCCTAAATACGAAATTTGAATTAAATTTACTTCGCCATTTCATCAGAATCGCCGTACACAGACGGACTGACGGACTTTACCCCAAAAATCACTTATTCGGAATCAGGGATCACCAGAACGGATATTCCCGTCAAAATCTCTCTTCGAATTTTTTTACGATTTCAATACTTTCTGTATACCGCGTATATGAATGAGTCTTAAAAATGAATACCACTTTGCAATTCATATATAACTTAGTCAACTTCAATGTCTCAATGATTGGGACATGGTGTGGAAGATCTTTTTTGT
Organism: Laupala kohalensis; assembly: GCA_002313205.1. Lineage (NCBI taxonomy): Eukaryota > Metazoa > Arthropoda > Insecta > Orthoptera > Trigonidiidae > Laupala > Laupala kohalensis. The sequence goes on along the minus strand of NNCF01127001.1, from coordinate 1,335,612 downwards.
GAAGGTTCCAGAGTATGTGTCCAGTGGATAGCAAGCGTCTTGCATCGATAAGGACATCTAAGGTATTTCGGGGACAAGAGCAACCTTCAGCGACGCGAAACCACGCAAGTGATTGCGAGGGAGGAACTCTGGCTCTCTCTCTTACGACCTTGCTATTCGCAGACATCCGCTTCCAGGGTGTTCGATACACCAACGCTCTACCTTGAAAAATTCTTATGGAAATCATAACCCTCCGAGATACTTGTGTGATGATTAGCCACAAAATTCTTCTTCTGCAAGTCTCTACACAGAAATGTCAACGGAGCACGTGTGGGTATCAGGGCACTATAAATAGTACACTATGCGTGGAGATAGGCTGGAACGAGGGTTGCCTTTGAGTTATCAGACGGGAGGAATGGGGTCGTACAATCTATTTCCGAAATAGTAGACAAAATTTTTAGAGCGTGATTAACACTTCGGAGGACGTAGCTGAACGCAACTTGGTCCGTGAATTCCTTCTCATGGCACCTCTTCTCTACAATTATTACGCTCACAAGACATCCAGAAGGTCTTCAACATTTTCAGTCAATAGAAAAGACCTCAAAAACCTAAGAATGTCTGTTTTACCGAATGCATATAGTCTAATATCAAATACTTTAAATATAATATTAAGCAACATAAATTTGTTTAGCTAATCTACAGAATTAATCTTCAAAAGTTTGAATTTTTGATGACCAATAACGAAGGTGTCGTCGCGTCTTCCTCCCCAACTGCTGGTAAACTGGAGCACTTGAGTTCGATTCCTCGTTTGGCTGAATTCCACGAGGTTTTTAGCATGTGTTTTCCAAAACTACTTCAGACCTATGTCTACTCGTATTCGGTATCTGACACATCTCAGCAACCCAACATCTATCCTTCCCATTTTCTTTGCCCAAATTATGTAGCTAGATAGAACACGCCTCCTCATAAATAAAACATCCAAAAAATAAACACAGGATTAACATTGTTTGTACTCTTTAAGGCTATTGACAAAAACACTGCGCAACACCGATTAGTGTCGTAACCGGATCGTGTGAATTATCTTTTCTAAACTTTGTCCTCTCACTCCTGTGGCAGAGACAATGACATAGAAATAATACAAAAAACGAAAGAAATCAAGTTTCTCATCAGAAGCAACATTTGCCTGATGCATATTGAGTCATATGTTTTAGTTAAATATGTTCAGTCATATTATATTTATTTTTTTAACATATTTATTTCTATATAAGACAAACAATATTTACATTTTTTGTGACAGAAAAGTTACACAACTAATTCGAAAATTACATTTCATAAACATTTTATGCAAACAATCTCACTAATGATTAACATTTTCAGTTTTCGTATCAACTACATTTGAGTTGTGTTATCTTCAGTTTCTATAGCTCACAAAAGAGAAGAAATATGTAGTCTTGCAGAGAGTGAAATAATGCCAGTAGGTTTCGTTGATTTCTCAATTTTTTTCCAATGAGTAAAACTCAGAAACGATACATTGAAAGTGACACTAATTAGTCGATAAAGTTACGTTGATAATATCTTGAATGAACTCAGACAAATCATTCTGGAGAAGTTGATATCTTGCAAACAATAAACTCCAAAAAGACATGTAGATAAAATACACAGCACTATGGATTAAGAATGCACAATAATAGCAGTTTTAATATCTTCGTATTCATACGACCTCCTCATTTGTGATGCGCATTATGTGAACTGGGATCGTTTGTATTTCACGAAACACCTGTCTCCAAAATTATAAGATACTCTCAAGGTAATATGCGTTGTGCAAGTTACGCCGAAATATTAAAAGCTAACGTTTCAACCGTCATCTCATTCGCCGAAACGTTAGCTTTTAATATTTCGATGCGGATTGAACAACGTCGCTTGAAAAGTCCTCCAGCCACAAATTCTGAACAGAGTTCTACTTTACCAATCAAGAGAAAATATTTCGGAAACGTTCAAAAATACATTGCAGTGGTTTTTATCGACAAAAAGCAGTTAAAAATAATATAATAATTTTTGTTTATATTTCAAAATGAATCACAACTATGTGATGTTGTGTAAGTGTTCATGTAACGATATCAAATGTACTCTTACGATCTACTCTTAATCTTAAATTTAACCTTTAATATCACGGAAAATAATTCAGGACGTTCATATTACTTTCACTCAATTTTTTGTCCACTTATTTTATTTAGCACGTTACTTCTCTTCCTAATTCATACTCAATTTTTCAAAACTTAATTTTTAAATCTATCATTGATAATTCCTATTTTGTCAGTAGTTTCATTTTCTCCTCTCATAAATGTAACTCACAATTTTTCAAAATAAAAATTTTAACAGAACCTATAATATCAATGTTCAATGCAGATGGAAATTTTCATAATAATGACTTTCATATATGCTTCGATGCAAATAAATCTTTACTCTTTCCAATGTCTCTTTGTTTTCTTTCTAATGTAGGAAGTTAAAGACATAGCTGGATACAAAGACCATGTGCTTGCTCTTTCATTGAGGACCATGCGTTCAGGGATCAAGGACTCGGGTGTGGCCGCTGCAGTATGATTACTCTCATAACCTTGAAGTAGCGTCGGTATTTATGGCTCTAATACTTTAATTTTATGCATGATTCATGCAGGAAGAGATTTTTCTGAAGGTACGAAGCAAGTGACAAAAGAAAGACTGAATATGGATGCACAAACGTATTCTTAGAACTAAGTCTTTCAATTTTTGATACGTGGATGTATAGAGTAACTGTTAAAAGGCAAAATAGCATGACTGGAAGTATAAAGATAAATAGACGACCATGTTTAGAATCTCCGTTCTTGTATCCTAATGATGCGATGCTATAAGATTGATTCCTACAAAAGCGTAATCCTTGATCAGTGAGTTTTTCTCTCATTCACAGCAATTAGTTTCGTGAGAAATAGTCACGTATTCCGAGATAGAAAGTGGCACTACCCACAAACGCGTTACATGCTGCGCCCTTGCACTGACACGAAGGCATTTTGCTCAGTCAGCCGCAAGATACGGTCAAATGAGAACCCCAACGCTTCAGCGATCTCGTAATGCACCTTGTGGAACACCGGCATTGTCATGCCCATTCATTATTATATACAACTCCTCGAGCTACTTAAGAAGTTAAATTTCCTCAAGAAAAATAATTTCCTGAAAAATTAATATTTTACAGTATGAGTTAATGTGTTTATAAATGATTGAGGTGTTATTTTCCATTGTGATGAAATGTAAGAATACATTCTTGAGTAATTATTTATTGATCACGTTGCTACAGCGAACGCTATCTTCAGGGTTACAAAAATATTACAAAACCATGTAGGATAATTCAACAATTGACCAAATACACCAACACCTGTGTACGAACGCACATTTATAAATGGTGTATATAAGTGTAAGTTGTTTAGTGTGATTAGCTGATGCCAGAGAGGTATGCAAAACATTACATCTATCGGTTAAACAAGGCAAATGCGCCCCATTTGGTAATGTAGCCCACCAATGTAACTCATAAAACAATTTCAAATTTGGTGCTAATTTTGTCGGAACTTGCAGTCACACAAATATGGGTGCCATGTAAACAATGCAGTACCGGTTTTATTTTCATTTAACTGAAAAAGGTGACTAAAAGGTATGTACGACATTGTAATTTTTTAATATGTTATTTAACGTAATTTATAAGTTTCTACTTTCTTCATGTTTTTATTCGAATTTAACCATCTCAAGGTTTTTCATGTTTACAATTACATTTTGTTTCTACTAGTGTGAGCCGCTGTTGTCAAGTGAGGCACATTACACTGAACCGTGGCTTACGTGGCCCGATATTTGTCGGATAATATGCCCCGTTTTTAATTTATATTCATTTGCTATAATTCATATTTTCTTAAATAATCATTATATTTCTGGAATGCGAAAGGTTAAGTCAGCAGACCCTAAAAAAAGAAGGGAAGAAAACTTAAAAAAAGGCAATAGAAGATGTAATTAGTAAAAAAAAGGAGTGAATGAGACAAGACGTATTTTTGAGATACCACCACGAACTCTACGAAGACACATTCTCGAAGGCTGGAAGTGCAAGCAGAATATTGGTAGATCAACAGAATTAGGACAAGAAAACGAATTGAGACTTGTGAGACACATTAAAGAACTGGAGTATATTGGACCAATCAGTGTTTCAATCTGTTGCTTATTACTTTGCTGGGAACTTCAATTAGCACATCGATTCAATGGTGAAAATAATCCAAATATTCTTCTTCAGAAAGTGACGAAGAGTTACAACTCGGCGCAGCCAGTGAAGAATGTTCCGATGAAAAAGTCAACACTTGTGTAAAATGTCAAGAAAAAACCACACACACACACAAAAAAAGAAATGTGACTGGACTCTGTGTGCAATGTTTCGGTTGTTTACATGAAAATTGCACACGTTATCAGGAGAAGAGTAACAGGTGAAGCGAGAAGAATAAAGGGAAAGGGAAAGGAAAAAAAACTGTAAAGTAGGAGGCTACACTGGGGCACATTAGACAGACATATCCGTCTAATTTGCCACACCATTTATTACAAAAATTGTTAATTATCGTCATTTTAAATTACTTTTTTCTTGTTATGCAAAATTAGTCAAAGTTCAAGACTGATAACTTAATTGATGTTTATAAAGTACATTTGATTTTTTAAATTTCAACTCTTTGAATAGTGGGGCACGTTTGCCAGGTTTACCCTATATATAAAAGCGAAAAATCACTCACTCTCTGACGGACTGACTAAACACGAAATCTTAGAAACTACAAAGCCTACAAACTTGAAATTTGGCAGGTAGATTTCTTTTAGGGAATAGACATACGCTAAGAAACGATTTTACGGAAATCCATCTCTAAGGGGCTGAAATGGAGGTTGGAATATTTTATGTATGTACCTAGAGTGTCTGGAGTAATTTCAACCAAACTTGATACACAGATGACTGACTAAATGACAACAAGCACTATGTGGATAAATATCTTTTGCATCCTTAGAGAGGGGGTGAAAAGGGGATGACATGTAAAAATAATGGGATAATCTGATATTAGATTCAAAATCATAGTTTTCGGTGGCGTTGAGATGGATAAGGACGTCCCAGATACTTTCTAAGTTTACAATCAGTTCACATAGCAAATACTATACCCCTAGCATCCCTAAGGTAGGGGCGGACAGGCAAACATAAGAAAAAAACGACCGATATTGGAGTTGAATAAATCATTTTTGGGACTGCTAATGTTGTGACCCCCTCTTTGCCAGATAAGTACACGATCACTCCTTATAAGGAACCCCTTTTATGTTGAGGGTGAGAAGGAGAGAAATGTGAAAATAATCGAAAGTGGTGTTGAGATCGTAGTTCTCGGGGTCGCTGAAATTAGTTGTGACATTCTCGAAGACGTCAAAGTCCACAATCAGCCCGTATAAACTCTAGCACCCGTAGGGAAGGGAATACTATGAAAGAAATATCGAACATGACATATCAGTGAGGAGTGCATAATTTTCGGCGTCGCTGAGTTGATAGTGAAATCTCGATATCGCTGAACAGAGCCCTCATGAAACAAACACACTGTAAACTTATTGTGTAACTAGCACCGTTGGTGTGGGTGGTTGGGGTTGGAAATGGGTTCATGGATGAAAATAATTGAAAACTAATATTGAAATATTTTTAAAAGATGTGTTAGATATATAGTTTTAGAGTACGCGAGATGTTTCAATAACCAATATCTTTATGTTCAAGATATCAAATAGGAGCACTGTATTCTTGGAGCTGGGGGCGGAAAGAATGAAACGTAAAAATAACGAAAAAGACCGATAATAAGGTCGAGTCCATTATTGTGTATTCTGAGATGACTAATCGTATTTCCAATAGCATTATGTACCCTTCAGACCTCATGAGGTGCACGACGTTTCTAGAGGTGGGGGTTGGGAAGAGCGTGACACAAAAAATTATCACAAATGTCCGCTAAGAAAGGATTTTACCCCTATGGGTGTGAAATGGGAAATTGTAGTTTTCTAATTTTTTAAAATTATATCGGTAAAAATAAGAGATTGAGGGTACACACCAATACTAATATAATCCTCAGTGAATGCCAACGAGGCAAAGATAAAAAATAAAATTGGAAGCATATGACAGAATTTACGCGAGCAAAGCAGCGGGTACTCAGCTAGTTTGATTATATATTGGACGTCAATTGTAGTAAACGAAATTACTGTCAATATGACACTCATATCGTTGCTATATAATCCACAAAGGTCATAAAATAGTATTTTATTCGACCAAATAATATATAGCAAAGCGAAATTCAAACGCCACTAGTATCTCGACGAACTTCGTGCATTGCTGTTTAAAGAGAAGCTGTAGAGCTGTAGTTAATGCACAACGTCCCTTCTACCTCTGACCGTTGAGAACATAAATCTCTGTAGGGAGAGAACTTTCGAAAAGCGAGATCCCTCGCAGCAAAGCTAGCACGGCAAGTAATAGCAAATCAAGAACAGAGTAAGCCTTCTAATGAGTGATTAAAAGCTAAAGTGGCTAAGGTCGCATGTTTAGTCATGGTTCGAGTCCGAATATTCAGGCATCATGTTTCTTAGAATAGTTAGGTGAAAGGCAACAGCAAGTACTCGAAACGAATAGTAGATTACAAAGAGCAAAGAAGAAAAGATACATAACACCTTTTAGCACAAGAAACATATCCAAGACGTTATGCGGCCTGAAAATATAAAGAAATTGTTTTAATTGCGCGAATTTCCAACTGATACACTTTACATAACAAAACATTGAAGAAGGCACAAAAAAGATTGACAATATGGTACTGATTTTCTTCAAACATCTCGTGTACAACATAAAAGTTATGGGACACCAACTATTCTATGAATGTTATTTCATTTTTTAATGACTGGATAAATATACGAAACAATAATTTTTACGTAACGATATACAATAAGGAATTTAATTTCTCAAAAATTTGTTTAAAAAAAGTTTAAATTATGAATTAATTCTTCTTTTATGGATATTTTTTCCATTGAGCATGAACAAGTCAAAAGCATAAGTGCAGAAAAGAAAATTCGAGTTTTGAGAGATTTAGGTTTTCAGGAAGCTCATGATGCAACTTCAGTGAGTGGAACCGTCTGACATGCCTGCATGGGGGAAAAGTGAAAATCATCCTAAGGTCCGTTGGGCTCACGCAAGGAGTTATATGAACATAGAGAATGTAAAAACATTAATCACAAAGATACAAAAAATACAACTTCAAGAAATATATACTTTTTTTCGTATGATTTTCTTTAATACAAAAAAACTTAAAATACCTCAGGAATAAGAGAGATCTTAGGATATAAAGAATTTGGGGGACTAATACGAGGGAATTTCACTCAGATAAACTTGCTACGATAGTGGATTAGATGAAAGAAAGATTAACCAAGACTTTGTTATAAGTGTGTGAGAAGAAACATAACACGAACAAGAGTTGTAATTCAAGAGGTTTTTTGAGGATGTTGCGAATTGAGTAAGAACTCGTGAGTGGACATATGAACTGCGATGAGATACGAGTGAATTCAGATCCCTTACAGTTTAGTCATCGAATTTTGAAACGCTAAATGTATCGACATTAAACTTTCTTTTATCGTTGGGACAACCCAAAGCTTATCCGAAATAATTTTTTCAGTTTCGCTTAACGCCAGCGGGTAGGCTGCCCCTATTTAGGTGTATAAATTTTGGGATTAATATAAACCTGATAATTAATAGATTTGGGGTATCCTTCAAAAGATTCAATCTACACATTTAACCTTTCAAATATTTTATGATTTCACATTTTTCCGGTCAAGGGAACTGGACTGAGTTGTATGTTGCGTGAATGATAAGACAATAGGAGTGGAGGTGTTGACAGTGATCGTGACGAGAGAAGGCGACGGTCGATGGTCTGCGCAGCGGCTACAGCAGCAGCACCAGTGAGTGGGGCGTGTCGGCGAAAGGACCCTGTGTTCGTGCCCCGCCCTCCACAGACGCCATGCCTCAGCTCGACTCATTCCCTCTTCCGCCTCCAACCTCCTATACGTCCACGGTTGGATAAATCTTTCCTACATCTCTTGCATTAGGTTCTAACGACTAGTGGTTACAACGAGACGACAGTCGTAAATTTCCTACTCGGAGAATATTTAACATTCTTTCCATTTGATCTAGAAGTCGCCATTTATCGCCACACACATTTCTCAATACAACACTATTGATTCAGAATGACAAGCTTGATTCAAGTACATTTCTTTTTCGAAAATGCGCTTAAATTAATATACCAAAATATTACTAAAAATGCAATGTTTTAATTTTTTTTTTTAATTTCGTCCAAAATTTATTTTTATACTCTACAAAATAAACTTATCACTAAATAAATGATATACAACAAATATTATTAAAATAACAATAACTGAATTCCTCAAATGAACTAGCAATCGTGTTGATTTAGATAATTTCTAGCTGATATATGCAGTATCATTAACCCAAAAACAATATTAGTGCGTTAAAAATTCTGCCTAAACTCGCTGCAAAGCGATCAAAGTCTTTCATATATTTTCCCAAAAATTTCGAAGTATGGAGGGAATGCCAGAACATTCATGGTGAACCCTTGATTACATTCAGTACTCCTTTTCGAACATTCATTCACTCATTCGAAGCAGTGAAATCAATTATTTACTTAGGAAGAGATGGAATCCAGAGATTTCTCTATCTCTATTCCCCCATCACCTCATTTGTCTTCGCAATCGCAATTTGCTCTTTAACCTCAATAGAATTTAACACTGCTGTTTGATCTCGCCGCTTACGTAAAATACGTTAAAAGATGAATGTTCGCAAGCAATGCAGTTTTCTATGGCTCACGATCAACAAAAAAAACAGTGGATTCATGATTTCCATTCACGGAATACGACAACAGTTGTTTTTAGATTTTGCAATACCCCAACACCTGCCCACCATTCAACCTGTTCTTTAGTAGAAGCTAGTTCTCGCAGGTGCATTAGTTGTGTTTAAATATTTGTACGGATAATGGGAGGGGGAGAGTTTCATAATGGTCATAATGGGTATCTAAGAAACATTCGTAATGTCGGGGAAAAAATAATCTTGCTTATTTTTTTAAATAATGCAGTGGCTTACTAGATTTCTTTGCAAAAATTGTATCAACATTTAGCGTTCAGAGAAAAAAGTTTAACAATCTAAAAGTGGAACTAAAAACGACAAATATACAGGTTCACTAAGATCACAGCCTTAAAACTACTGTTTAATAATTTCAAGGCTTTCTTTTTGTGCTGCGATAACTATCATGTGAAACAATAAATATCTATCTACAGAAAATAGAAAACGTAATGATAGAACCTCCGTGTAAACGAAGGGTGAAATGCGCATAAGAACTCGATACGAGTGAGTCGGGGTCAGAATTATATCACTTCATATAAATCAATCTCATATTCTGCAATAAGAGAACATTGTTCAAGAGGAAGTGTACGCGAGTTGTATGGTAGGATACTCGTAACCGCTTTCTCAAGGGCCGTAATATTGTTCTCATCCATTAACACAAAAAACGCCCAGGTATTTTCGGCGATAATTCTTTCTTGTTCAGGTAGAGAAGATATGTTTTTGTATTTAAGTTGAAAATATAAAACAATCCAAAGTAAGTTCAGGAATCATGGGACGTATCCTTCAAAATACGACTGATAACTCGCGAACTCGTAATAAACACTTGTTCATTAAGAATATCAACATAAACTCCGATAGTTATAAAAAACGAATGGTAAGTATATATTTGGCGTTGTCAAGTAACTCAGCTTCCCAAACGAAGGATACATTCTTTAAACAGTACATGTAACGATAAATCAAATTGGAAAATACTTTTGTCTCCTATGTGACACGATAAGATATAAAAATCCACAAAAATTAATATTCCTGGAAATTTTAACAGCTGTTTTATTTTATTTTTTGCATATTAAATTGAAGTATCGATTATTTCAGTCATTCGATTTTGTAGTACGTTTTTAGAAATATTATGCACTAGAAGAAACTGTATTAATTTAAAAAAAACGAAAATGTAAAGCGTTTCATCCAATGTTCTATTTCTTTTGTTTTGAAAACAACGAAGTTTCCAACCGCGCAAGTAGATGCAGGTCAATCACCTTCCGCCGCTGGGTTCAGTCGGAAGAATCGCGACTCCTATCTGTAGAGGAAGCTGCTCAACTGGAGTGGTGGCATTGGAATCACGTGCTGCAGAACCAGTGCACGGGAATCTGCTCACAGTGGGGTTGAATGTCAAAAAGCTGGACAAAATATGAAAATATATTTATTCAATTTGTGAATCTAGAGATTGTTGGGGTAATTAATTAAAAACATGAAGTGGAATTTTAAAGAACAAAGAAAAAATCTTGCTAATTGCTGTTGTATAAAGAACATGAGCAGAACATCAAATATGACATTTTACATTAGCAGAAGTAATAAAATATTATTATTTATATGAAAATTTATATTTTTAAGCAATAGATAGCAAATTTATTTATAAATCAAATGGTAAAGGCAGCCGTTTTCTTGCTTATTAATTACTAGCAGAACTACCCGGTGTTGCTCGAGATTTAAAAAGAAACTTTAAACAATTATTACTGGACATTATGGTATTAAGACACCTGTCAAAAGGTCTGGAATCTTATTTTGCCGGGCGTTATCAAATTCTAAAACTATGTTCGTTCCATATTTTCCCAAGTTCGTGATTATTTTTAATTTTCACTTCTGTTAATTTCCTAAATTACATACCACAAAGAAAACCCACAAAAATACACACAATTACTGTTTACTTACATATACGTAATTACGAATGATTTGAAAATTCAGACAGAAGGAAAAATAATTAAACAGAAATTTTAATAAACAAAGCGCAAGTTAAGAGCTCTGAATTCTTTTGTTCACGTTTAATCAAACACGTTTAATCTACTTGAAAACAATGTTAATCAAAGCCTTAAAAAGTTTTCCTTCTAAGTTTCGGTCACGTAGATTATACGGTTAGTGGATTCCGCCTCTCGCAACGCAACGAACTCACGCAAACGCATTAGTAAGCACACAGTTATCAGTCATGTGAGTGAACTCATTCATATGTACTGATTATTTTTTGAAATTTTAATTCTTTTTCTGCTCTTGTAACTCATCAATATTGACTATACTTTGCATGTTAATTGAATAATTCTTAAAAACGCGTTCTTTGAAATTTCAAATAATTACATCCATTACTTTTTCCAATTTCCACATCATAGATGTTCCAAATAATTCATTTTTAATAGTATTAATAAGTACCATTTCAATAAATTTATTTACAGCAAATATTCATGTACGATTGTCGAGTTCATATTTTTTAAGATCATACGCTATTTTGATGTATATTATTGGTATTATTTAAAACATGATTCGTTGAAGGTTCGTTTCTTCTTCATTAACATGTTAATCCAATTAGGTAATAGAAATGAATTAATTGAAAAAACTATGACATTCCAAACATTCTCGGAATTTATACTTCCGAACATCCACTTCTGGACTTGCAAGGCAGGAACAATGAAACGAAGTTTATTTCTTCATTTGATGTAACACATTCAATTAAAATGATCTAAGTAATAAAGTTCTGTTCCGGAGAGCGATAAGATTTCCATCCCCGCTGAGCAGCAAAGGCGGAAGCAGCATAGGAGAAAGCGAAGGAAGTAAGTTTGGGAACTACAAGGATGGTCAAATTGATGCTACTAAGGTAGGAACGTTTCTAAGAAGAGAGGAAACTTTTAGAATTCTCAAAATTCAAAAACACTCGTTTATTCTCTGATGGAATATGTGAGAATTAAATAATAATAATAATAACAATAAAAATAATAGGAGACTATACTCGAAAACGGAGGGATTTCTCATAGCAATTCAGGACCAACTAATTAGCCCCCCAAAAAATAAAGAAAACTTTTTATTGCAAGACAGAGACATAGCAGATAACAAATGTAGGAGATGCAAAACTAAACCAGAAACTATACATTACATCATAGGAGGATGCATTCTATTAGCACAGACAGATTACACTCACAGACACAGTCAGGTTGCTAATATTATCCATCAGAAACTCGGGAAGTATGTACTAATACTGTAAGTGTACTGTCCCATACTACAAGTGCTTCCCGAAGTCCATTTCAGAGAACAGCAGGAACAAAATTTATTTTGATAGATTAATCTTCACCGACAAGATAATCCATCACAACATACCAGATATTATTCTAATAGACAAAATCAATAAAAACACACACACATCATAGATATCGCAGTAACCAACACCCACAACTTACGAACTACTTATAATGATAAAACTCAAAAATATAAAAATTTGAAAAGAGAAATTCTTCGCTTATGGAATATGGAGTATGTATATACAGTTTCTATATTCCTGTCCACTATTGGAGTCATCCCTCACAGTCTGCATCTGAGCATCAATCGGTTTCACCTCCCCAAAAAACATATTTCTAACTTTACAAAAAGCAGCCATCCTTAACACCTGTAGAATAGTGAGAAGATTTTTAAATTGTGATATTGCTTGAGGTGAGGATGCTTGTTATACCCCGCAAATCACCTGAATGAAACTATAAGTTGTGAAAATAGTTCATAAAAATAGTAGTAGTAATAATAATAATAGTATCCATTGTTCCTGGTTAGGAACATAGGTTGTTAAAAAGTCTTTCCCATTTTCTTCTTTTCCCTAGCAATGAAACGTAAGTCGCTCCAGCTGAGTCTATCTTCTAACACAGTTTCTTCTCCATGTATTCCGGGTCATCCCTATACTACATTGACCTCGTAGTTGTAGTGCTATCTTACATTACTCTTCATCTTCTTTGTGTAATGTGTGACCTATTCATCCAAAATTTCGCTTCTTAATTTCTCTGTTGACATTTATTTGATCTGTCAAATCCCAGAGATGATCATTCGAAATGAATAAATGAAAGATGTGTTTTCTACTTGTGAAATATTTATTCCGATAGTACTTTCGCCAGCTTAGCTGGCATCTTCAGTCTAAAATGAAACGAAATACAAAAAAAAAATATTAAACAATATGTAAGAATGCAAAGTATAAGAATTTATTCTTAAGTTTATGAACATTTAAAATTTGTTAAAATTGTCGCGTGGATGCGAGTAGCACCACCCGCGGTACCAAGCAGTGACGCGCCACATTCAAACTGACGACTCGGCGTTATATGGCTATATAAACCGCCGCTCGTAGCGTTCGAGGCGGAACGGCTGCCACTCGAGCGACAGATGCATACGTCCGTTCCTCCAATCCTCCGTACTTGACTTAGACCTCGCGGTCCTGAGTACGAATCCAGACCCTTGTACTTGACTTAGACCTAAAGGTCCTGAGTTTAACTCCTATCCTTTGTACTTGACTTAGACCTTGCGGTCCCAAGAACAACCCATTCCGTCCAACTGAGACCTCGCGTCTCACCTTGAGCTCTACCCCCGGTTAGTTCGGCCTGTCTTCGCGGTCCGACTAACTCTCCTCTCCAATGGACGCCGACGCACCCGTCTGTCTTCGCAGAATCCATGGTTGTGGATCGGTACTCCGTCAGGATGGAGTCCCGTGCCGAGTCGCCAGCGCGAAGCGCAGTGCGAGCAGGAGCTTGTGGGCGTCGCTCAGGAGAATCTATGCAAGTTGTGTGAACGTTATAATAAATTTATTTGTTGCCACTGGACTATCCCTATTTAAATTGCTCCCTCTCATCCTACCAAGCCAACCACAATAGGGATCAGCTGCACGGACAAGGTCCAACCCATCGACAAAGACTGAGGAGGGTCAATTACCTAGTGCCCCAACGAAATTCCCCCTTCCTCACGACAAAATTATGAAAATTTGAAATTTGTTAAAATTATAAAATTTTGAAATTAATTAAATATAATAAATTTTTTAAGTGTATTGGAAACACAGCAACAAATTAATGTAGAATGAATTTGTGAGATAAAAGCTACAACTAAAAGATAATATAAACATAAATAAGTAAATTGAACGTACCTGACAATGCCAAGTACTATCTGAATAAATATTTTACTAGTAGCAGTTTTCATTTATTCTTATAAATGAATACTAGTATCGCCTCACCGATATCCAACCATTCGATATAATTTTAGGTCTCCATATTTTCATTATGTATCGAAGGTATCCATTCACGAAGGAAGTTCTTTGGTTACCAGCCAGGTTTCACATCCATAAAGAAGTACTGACGTTAAATAGTGTGATATCAGTAATTTTATTAATTCTAGTTATGTTAGGATTAAAGAGGAATTTAATTTGCGTGGAACACGTCGTCTGTGTTGTCGAGGGAGAGTGCGGCAGCGGCAGTGGTATTGGCGTCGATGGCGGGGGCAGGGGCAGGGGCAGCGCCACGCTCCAAATGCACCAACCTCAAGGCCTCTTGCACACTCGGGCAAGGACCTCCGCTCCGCTACGACTCACGCCAATTTGCTTTAATACACTGCACAGACATTATCACCCAACTTGCAAGAACCGTGACATTAACTGTAGTAACACATTTAGCAACCATTAAGCATTACATTATTTAGTCATTCAGATTCTAGATGTTATTCGCACGTCTGACAACATCATAACTACCACCTCTTTTATACCAGAACAATTTTAAACGATTTCTATGAGATCATATTTCCTACATCATTAACCCATTCGCTAAGACTAATTGAATTATATAATTATCAGGTATTCTGATTAAATGAGAAAAAAGACCGAAATTTGAAGAACTCTTAATAGTTATTATTGTAACTCCCAGTAGAGTCAATACTCGAGTTTCACGAAATTTAAAGTAGGATCAAACTATTGTAGTTAGAGTGTGGGCGACGGTCTACTGTAATTACGTATCTCGAATTCAGAGTTACTTTAATTTTTACGATTTATAAACAAGACATTCCGAATAATATATAATATAATAAAAATACGTACTTGTGAACTAACTTCTTTGTGTTTTATTAAACTCAAATTTGTTGGTATTCTGTTGATATTATAACACGTAGCTAACTTTTTATTTTTATCGAAGGAGTGTGTTGAAATTTTCATTCGCCTCTGCCTTAGGGCCCTTGATCGGAATTGCTGGGACGGTCACTTGCTTGTTTCCAGAGAGTAAATTCGTTTATGGTCCTCCAAGTGGCCATACGTAGTTTAAACTCCTTTCTTGACAATAAATTTATTGTTATTAACTATTACAAGACATATATCTTACTTACAACTCTTCTGATAGATTTTGAATTTAAAATCATTCTTTATTGTTAAATGCACTTTCATCCTTGCAAGGAATTTTAAAATAAGTATTAAACAATGCCATAGATTTTCACACATCATACACCATTCTAAAAATTATAATTTTTACCTTTAAAAAGATAACAGATTCATAAAAATATGCAAACACCGATAAATTTTGTTGTCAATCATAACTATTTTAAATTAATACGTCATCGCACACCACACATTTATATTAGTTGACGTTACCCAGCATCACCGGCTCTTACCTATCCGTTCAACGAAGTTCACGAAGTGTTATAATAGGAGATAAAGAGAAATTAAAAACATGTAAATTTACAAACATATTTGCGTTAAATTACAAACATATTGACATAATATATGTATTATTACTCGCAGCTAACTTTTTATCTTATCTAGGAACTTTTGCTGAAATTTTTGAATCCGCCTCTGCCTTAGGGCCCTTGATCGGAATTGATGGGATGGTCCCTTGCTTGCTTCCGGAGAGTAAATTAGTTTTTTTCCCTCCACGTGGTCATACGCAGTTTGTACTGTTTTTTGACAATAAATTTATTATTATTATTATTATTATTATTATTAAAGAATAATAGGAGATAAAAAGAAATGGTAGGATGTAACAGATAATTATGAAAAATTAATTTTCTTGGGTTTATGGTACATTTTATAACACAAATAGAATATAAGTATTTGTTTATATCTCCACTGCAACAACCACCCTCTTGCCAAGGCAGTACCGCCCATACTCCATTAACTGATAGCATCCACATTGGACTTTCAAGAAAAACTTGTGTTTCTACTAATAATTTCAAATCGTACTGTATCGCATCTCTTGTACTATACATAAAATAGTATAGATTTGCATAGATAACAAACACTTGAACATTCATCTTTAGATATTAGGTCAGTAAACAAAAGAATAATTCTCATATTTTCTATTGATGCTAGTGAACATGAACGCGTTCAATTTCCCAAAAACAAAACAGGGACGAGTAACGCACTAAGCCGCCATCCTGATTGGGGTTTTGCTGAGTTTACCCAATCGCTTAAGGTTTTACCGGGATGGTCCCTTGTATTGCTTCCCAGTTTTAAATGTAAATGCGATCCTCTTGTATTTAAAATGTAAATGTTTTAAAATGGTTAGACGGAAGAGCAGACCTTAAGGTCACAGTCTCGCCAAAATAAAGGTCCTTTATTATTATTATTATTAACGCAAATCAAGTATTCCATCTTAGCGTGTGTAACAACTGAAAGGAAACGGCCAAATGCGCCAGATCTGCGAGTTGGGGTATTTCTTACGCGGGCTTATCCTCTACGCCATCAACGCACACACAGCATATCCTTCCCGTTTTCTTTATAATCACCACTTTAGATTACACTGACCAAAGAAATAAAAAATGAAATGAAACCATCTGACTTGCAAAATGACTTGAAACAAAAATGTAGATAATTTCTGTCTTTTGCATGAGTTTTCATTCATTATCAGCGACGAGCATAACACATTAAACCTTTCTCATTTGATTTTTTTAAAGTGCTATTAACTCGATAAAATGTATTTGTATATAAAAAACTTTTTTCAAGAGTTGTTAAGTTAAGATAGTACTCTTAATACTCCGAGAGAAATACATTACTAATAACTTGTTTTCAAAAAAGTTCTTACAAAACGTACGGCTACATGGAGGACAATAAACTAATTTACTCTCAGGAAGGAAGCAAGGGACCACCCCAATCAATTCGTACCAAGGGCCCTAAGACAGAGGCGGATTGAAAAGATAAGAATACAAAGTTGTCTACGTATTATAATATCTAGAGAACACCAACAAATTTGTATTATTAAAGCACAAAAAATAGTTCACAAGTACATAATATTATCCGACTAAAGATTATTCTGAAATTATAGTTTATAAATCGTTACTATTAAAATAACTCTAAATTCGAGATTAATTACTACAATAGATCACCTCCCCTAGGCAAGAGTCTGAATATGAAATATTTCCTCTACCCCGAGGAAAATCGGAGAAAACCCGGGCCAGGATGGGGCAACAGAATTTATGTACACAACTGTGCCAAGGTGGAGTATAGATAAAACTAAACTTATATGAATAATAAGAAACTATAATAGCATGCAAGAAAATATTTTTGAAATTAAATCAATTTTAAAAGTAATAGAACAATAATCTTTTTTTTTTCTTTCAAATGTCTTTCGGAGAGAGACTTGATGTTGCGCCTAACAATGACTAGGGTGAGGGTGTTGGAGCACGTGTGAGAAACCGCGGCTGGAAACCTCACTACACTCGACAGAGCTGGAAAGTGAACCCGTAGTCTACCTCTCATCGGTAAGGTATTAGCTTAAGTATATTACAATGAAATTATTGGAGAGCGTTAAATTTTAGTTCATAATTTTAAGGCGAATGACAATGTCATTTAGATTGGGATTTATACAGATTTCTTTCTCTCAAAGTTGCCAAGGGTTCAGCGCAATAACCTTATAACCAAGAGGTCCATTGTTCGAGAAAGTACTTCTATATCTGGGTCTGACATAGAACCTTTATTTTTCTAAAATTTCAAAATATTCAAGAGTCAAACCCCGACCCAAAATCGATATTTTTGACACATATTTTGATTCCGATATTAATAGCTCAAATTAAAAAATTTAATTCGTCAAAATACTAGACGTTACAAAATTTATTAATATTTGCATACTGATGATGTATTTATGAAAATGATAGTCATAAGATTTTAATTTGCTAACTTCGACAAAGCGTAAATAAATTAGAATATCTTTAATTCCATTAGAGCAATAATAAAAATATGGAGAGTAGCACACTTAGCTATCAAATTATTATTCTTAACAACAGAAATTCATAAAATATTATGAAGTCTACATTGAATATTCAATTAATATCAAATCTAAACGTAAAAAAAACTTGGTCCAAACTTTGCCAAAAACTAATGAAATAAATACTTAAAACTTCTGAAATTTAAATGACGAATGATACTTATATTTGGTAAAAAGAGCTCACAACGTTTCAATTTGGATTTAAGTCGTCATCAGGTGATCAAATAATAACAAATTATTACCAGAAACATAACAGAAAATTTGAACATGATATAAACATAAATATAAACACAAAATATGTTTACAAAAAAAGCAGAAACTACACTAACATGTTATAATATTGTATTGTGTAAACCAGATAGCTATTCGTGTTTGTGAACTCTTTTCATTATTCGTCCATAAAAGGTCGTAAAAGTTTAATTATTTATTTAACTAGCTTGCATAATGTACGTTAATTGTATTAGAATTTGCCATAAACTAATGAAGATAGTATGATATTTATTGTAAACGTCGCGATGTACGAATAATGTGTCTTAAATTGTGCATAGTTATACTCATCCGCATTTCTCTCATCGGAAGACTGGAATATTTTATAGGAAGGTACATAGTTGTACAATATATTTAAATCTCCTAAACTCACGATAGCTAGGATTAATTTCCATGTTTCAAATTTTGTAGACACATTCTACTCTGACTACTTTAAATTTTTTTTTCAAATAAATTCAAACTCATCATCTTCGAGATACTTGTGGAAAGGGAAATTCAAAATAAATTTATAAAAAATGTTCACCTGAAGACATAATCCGGAAAATTTATTTCTTATCGATTCTCGTCCAGTAAACTGGGGATCCGAACATGTTAAATTCGTCGGTTTATTGGCCTAAATCAAAGCAGCAAGTATTAGCTGATCACATTCTATAAGCGCAGTATTTTTGTGTGTGTGATACACAAAGAGACGAGGTGTCTTTGAAGCCCCACCCACGCAATGCGCTCGCTCCATTTGGCGACCAATGCCCTGCATACGATGATGGTTGAGAAAGCCGATAGAGACCGTCTGCGCTTTCTGTTCAGCGCCCCCGCCCTCACCCTTCTTGCTATGCATTGGCTGTTGCATGACTGGTCAAGATCATATCATTAATTATAACGTAATTGTAGGGTTTTCATTCCAACCGTTTATTTCATATTGTAACTCCACCTCCAGAAGAATTAAGAAGTTTCTCTAAATCGGAATTTGTATTATCTCAACAGTTAAACTTAATTCATAGCTGCATTACACTAACAAAATCGGGTTAAATATGTCTCCACACTTTGGACATCCTCAAATTATTATGGGAAGTGAACCTCCCATATAAAATTTTGTTACGATATAATGATAATCTTTATAATATGGTACAGTACATTGAACGGGTCAGGAAAATTAGGAATCTGAATGACCAAAATAAAATTTATCTTCTTATAAATGTAAATGTTAACCATGATATAGACACTTAATATTTTGCTAATTCATCACAAATTTACCATTCTACAGAGAAAAAGAGAAAATAATTTTTCGAGTTAAGAAATAGAACTTCATATTAGGGTAGTTTTTGTAACAGTTGTGTTAGGATACGATACTTCAGATGAGAATTTTACACAATTAGTGAAGTATGAGAGTTATCAGCCATTGTGATCATGAATGAATGGTTTTATTGCATAAAGGGCAACTAAAACAACACTTATATTTTCATTACGCGTCGTTTCGACCTTTATTAAGGTTATTAATGAGATTTGTATATTATGGTGTTTTATGGTATATTAAGGCGAGTGAGGTGTGTGGAGTGATGGTATGTTGCAAGCAGTTAATTTAACCCTGATGATGACCTCAATAAAGGTCAAAACGTCGGCGTAATGAAAATATAAGTGTTGTTTTACTTGGCAAATATGCAATAAAACCATTCTTTTACTAATTAGAGTATTTCTATTTAATATTAACATCATCCTATTTGTATTGAATAACATATCGTCCCCTTTTGCGTTTTTTTAAATGTTTTAAATGATTGCTTCAACCAAAGATGAGCTTTGTTTAAATCAAGGAATAGTTGTACATGCCACATATCCGCAATACGGAACTGCACATTTTTGCCAAGAAACTGTTTACTGAAATATAGTTAAACTAATGAGAAAGTGTTTACTCTATATCATAACTGTACTATCAGTAACATTTTACTAATATAATATTTGATTTTATTTTTTATTATGTTTTTTTTTGCTATAAAAAGTTCTAGAGATTATTAGATGACAAAATTTTAGAAGAGTATTTATTTCTAGTAATAAGAATATTAATTCTGAACACTTCGCTGTATACATATCAGCCCAGTTAAAGAGATGCCTAGTCAAAGAATATGCTACTTAGATTAAGCCCGCGGTGAAGAAGGCATATACGCAGATCGGAGATGAACTCGTGGGTCATACATTTTAAAATATATTACGAAGTACATAAATCAAAGAACACAATGATAATGTGTTATGTTGCTAGCGTAATGATAATAAAATAAATTAATCTGAAATTAGACGCGTATGATTATTCCATGAAAATTTATAACACATAACATGGTTTCTTGTCTTTATGACACCTGTCCGAAAAGGAATCATTTTTTGATTTGATAAATTTATCAATTTTTTAAAACAATGAAGGAGATTCTTAAAAATTGTAAAATTATAAAAATTAGACATGGGGTGTAAATATTAAGGTGAAACTAATATTATACACATTAAAACTATCTTGAAACAATGTTATTCCCACGCAAACATTTAATCATAACCTTTCATCATTTATACTTTCTATCACGAAAAGCAAAGCCAAATCAATGAGAGAGAAAAGGTAACGGAAAGCACAGCCTTCTTCAAATGCTGCTTACTTTCACTTTCTTCCGATAGTCCTCGACGCTTCCCTGCAGAAGTGGGCTTTTCACTTGCAAACATCCTACCGGGAGGATGTTGCTCATTTCGCGAGCAAAACATGTGTTTTGCTCGCGTGTGTTTCCCACTGTTCGCCACTGAGTAACACGCGAAAGCTAATTGTTTCTTCTTCTGTCTCCATCGCGGTCGTGGGAATTGCCTTTCTCGAGGAGATTTCTGCACGCACAGATCACTTCTTCTGTCTTCCTTCGCGAAGACAACTGAGCAAATTAATGACTAAACAAGGATTACATCTCTGTGAGTTTAGAAAATGCGATCCTGCTGATTATTAACCGACTCACAAAGTTATTTATGCCAATGATACAGATGGGTCTGTGAAGCAATAACAAATCTCACTATAAATCTTTCTACGCTTATTTCTCACTTTTCAACAATATGCTATAATTAATTAGTACATCACCAAATAATTTATAGATGAGGAAAAGCTGTTTAAAACAGTGAAGAATAAGAAGTTAATTTACTCACAGGAAGCAAATAAGAGGCGAAGCTATCAATTCCGAAGAAGAGCCAGCTGAAAACTGTAAAAATTATAATAAAAAATAATTTAAAACAATTTCTTTGTGAGTAAAACCACCAGATTTGACTCTCTCTAGTGCTTCAAAATAAAATTATCTCCAGCCAATGAAGTTTTTATTCCTTCTTAACAAGCCATATAATACAGGAACTGTGAATGAGAAAGTTTAGTTCTTCCAACATTTGATATAAGGGACCGGAAGAGAAATACATATAAAGGGGGACAAAACAGAAAAAAAACGATAAATTCTTGCGTCCTGTCTTTTTCGTTTCAACATAATCTGAGTGTACCAACAAAGATTAAAGAAAATATTATGAAATGTTCTATACATTAATAATTAACACTATTTTTATATCGAGCACATTGAGTTTCCAACATTTCGAAGGGAAAATAGATAAGATGTACAGTTGGGGATATATTGGTGATAGT
Source organism: Laupala kohalensis (assembly GCA_002313205.1). Taxonomy (NCBI): domain Eukaryota; kingdom Metazoa; phylum Arthropoda; class Insecta; order Orthoptera; family Trigonidiidae; genus Laupala; species Laupala kohalensis. Next base: position 1,313,540 of record NNCF01127001.1, on the reverse strand, counting down.
ATACGTGAATCATTAATGGATTATGTCAATACCGAACATGAATGTTTTAATACTTATTAATTAGGTACCATACATTTTTATTAAAGTTTATTATTATTGAAATGAATGTAAATTAAAGTTGTTGATGTGATATCAATAATCATAAATTATTTATCATCTAATTTTTATTAAATCTACTTTTATATCATATTGATGAAAAGCATACATTTACATTTAAACGCCAAACCAATCAACAACTCGAACCTTTCATAGCGTAATAACGGAAATGAGCTACCTATGAATGAAGTTAATAGAAAGAGGTAATAAATTCTTCTCGGACTGATTCTATTAGAAACCCTTCTGTATTCAATAACGTAACACAAAATGAAAGAGAACGTAAATAAACGACCACCTTATTGCAATCAATGAGCATTTCAATGGAGTGAAAGGACGAATGAGTTGCATGCGGCGCGTGCATGATGTCCAGAATCAAGATGATTTAATTTGTGGGAACTGGTTAGCTCTACCGTTTTGTATGTGCGTAACTCATTTCTGCCCTGAAACGAATTATTTTGAAGAATCTTATTTTAAATAACTTGAATATTTACGCATTTTGTAAGACATTTTTTACCGTTAAGATATTCCCATAGAAATAATTTTCCATTACAATAGAAATAACGTTGAGATATTGGAGCGTCAGGAGGAAAAAAATATTTATAAATCTAAAAAAAGGACAATACTTTTCTTTTCAGAAATAATAAAGGATATCCATTGTGTGTATTGAGGATATCATTTGGAAAGAATTGGATATTTCATCTCTAAAATATCTCAAAAGTACGTTCTGATAGAGTACGTGGAAATTAATCCACTACTCCTTCATTAGTTTCTCGAATATCACCGTCGTTACGAGTAATATGTAATTACTTGAATAATATACCATTCGTTTCTCAAACACCTATTTACAGCCTAATCTTGCTTTGAAATCCGTGATTGAAGGTAAATAGTCAAGACTATACATTGAAATCTTAACTTGAAGTTCCGATACGTGTAGGTGGATAACTATTATTTGTAGCAAATATCTCAATAGATTTATGTGTACCATCCGATAAATTGCGTACGTGTACTCAATGCTATTGCAAGAATTGTTTATAAGTAAGTCACTAAATTTTGAAAGGTTTTGGTAAGAACTGGAGACCATTCTAAAAGAATTCAATATTAATAACACATTCCCGATAAACATTGTTGATATTACATCATGGTATATTTACGTTCCTCTGAATAAGGTTTGTTGTGTAAGAAATAAGTAATAAAGTAACTGCATTCTTATGGAAAGACTTACACTTACAGCAATACCACACGCTCAATCCATGAAACAAATTAATCATAAAATCACATAGAAACTATGTTTTATTCTCTTAGTAATTTTTGTGAAGTAAAATGCTTGCACGCTGGTGTTTTTTTTGTTTTTTTTTCAGAACTGAGGATGTTCGTCAAATGAACGGAAATGGTTCGTATTTTTCAGTGATTCAAAAAATTAGTCAACATAAAAATGAAATGATATATACGATAATACAGTTTGTCAACCCCTACGCCAAAAAATTCAACTGTAGTCACAAAATGCTTGTCTGGCATAAGGATAGATTGCGTAATTAATGCGTCATTCAATATTACAAATATTTTTGACCCTATCTTAATAAAGGTACCCACTGCGAATGTTCGCTTGAGGAAGCGGATTTGCGGGAGAAGCGGTGTTCGCCCGAGTAACAGTCGCTCAATAGAAAGTGTGGGCGGCGGCACGGCGGCAGTGGAGGTGGTGGTAGACATGTGACTGAAACGGAGTGAGCCAAGAGAACATAATAAATCACCCGCGAAACACCTGCGGAAGATTCGCTATTTCACGCGCTGCCTCCTCTGAACGCACCAGAGCAGTAAGCGAAACGAAATCGCTTGAGCACGAGTGCATACAGTGTTCAACTAGTCATATTAATAACTATGTAATGAATTTTTTTTTTCATGTTTTGTCACCCATTGATTTGAAATGTTCCAACGAGAGTACTCACTACCATTATTTGCTGGCGGTCTGGTGGACTCAATTATCCCGATTCGAAGTTTGTTATAACACGACAAACGCAGCAAGTGGACTATCGAAACATCACCCGAAATGGCTAATCCTCTAGAAATATTCAAAATTATCGTCATAATCACTCAAATATTATTTGTCAATCTCAAAATCCTTGAATACATATGTATTTTATAATATTTTATCCGTTATTTTCCTTTTTACAAGTCACAGTGTCAGCTTATACCACACTTTTTATTACATTTCTTTCTGCCGCAAGCTCTCATTGATGTTAAAATAAAAAAGAAAATAATGTGAGTTACAATCAATAGTATGGAAATCAAATTATAAATACTTATATATTACACTGAAACTCTATCCATAAACTTAATGATTGTGCCCTTGCCAATATTTTAATGACTAGAAAACAAAATAAGCAAGAGAAAGAGTTAAAATGGTTTTGCTGACTGAAATCATTATCAACGCGTCGTTTAGGGTTAATAAAGGTAATAAGATAATTTTTAATGACACGCTCTTTTACCTGAGCTAAGTTTAATTCAGGAATAGTGATGAGTGATATCTACAAACACTGCAGAGGGTCTTCAAGCTCAATGATTTTTTCAGTTTAGTATTACAAAATAATATTTTATGTTAAGAAATACAAATATACTCGAGGTTTATCGTCATAGTGCCCCACTATTTACAGGTGCATTACAAAGTTGATAGAGCGTAAGATGAAAAATCGAACATAAAATATCAAAAGATTGCTCCAGCACATTTATTCATTGTTAATAATAATAATAATAATGAAATAGGAGCTAAGTAGATAAAACGACAGCAGAGCCCTTTAAAAAACATATTTACTTTCGACTCAAAACAGATTTATTGATTGAATAAACAACAAATAACGTAAATTTTATTCATAATTTACTTCGAGAAGTGTTCTTAAAAATATTTTATATATCGAGACTTTCAGTAAAAGTATCAATAATTCTAATTATTTCTTTAAAAAAATGAATTATGCTGAGTTATATACGATCACGATCATAGCCATGCATTTTCCTTTCATCGAGATAGGAACAAGCGTAAAGCAAAAGATTTCTGATCAATTTTCATCAGATAATAATTACCACTTGGTATTTCAAATGCCTGTTTAGTAGTGGTTCATTCCTCACGAATAATGAAGAAAACATAGCATCAATGTTCGCGGCAAGAAAGAGTGAAATATACAAAATCTCCTTTTAAGTGAAAAAAGAAAAACATTAACCGTCCGCGTAATTTGAATTCGCTCTCTAACAGATCTGATTGAATAAAGGTGCAGATAAGATATGAGGTTCTTTGCAACGGGTCACACCCACCTCGAACACATAAGTGACCGACTTAAATGTAATGGATACAACGCTGGATTTATGGAGCTGGAAGAGTCGTTGACCTGGTATTGGTCGTGATACACTATCGATTTCTATTTTCTCTTTTCATAACATTTTTTCTGAAGTGTTATAAAAAAAAACTAGAAAAAAAATTCTTTGTTGACACAAACAATGATCTTAAAAACAGTAGTTAACTCTATTATTAAGCCAGGAATATTCTTTTCATTCGTTTAACACACTCTTAAGTGCAGTAGAGAATAAATAATATACAACAATAAATGTAAATGGTAGTCATAATTTTTTTACTATTCCAGTACACAACGAAAACTATTGTGGTTATTGGAAATATAACTAAACAATTTTAGAGATCGTAAAGTATTTTTCAATGACCTTTCAAAATAATGTACCCTCAATAGGATATACATTTAAAAGTACATACTGGAGGATGTATAAATGGTAATTATAGCAACTGCACTTGTTCACATGAACCTTTTAAGAAATTATATCTCATTCCAATCAAATTATACCCAACAACCAAAACGATCTTATTCTAATAACGTATTTTTAACGGTGTATTAAGCATATTAAACAAAAATGAGGCATGCTAAGGGTAAGTTCAATACTTTAAAGGCTTGACTTGGGTTTATTCTTTCCGAGAACAGAACAACATACAATAAATACAATTGAAACATATGTAAGTGAACATTTTCACATTATTTTCAACTATAATTCCATTACTTTCTTTTGATTACTCATTTGTTCTTCTTAGTGTCTCTTCCAAAGTTTTTCGATTCCTGTCATTTCCTCCCCAATTCTCGGTTCCAAAACCTGATTCCACTCCATAAAAATAGTTTTCATGAGCTAATTTTATATTTATCTTTCAAACAAAATTTGCATTATTGTGTCAACAGCATATTTTTTACGGTCAGTAAAATTTTACCTTTTTTATTACAAAATTTAAATAGTCCAAATAGTATTATTATTTTCTTGTCTGAGTTTATCCAACTTTTGTTCGTGCGTTCGTTTATAAGGTCATATTCGAACGGCATCTTTAAATTTTTTTTGCGAGAAAATAGGCAGTGATTGATTTCAAATTTGCTCCAAAAGCGCATGGCATGGAAATTGCATAACCAGATGTTATCTAGTGAAACAAGAATATTAATTATTGTTATTTATTTAGGACTTGGAATTATATCGAGAATCGGGATTTCTCGATACATCGTTATCGGGAGGAAAATTGTGATAGGCACATCCATAGTACGTTTTATCTCTCCTTGTTCCTGGCGTATTATCATTAACGACCGGGGATTCTTAACGAACTCATTATATACTTTACAACTAACAGCCAGAGCATAGTTTGGTTGTCGAATCCATTCGGGAAAATTATTGTCCTTCAACGATCTTCTCTTCCCAAATATTTTTAAGATACGCACGTTCATATCCTTGTTAGGGTTGTACTCTTGATTCGTAGATATTTTGTGAGATTCCAAGGACTTTGAATTAATTAACTGACTGCGATGGAGTAACCGTAGCGTCTTCGCTCCTAACGTAGGGAAGCGGGAGTTAGACTTCCATCTCAACCGAATTGGAACATTTTCAGGCGTTTTCCACATTTCCTCAAGACCAATGTCGGTTCGGTACCGTTTATTTCCCGGCATCCCAACATATCCAATTCCTTAACCTGGATTCCTCCACTTGTCCAATTCCTTCGTATAAAGCATAGTTACGTAGAAAAGCATATATCATGGCTTAAATCTCGCCATATGATATAATACTCGTACATACAAATTAAAACACAGATTAACAGTCTTTTAATGTTTTTAACAATTGTTAAAACTATACCAATTCAAACCTCACTTACTCTCTAATGCAGATATTACTCTTTGATTGAGCCCTCGGATGTTGAAAAAACCCTCTGTGAACGGCAATGAAGTTCATAATAATTCGTGGATCGATATTTGCCTGCGATCTTTCGTAAAACGTTAAATTCGTCCTACCATCAGCTCGATGATATTCACAACTTTCTGCACCTTTACTCAATGCAGAGATAAACATATATTTACAAGCAATTGATTAGTTACTACATCCTCAAATGGCGTGACTAAGTGAACTTCATTTTGTATCAGTACGTTGCCACAGTATGTTTAATTTAAGTCATGGTACTTATTAATTTTTGCAATTTCTCAATGCAGTAGTCTAAGTGCGAGGTACCTTTAGCTAGAAACAAGTAAATATCTCTTGAACAACTTTTAACAGTCCATAATTTTCTCGTCTATACAATTTTCGCAAAGGGTGTAATTTGACCTTAATAGCCACGTTCTCAATATCGAAATAAATTATGAGTTATACAAATGCATTTACTTTCCTAATTACACCCAATTAACCAAAATAGTTCCATGTACATATATACAGCCTTCTAGGTGATCTCTCTCATGGTGGAACTAACTTAAGGTGTCGCGTTGCTCATCTGAGGGTCGACCAATCATTTGGCAGCCAAAACTGGCTATCTAGATGGCGCGAAGAACAAACACTACGGAACCGGACATTGGCGCGTGGTGGTGCTAATAACTAGATAATGCGAGGTGGGAAATCAAGTTCGTATTAAGTATTTGTGTTATTACCACTAGTTTTAATGAAGAGAAATATCCAACGAAGAAAGCGATTCGAAATAATTAATGAACGAGTCAGTCTGCTCCACGACAAATCCAATTTAAATGGCGTGCGCACGAAGTTCGAGTACCATGGTATTTTTTGGATGACGTTTGATTGGTTTGCACTGCGCATCCTCGGGAACACGACACCTTAAGATAGTTCCACCAAGATCTCCCTCCTCACGGGTCAACAACGTTAAAGTCGCCAATTTCACTCGACACACAACCAAATAATCTTCAATGTTGTTATTGTATTGTAAATAGTACTTTTCTACGGTGCTACTTTCGCATGAGTAAATTTTATTCTCTGATATAACTATAATAATACTTAACACTCCATAGAAAAGATGTTGTGCTGTTGTCAGCAAAGGTAAAAACCCTCCTTGGCTCCGGAGGGGATTTTCTGCGAAAGTTTCCAAGTACATTAAAATATTCAAGTGAAGTTAGTTATTGGTTTCATTCATTGGTATAAAAAACATTGGAAAGAGCGAAATTAATATTTTTTTGTAATGGCTTACAAGCAAAAAATTTTAAACCACCAAAATCAAACAGAATGATGTATTATTTAGTCTGCTAACACTTTAGTGGTGTTATGTAATTCGTACAGCGGTGAAATTTTCAATATATTTGTTTTCTCGATTTTTTTGCCGATTTGGTAACTTTTAAGTTAAAAACCTGTTGTATAGTGTAGAAATTTTAAAAAATATGAATTCCAATGAATTAAGTCGACTATTCCTCAAAATAAGACGATTTAAGTTTATGATATTAAAGGAGTCAAAAATTCAGGAAGGGCGAAAAATCCTTAACTGGTACTGAGATTATTCCAATGAGATGTCAACCAATTTTCTATGATGCCGGAAAGAACGTCATAATTTATGTCAAATGTTTATAATTTTGTAATTAGTGAAATATCATATATCTTGTTTGAAACTCAAACATTAAACGTTGAATTGCATCTTGATCTTCTAATTGTATATTCGATAATATTTTAGCCTTAATCAATCGCCTGACTATGGAAAAAATTGTTGATATTACTTTGATTAAACTCCGTGTATTCTATCTCTGAACGTGTCTGACCTTATTTTGTAATTACAGCCTTACCATGTCTGGTAAGAAAAGAAAGGGTCATTAAGAGCGCTTTAGAGACGAGTCGCATTTACTATGATGAGGTTAACAGTGACAAAGCCGACTTGCATAAATCTTCCTACTTAAGTAACTAACAAAAACTGTAAGGATCATATCTTCCACAATTTCTTGCATGAGGTTACTCAAAGCGATTAAAGCTTCATATGAAAGCCTCGGATACGATTTACTTTCAAAGTTATTTTACATCTGCAATCCTAATAATTCCATCACTTTAGAAACAATATTTTTTCAAAGACGTAACGTTAGGTAATCAGTGTCAACTAAAACAATTTCTTCACATCACTTTAATTATGTTGATCCGGACGAAATCAAAATTTAAGATAGTAGAGCCTTCTAGTAAACTTTCAGCCATTACCACTGGTACAATTTGGGATATACACGTCAAATACATGTGTTCTGTTCAGTAATAATATTTTATACTAAATATGAACAAATAAGAGCATAATGTTATAAAACACATTGGAAATAACTTATTGATGTGATAATTAAGGTCTATAAGAAGTAAAAAGATTATTTAATGTATTATGCATTTTTTTAAACTTTTATTTAAAAAATTAGTAAAATGATAATGTACTGGGTGGTTATTCATCAACTAACGTAACAATGAGTTAAATCATCGAAGTGTTTTCAGAACCTCAAGATGTTTTTTTCTGTTCCTCAACGACCCATATATCACTAATACCTGGAGGTTATCAACTTCAGGCGGAAAGAGGATTATGCGTAGAGTTTGTGGTGGGAGATCGTAAGAGCACGTTACCGTAAGGACGTATGACAAGAGTGCTATCCACACACAGTGAGAAAGGGAACACTATCGGACAACAATTGATGCAGGCCAGCGCTGTCCAACATCTCTATGAAAAATTATAACCCGCGGGCCATTTTCTATACACTTTCGATCGATCGTGCCAGCACGGGATGGGGTTGGGTGAAATTGCCCGAAAAGTAAAAGTAAATGGGTCACGTTTCTATTTGTAACGCGATAAATTGATTCTCATCAACAAATTCAAATTATTTCAAGCTGAAAAAATTAAATTGTATCCTTTTTATTTAAAAACTATTTTTAATATTTAGTCTTGTAATAAAATATTTTAATGTTGGTATGTACAATGGGGTAACTCCGAACACAAATTTCTATTTTTTCTCAACGAAAATGTCACGTCAAATATTAATTCTGACACAGACAAATTGTGACCACTCTCATCGATTGATGTAAAAGGTACTAGAACTCATAGGCAAAAAAAAAAAAAAGTTGGCGCTGATATACGATATACTCGTATGCTAATACCATTTCATTACAGTAACTGCGGTTTATTTAACGAGATTATCGCCCAATAAGGAGGGCTGTAGAAATATCCGTTCATCGTACTTCGTGAAATTGTCTGAAACAATCGGGAAGAGACGAATTCAAACTCCCGAGTTATGCTGGGTGAGTTCTGCCAGGAAAAAATAAGTTAAGAAATATAAACAAACAGCGAGCAAGGGAACAAGTGAACAAGAGCGTGTACAAAGAATAAATGAACAAGTAAAAGTTAAGCGGTCTTCCAACGAGTGGACGCTTCGTATCAGAAAGAGCATCTCATCCAGAAACAATAACCATCTTGACCGTTCGGCCACAAAGCCGACATCGTCACGGAATGACTCTCGATCAACAAGGCAACATTGGAGAAAACATGATTTCATAATTTTTCACACTTGGGAGAACGCGTTAAAATAAAAATTTCGCTGGAAATTTTCAAAAATATGAAGAATGAGACATTTTATTTCAAATGCGTCACAGAACGAATTATTATGGAAATGATTTCCAGATCCACTCAAACACGAAGACTACTACAATTAACGTCCATTATATAATCTAATTAAATAAATAATTAAAGATAATTAATTCAGAATAATAATTTATAGTATTCGTCCATAAAAGGTCGTAAGTCTTTAATTATTTATTTACTGACGCGAAGACTACGTTAATTATTTCTACTATTAACGTCCATAACTGGACATTTTTAAATTTTTTTTTCTAACCCAGGTTTTAACAATTACGTGCAATTCCTTCGCATCTAGCTCGGTGTATCCTGTTTAACTTAGGTATTCGTAAGAACTGAAAAAAAAACACAGGTCAAAATTGAATATGTTCCTCTGTCTCCAGAAATATGGTTTCATGTCATGTTCAAAATTTAGAAACCACAAATTTACGCCAATACTCGAAGCTCTGTTGGAGTGAATTTTTTGAATTTTCAAATACCATTCGTTCTAAATCGCAATTTATACATATTATAATAATACGTAGTGCGGAAAACTGAATAATAAAGGTTTCTATCTATGAATTATCTCGGATACAAACTGTTCTATAAAAATACAAAGACTGTGCACAAAACATGTTAGAAAAATAATGTTCAATGTCCACAACACACGAAAGTAATAGTACTCAAAGACTGTCAATATTTTATTTACATGCAGGTACCATCACTCAATTTATGGTTGTATTCATGTTCATATTTTATTGAGTGATTTTTTTCAATTTTATACGTCACTACGCTAATAAAATTATAAATGCAAGACACAGCACTATGAGGCACTCTCTCACAAAGACTAATCGTTGTATATCTCATCTGTAATATGTAATTATGCAGTTTCAATTGCCACAACTATATCAAAATGAGACGATTATTTGACAAAATACACTTTACTTTAACATAATAATATTGTACAACAAGAATTAAGAGAAAAATTATAGTTCCGCGCACGGTAAGCGGTAAGAAACCTACATTCTTTTGTTTTAACACAACATATTTTCATCCAATATTAGTATTTTCCTATATGATTAACAATAAACAATTTCAAGTATTAATTTGAAAATTTTGAAAGATCCGCATTTTGAGAAAATCAAAATCAAAAGTTTACATCCCAAAAGTTTATATCAACCAATTCTATATCCCAATTATAGGAACTTCCAGAGCAATTAAAAAGTTGTGTAGAAACATTTGGGTGCGTTTTGTTTAAAGTTTACATTGTTGTAACTTCCAAACGCTTAGGAATTTTACAACACTACTTGGTATTTGTCTTAATCTATATGATGGCTACCTCTACAAAATTTTGTCAAAATCTGAGATGGGGAGGTTTAGATCCTGTTGATTCGACATGGAATGACTCATGTTACGAGCTGTCTCAAACTCAAGACCTGACTATGTGATATCAGATTTTGAGGTCGCAAGTATAGGTGATAAAATATTCATGAAAATTTTCTGGGATGCGGCTTATTGTAAGAACATAATATTTACTCTAATATAACATTACATAATATACGATACATAATATTTACTCTAATATAATCTAACGATATCTTTTTAATAAGAATACATTTTTTTCTAATCGCAGATTGTAGTTATATAGAAATAAAATAGTGCCTCACAAATGTGACCAATTTTTTTTCTCACAACTTAAATCTTTTTAAGACAAACCTGATTTATTAAAGCATTTGGAACGATATAATTTGGCATGCTTACACGCCTGGGTAGACACGACATCAAATTAACGCTACTCTACATCTCTACATTCATCGTGTTATCTTTAGATATATCTCGTCTTAGCCATACTCATAGCGACTAATACGGCAATCAAGGGCTCATTTAGCAGCACATACTATTCCAATTAAATTTTTATAGACGAAACAGAACAGTTAGAACTGCACGTCAGTAGCCCGCTTGAAGCAGAAAGATTTGTACATAATCCATCTGATTTTTCAAGAAAATATTGTGCAAATTGCCAGTGCCCAGAACTATTAATCAATGACATTTTCTAAAGAGTAAACTATTCGTCTAAGGAAAAATAAGTTATAGTAAATGCATCTAGTTCCTTTGAACCATTCGTGTTTCCTGAAATAAAAAAAAGAACTATAAAAATCGATTTTTTTGTATTTCTTCCATGTTTTTTCATACTTTCAGAATTTTTTCGAAGTGGAAAAGTAAGATATCGTAACTATTTCAGACAAAAATTTCCAAAATTCTGGAGTACAAATTCAACGTCCTCTACCAGGTTTGTACTTCAACAGAGAAAAAAAAAGAACGGGTGCAAGTTGTAGTAAATTTTGTCTAGTTAGTTTTTAAAAATAAATATTTTCTTCGTGTGTTGTACAGTTTTCATGTAATAAATAAAAAATAAAACAGCGCGGCTCTTTATTCCTTTTTTTCATATTTTCCAAATTTTCTCGAGGGACAAAGTTTAAATTCGAAATCAGCACCTTCAAAACCATACAGGGGCAAAAAATCAGTACTTCTCGTAAACTTGAAACACCTAATAATAGGAGTACCGAATAATTGACCAATTGACCAACGTCGAAAAAAATAAACCCAACAACAATGTAAATAGTCAGTTAACAATGAAATTAATTGAAATCAGATAACACCAATATTATGAATATTAAATTATATTTGTGACAAATTTTATTAAATTATATTTATGTACTTTTTATGTATTTAAAATAATTTTTGTGACAAATTTGAATTAATATTAAAAATTATGTCATAATCCTAGACAGCTTTTCTATATGAATCCGCTAATTTACAGTATTTTTGTTACATTTGATATATTTTAGGCACAGTTCTCTCACAATAATTTTCTCCAATGTGTAAATATGATTGAATTTAAATTTATTTATTAATAAACAATGTTATTGTAAAATATATGCAATATGCAGTTTAGTAACTCTACTCACATCTAGATTGTTAGTGATCCCTTTCATTTTCCAAAAAAATTGATTGCGAAGTTTGCTAAAAAACATTTTAAACAGGAAGAAATTTTTTTTTAAAATAATTAAGAAGACTAATATTTCCTTTCTAGAGGAAGCGACCTGACAAGAACCACTTTGTTTTTCTCCCAAATAGGAAATGACGGCGAAGCAGTTAAGGTACTCCGCATAAGGTAGACTTTCTCCGAAATACGATCTTAACTAGATACGATACTTGAGCTTAATTATGGTCATGAACTTGATACAACCTAAAATATTATATTTTAGGGCACCCTTCACGACAAGACAGAAATGAATCAATGTGAAATCAAGTCGCGAAAAGGGTTACTTAATTGTTCCAAGGAATTGATACCACGGGTATTGCACCTGAAGGACAAAATGAAGGTCAGAAGACAGGAAAATCCGCATTTTTGTGGTGCAGACGACAAATAATGAGATTATGTTCGCATTTAAAATGGTCCCATGACTAGAAAAAATGAACTTTATATTTTAACATTAAGATAATCTCATTGCTCTTTTGTGGTTTTGAAGTGTAACAAAAAGATTAATATAAAAAGAACAGTTATTTTAACAAATAGCAAAACAATGGTAACACAACTTATTTCTAAAATCAAGAAGTCCTTACTACTAATTCAAATAGTCCAGAAAGAAATGACCGCGAAATCATTTACAACCAGTTTAAGTCAGGGAAATAGATGTACCACCTAATAATATATCCTCAATGTAATGAAAAATAAAATAAAGAAACCCAGCACAAAGCATATTCATTTTTAACTATCATTACGTTATTGGGCAGCTCTCCCTAAAAAAAGACATTAAAATAGTTAATAGCTATCCAATGAACGATTTCTTTCAAATATTACAATGCGAATTCTACTTCCTATCATTTTCCTCCTAACATATAGAGAAATATAATACAAATTATAATAATTTAGACTTTTTTCAAACCTTTCTAGGATGGAGACTTATGATAGTCGTGTGCCAAGTTGGGTCAGGCGCCGCAAAGGCAGTATGTTGTAGGTTCGATTATTCAGAGAAGCATAAATATTTATGAGAATCGCTTATTCAGTCTCCCTATCATTGATTCATAGTATCACCATCTTTAAAGCGAAATGCATATCACGTTAGCATTAGCACGGTCATGCAGTAAAACTAAACCTTGCCAAAATCTATACATAGCATAATATCGTCCACGAACCCATGTGACATGTACAGCCAATTCCAACGTGTTGTAACTAGACACTTGCCTTCAACAATAAACATTTACTGGTGAGTTATTTTTTAATTTTGTCGGGAGTAGTTACAACATATCAGCTATCTAAAAGAACTCACTATAAATATATTCCTATTTAGAAACATAGTAAAAATAAATTAATAATTAAAAATAGTTGTTCAATTAGTAAATACTTATTAAAAATTAAGTTTATTATTTATTTACGTCTATAAATTTGATTTATTCTACGACTTTCCTCATAGACAATTTCTAGCAACGTTTCGACTTATGTTCAAGTCTTCATCAGGCTAATACAGATTTACAAATTTAATATACAGTTATACGATAAAACAATAACTCTACGAAATAAACATTGATGAAAAATCATAATAAGAATTCATAAAAAATGTCCCGTATCCGTTTGTAAATTTAAACAATTTGGTGATGCTTATATGTACACCTCTGATGAGTATATTTTTATCAAATTTGCTTCTTTATCCATAATCTCAATATCCTTCCATTTCATTTTATGATTTTTTCTTGTACAATCATCAACTATTACACTACTTTGGTCATCCTTGTTAACATTTCTCCCATGCTCAATAATTCTAATCAGAAGAGTTTATGTTTATAGATTGAAATGAGGTACTCATGTTCAACTAATTACTTAAATTTATCCGAATCACGTAAGATAATGATGAGTTATCAACCAGTATACTTTTGAAAACACTAACAAGGAAATGGCACTCATGTGCAGTTACTGATGAGCAGTGAAGACCAAGATTTGAAACACATTTTATTGTTCTGTTGTTTCACTGTTCACGTCGCATTTCGAAACGGTGGTAATGTAATACAAACAAATCAAAAATAACTATAATTCCCATGAGGTATATAGTAATATATAACAATATTTTAATATTACAAAAAAATAGACATATGACTCTACACTAATCAATATAACTGCTGGTCAGCTTCCTCGCGAAAGCATATCTTCGAAAGAAAATTCAAAATTTTCAAGGGTATGTCTCCCCCTAACATCTCCAAAACGTCCTGGTGTCACAAATACTCACTACCAGGAAAAGTGGTGCCTATAATGTGTGAAGTTAGGAGAGGGATGTCCAATTATACTTCGGTATTCTAGTCCACTTCGCAGGTATGAGGTGTAAATTGATGCTTTCATTCGTCTCCCATGCAGAGTTCACGTGAAACGTATTCAAATACCCACAGGTAATTATCATATCATCTCGCCCCCTAATACTGCATTAGGAGGTTCTATGAAGAGCTACACAAGTATTTTGAACACATTAGCATATCAATTTGAGACTATGACACATGAAAAGTCAACTTATTTGTAATGAATTGTGTTGTAAAATAGTTATCATTCATTTGACCTCCTGAAGTTCGAAAAATTGTAAAAAAAGAAATGATTAAAATTGTTCTCTTAAATAATAAAAGACAGATTTATTGGCCCTTAATTTGGTTCCTCTGCTTACTCTCCGGGTATCTAACATGACTCCTTATAACATTCTGAACTTTGTACATTAATTTTTCTGGGATTTGACTCTGATTTTGGCCAAGAATTAGTACAGCGAATGTCCGCATGATTTCGTATAGCTCTTAGTACAATAGTGCGTGTCAGAACAGTGCATAGTGAACAGTGAATTCCACTATGTGCTATATCAATACTTGCAAATGGATACTATTTCAGATTCGATTAAGTTCCGATCCGATTCGACCTCCACACGTCCTTACGTGGCCTTGTAGTGGAAAGTGAAGGAGAAGGGAAGATCACGAACATCGTAAAATATCACGTGATTTGTAAAGTACGGCACTGCTATAGAACTCGTCTGAGTTGATCAAAGAAACAAACGATACTTTGGGCAAAAGGGGTCGTTTCACAATACTTTATCCGACGCAGTGACAAAAATCTGCGATGAAAAATTCATTATCGTAGTTCACATCCTATAACGCCTTAATTGTCATCATTTATCAGTGTCTATAGTCCTTCATCCGTGACCCCTTCCATACTCACATACACCTGTCCCGTAAGAGGGTCAGAGGCGAAAACGAAAGATACATAGAGTACAAGTATTCAAAACTCGATTCATCCGAACTATTACAAAAGCTTATTGGTTCATACCAAACTCTCAACTTCCCTCAGAATTAGGTTTCCCCCACATTGTCCCCTACATTTACCAAAACCGCACAAAATGTCTACAACAAATTATTGTTAAAATGTTTTAAAAGACCTTTTATATGTTGCAGGTTTTTGTAGCGTGTTTCGATAATAATAAATAAATAAATTTATTGCCAAAAAACAGTACAAACTGCGTATGACCACGTGGAGGGAAAAAAACTAATTTACTCTCCGGAAGCAAGCAAGGGACCATCCCATCAATTCCGATCAAGGGCCCTAAGGCAGAGGCGGATTCAAAAAATTCAGCAAAAATTCCTAGATAAGATAAAAAGTTAGCTGCGAGTTATAATACTAATAGAATGTCAATATGTTTGTAATTTTAAGCAAAAAATTACATGTAAGTTATTATCGAACTATAGATTATTCTGAGTATAGTGCTTAAAAATTGAAATAACACTAAATTCACGATTTATTGTTACAATAGACCCGCCCCTAGACAAAGCCTAGAGAACCTGTATGATAAATCCGCCTCTACCCGAAGGAAAACCGGAGAAAAACCCGGGCCAGGATGGGATAATAAGTATTCCGCGGCGCAATCAAAAATGGAATAGAAAATAAGGTGATTTAACTTTTATTATTATTATTCAAAATACGCATCACAATTCAATACAAGTGAACTATGAATGAACGTTACAATGTGAAGATATCAGCGTATATCTCTAACGATACACACAAAAGAAATTAAGGATTAAGTTCATTACAGACCAGTAAATAAAATCCATTAAATACTAAATTATTTCCCGAGCATTAGATAATTCAAAGTAAAAGCGATGAAACGGGTAAACTTTGTGTTAGAGATTTAAAGAATGATAAAATTTAAAAAACAGAAGGAAATAGTCACATAATCATAATAACAAAGGAGAGACGTAACAAACAAAATAAACTAACAACGTCAAAAGAATTTCCTTCATCTTCCTCTATTCCCACAGTGCCTTAGGCTTAAAGAAGGTTGATAAGAAAGACTAATGAAAGAATAGGTAGGTTTTAAAGATCCATATCAACTAATTTTCTTAAATATATGCCTCACTCTTGTGCATGCTTAGCTGAGTTTTCTGTGTGAAGTGAAGTGAATGGGAGGTCAATTTTTTCTTACATAAGTCGTCTTACATTTTTGGAGGAGGTTTCTCTTTGTTGATATAACAAGGAGAGAAGAATTTCGATTCCTGTATGAGAATTTATCTGGCAGGAAACATTTTTGTACAAAGATACCAACAAATGATTCATCGGCATTCATCGGCATAAATAGTTTCACTATCATCGACAGCAAGCATAAATAGATGTACAAAGGAAACAGTGTACGATGAATATATAACACTAACACTATCACAGCAATTAAAACAAAACTTTTGTCAGAAAAAAATGATGCACTTTCGGTTTTGTTTCAAAATATAAGTATCAAAAATCTTGTTTCAAAATACTTTTCTATGACGTAGTAATACATAGCCAATACATGACTGATTTAAAATGGGGTAATATTTGTGAGAGAGAAATATTTCTTTATGTTCACGTGCAATCATAATAATAATTCAGCGAGTAGGTACATGATATTCTCATTACACGAACGAAACATTAAGTGCGCATTATCTCAAAACTGACAGATTCCAGAGAACAGAAATATAATCCGTTGCAATTGTAGGTTGAAGTTCCGCAAGTTAGGAAAATAGTATTATTAATAAGAACAAAATAACCTAGTAAACACGCAAGCTTGCTCGGGAGAAGAAATTAAGCTTTACTCATTTCCAGAAAATAGAACGGTCCATTACGCCAATTCGATAAAGAAACTGTGGATTGGGGTGAACTACACACTCGTACACTTTAAAAAATTGGTATCAAATCACTTTTTTTTTTGGTTGTAGTGTATTACGGAATTTTTCCCCGAGTGAAAATGGAAACTAAAATGCATACCGATGCCAAATTAATTTTATGACAAAATTTTGCTCAATGGTTAAATCGATCAATAACTCGACTCGTTACAACACTTTATTCCAAGCAACGTATTTGGAATGTGGAATACACCTATTTTAATTTTGGTGATCACAACATTCACCAAGAATAACCATCAAATATATGCAATAATAGGTATAATTCACCATTTAAAACAAAACGAAGATTCCTGTACATTTCCTTTGGTTAATTCTAATAATCATAATAATTTGTTCGTACTACTAACATTTTTTTCACATAACTCTCTACATTAAAATTTTCCTGCGGTCATTTAGTAACATTTTTAATCTCTTCAACATCGCAAGATACTACTGGTACAAATTTTAGAGCAGTGACGTTAGATAGCGTGACATCATCTAGATTATCGAAGAACAAAAACAAATAAAACGAATGGTTTTCCGCAGTTGGCTTCCGCAGAAATACTTAAAACATTAATGAGGAACATTGGTAGTGAAAACCCTCAGTTACATCATGAATACTGCCAGAACGAAAAGAAAACAAAAATACTCTGAAAATAGACTTGTCAGGAAACTAGGATTCCACCACTATCCTTTACTGGAGTGTCAGATTACGCGTGAACCAGGAGGAAAAGAGAATACTAAAAATAATTGCTCACTGTGAGCATTGGTACAACTGATGTGAATGGAATGAGTCATGAGTCGAGCAATTTACAGTGTAATATCCCTAACTCCTCGTATTGACTCTCAATTGATTATTCGGTAGTCTATATGTTCCACATTTCTACATCACATGAGATAATGAAAATAAATCCAAACAACCACTTTCATTATACACGGTTCCAGTATTAATGACCTGTTGAATTCATTAAAACAAAATTTATAGAGAAAAAAACTCAGTGTGAGGATTGAAAAAAGAAAAGAATATCTGATACTCTATTGTCATAACAAGGGCTCGAATCGATATGTCCAAAAAAAATTGGAAAATATGGAGAAAATAGTTCAAAATATGCATTGAAAACCAATTTAATGCACTAAAAACGAAATATTTAGTAATAAAGCAAGTTACGTTTGTAACACCTTTTTGCCAAGAGAATGCAATTTTCAATTGGTTTAGTTGAGTTATATCTCTGTACTCGTTCACACATTATAAGCTATATTTAAATAATAAAGTGTAAATTAAGACTGTTACTAAAATTTAACAAAAAATTATTACGTGCCAACAAAAATCTAGATTTATATTCAAACGAAAATATGAATTTATATACACTATAAAATTCAATTCAGATGGTCCCACAATGTTAAAAATGCGATAAATTGATTCCTGAAATCCATAAAAAGTAAAAGAAATATGCAAAACATGCAAAATCCCAACCCTGATTATTAGTCTCTGCCACTCCAACTACTTCTCTTCTCTAAGTCTTTACAATGCATTCGTCCATGCTATCTTTATACAATCATAGCAATTACACTGTCAACAGGAGTCTCTTAGATCGACTACCGCAGCGTTACCAAGGAGAGCGTTTTTCGCGAAAAAGAAATATTTAGAACGTTATAACGAAAAATGTACATGCCTCAATTGTCATCACACTCACCTCAACAAGTAAACGTCGTGAAGGTGAAGGCGATACTCGTGCAATTGAGAATCGGCGTGCAAAGGCGGCGAGGTCGCCAGAGGCAGCACGACGTCTGCGAGAGCCGAGCGAGGGAGAGTGGTAACGCAAAGACGCCGAGGAGCACTGTGCGGGCATGCGGCTCGCGTACTCGCCGTTTCTCCACCACCCCGAGGTTCCCTCCCCACCCCCGTCCCATCTCCCCTTCCCACAACCCCGGAGCACGTGGCGATGCAGAGTGTGTGGAGCCGCGCGGCGGTTCCAGCCGGTGAGAGGGTTGGACGGCACAGCACCAGCTCGCTAATGTAAGCGTTAATGTTAAGTTATATATGGCGCTTACTACGTAGTAGGTGAGTACTACGAAGTAGGTACTCGCCGTTTCTCCACCACCCCGAGGCTCCCTCCCCTCCCCCGCCCCATCACCCCATCCCTCGACCTCGGAGAACGTGGCGATGCAGAGTGTGTGGAGCCACGCGTCGGTTCCAGCCAGTGAGAGGGTTGGACGGCACCGCACCAGCTCGCTAATGTAAGCGTTAATGTTAAGTTATATATGGCGCTTACTACGTAGTAGGTGAGTACTACGAAGTAGGTACTCGCCGTTTCTCCACCACCCCGAGGCTCCCTCCCCTCCCCCGCCCCATCACCCCATCCCTCGACCTCGGAGAACGTGGCGATGCAGAGTGTGTGGAGCCACGCGTCGGTTCCAGCCAGTGAGAGGGTTGGACGGCACCGCACCAGCTCGCTAATGTAAGCGTTAATGTTAAGTTATATATGGCGCTTACTACGTAGTAGGTGAGTACTACGAAGTAGGTACTCGCCGTTTCTCCACCACCCCGAGGCTCCCTCCCCTCCCCCGCCCCATCACCCCATCCCTCGACCTCGGAGAACGTGGCGATGCAGAGTGTGTGGAGCCACGCGTCGGTTCCAGCCAGTGAGAGGGTTGGACGGCACCGCACCAGCTCGCTAATGTAAGCGTTAATGTTAAGTTATATATGGCGCTTACTACGTAGTAGGTGAGTACTACGAAGTAGGTACTCGCCGTTTCTCCACCACCCCGAGGCTCCCTCCCCTCCCCCGCCCCATCACCCCATCCCTCGACCTCGGAGAACGTGGCGATGCAGAGTGTGTGGAGCCACGCGTCGGTTCCAGCCAGTGAGAGGGTTGGACGGCACCGCACCAGCTCGCTAATGTAAGCGTTAATGTTAAGTTATATATGGCACTTACTACGTAGTAGGTGAGAATCGCAGTAGTTACCACTCCGGTTATGAGATTAGACGTACCAATGACAAGAGCGTAGATCGCACGGGCGCAGCTCGTGATGAGAACAATGCCAAACGGTATCTTAGAACCTGATGTCACCAATGGTGGATTTAAGGGGGTGTCTTCCGGACTCGACCCCCTCTCAAAATGGGTCAATTTTTATTCTTGTATTTTATAAAAAAGTAAATTACAAGGTAAATATGCTTATTATAGACTTCAGACAGTAAAAATATATTCATACAACAAATTCTTGCCTTCAAATTGCATCTTTTAACTCGAAACTTTCCTAATTGGCTATATCCCCAGATAACGTAAGCTCC
This sequence comes from Laupala kohalensis, assembly GCA_002313205.1. Classification (NCBI taxonomy): domain Eukaryota; kingdom Metazoa; phylum Arthropoda; class Insecta; order Orthoptera; family Trigonidiidae; genus Laupala; species Laupala kohalensis. The sequence continues at coordinate 1,293,090 of NNCF01127001.1, read as the reverse complement.
ACCAAAACAAAATCCTGAATCGCCACTGGATGTCACCACTCACTTCATACAAACCAGGAAGCTAAGATTCAAAGTAAAGATAATATATATAAGAAAGTCGTCTGCTACCTTGTGGCCATTTTATTCCGAAATAGATAGTGTCGTTGGAGGATATCTTTTTTATTTCCATTTTAACAAGAGATATGTTCCTCTTTAATTATATAATCTTGACGTTAAAAATGAACTGAAGAATAAGACGTTTAAAATGAGTTGCTTTATATATTAAGGAAACCGACTTTTTTTTCTGGTCTCGGCCAAATCGGAAGCACAGATTATTGTTTTCGTAAATATTGCGTGTCTGTCGAAGAAAGAAACTAAAACGCGTTTCAGTTACAAATAGAAAATGATCAACAAATGTGCCAATTTTATACGCTTGATTGGTAACAAAATATTTGTTTTTTGTCGTTACTATGAAGGGGCAGAGGCATGTATAATCGTAACATGAAGTCTGTTTTGAGAGAAAATTGAGGTAATATATACTTTAGAAACAAATTTCCGATGATCTGCTATGTATACTAATATTGGATACTACACTGAAAATTATAAATTTGCCCTAACATAAAAGGTAAATGAATACCTTCATTTAACTTAAGTACAGCACTCTAGTAATCGTATTNATATATAATACAGAAAGGTATTTTCAGTCCTTTTGAATTATTGTAGAGGAAATATCCGACCATTAAATACATGAGCTCAGGGTTCTTATTTCGTTCTAGACAGCAGTTTAACATACCACGTCTCGTCTGCAGTATTTCGACAACTATAAAAACGAGTTCTCAAATTACCAATCTGTAATTACTTGTCCTGCAGCTACGCGCAACAAGTGGTAATATGTTTCTGAACCTTCTTGTTCAAGATTATTATCCCGCCATTGTCAAAAATATTAAATTGTCCCATCCACAAAAAAGTAACCACTCCACCAATCTACTACTTCTTAAAAATGTCGCTTTGCTTGGTTAGTTGCATTGATGAACATTTTGACCGACAATTCTCCTACAACAGCTGGCATGCCTCATTATTTTGCGCAGTGTTGTGTGATGAACTAAAGAATCTGTTTCTTCTGCTAATAGTATGGCACAGGACATTGCGACTTGTTCATTTTTCGCATGATTCGATTCGTTTTTTAATGGGGTTTTACGGCTCGTCGACATCGAGATCATTAGAACCCTAAAAACTTGTATAGGTAGAGAAAATGCAGTTACGCTCTAGGGAGAGCCAACATGACTCTCCCCGCGTATGGGACTCACCGAAGGACTCAATCATACCCACTAAAAACCCTCCTGAATTACAACTCAAAACTCAAATATCAACATATCTCAAAACATTACATATATCATCATAAAAAAGGAGAAGAAGAAGAAAGAGTAAAGAGGAAAATGAAAGATACCCTAGCGTTGGGATCGAAAAGAACAAGAGGTGACCAAGGTAGGTCAGGAAAGAGAAAGGAAGGAGCCCGGCACAAGTAAGTGGAAGTAATGCCAGACTCAGCTCGGGGTCCCGTGTTTGCCAAACACGTACTTACTAGATGTAAATCCCCTGTTACGTTGAACTGTGTGACAAATAACTCTCCTGAGGTGGATTATGGGGAGGGGTTCTTCCGGGCTCAAACCCTCCCCAAAATGAGTCAAAATTTTAGTTTCCATTGAATTTGCTTATTACATCATTTCTGAGTTCATTTTATATAATTCTCTAAACACGAGATCTGCATGCTAGCAATTCCAGTTTACATACCAAAATAGTTTCTCACATATCTGTCCCAAAAGAAGTATTTTTGTGGTAAGTTCGAAAATAATATCGTCAGTGAAGACCAAACTAAGGTCACATCAGGTGGACAAAACGGGTATGAAATTCATGAAGATGGGTGGTTAAAACGTTCGGACTATTTCAAAGTTAGTAAAATATACTCAAATTAAGCTCAAAAATGCCCGCGGCTCTACGGGGCATTAACGCAAAATGCCCATAGCGTAGTAATTTTTCTCTTTGTTAAAGATATTTGTTAGTAATACTGATGTGAGATGTGTTCTCCGGAAAGCGTTAAGTTACAAACTCAATAAAGGTTTTCAAGCCGTAAGTCCGATTTACACAATACATGCAATGAAGAGACATCGAAAGTATGTACTCATCTAGGAAGTTCGAGTTGTCGTCAGAGATCAGGATGATCTACAGGATGTCAGTTCTTCATTTTGATTTTAATTTTGACATTTTCATTTATTTATGGAATCATTCACATTTATGGTTTCATAACCAATCTGCAACTTCAAAAAAATTACCATTCTCTTCCCTATTTGTCGCACGCATTCCAGTATTTCTGTATATCCAGTTCACTGGATCTGTCCATCTTCAAGCAATAACATAGCTATTTTGATTAGCGTTGCTACCTATGTCGCGAATGGTGCATAAGCAAAACATGGCTCTGCTTTACATGTCACCATCAATGCCTGGCCAGGCAAGACGTGTACTCTAAGGTGACATTGCCATGCACATCACTGCGCATTTGATGTGGATCGGACCAGCCACATACCTACGGGGAGGGTTAAAGGAGCTGAAACCCCTCCCTCAAACCAGAAATTTAAAAATTATTCCCCTAGACAAAAATTTAGATTTTTAATAGTTTTATTTTAAATAAATGTAATAAATAGTTTAGGAGTTAAATGGGTAAATTGTTAATTTTTTAAATTTTGTTCCGCAGAGGAGTGAAATACAACTTTATAACTATGTTACCATTTCAGTAATGTATAACAACATTGTCCAACGTGAAAAATTAACAAAAATCAATTTCATATTATTTATTACAAAATTTGCCGTTTAAATGCATTTTTGAGATAAGAAACAAAATATTTCTCAGGGAGGATACCCCCGTGGAAAGGACTTGCCCTCTTTTCTGAAACTTACGCCGGAAAAACAAGAAGACCCCTCCAAAAATGAATCCTGAGTGCGCCCCTGAATCTATCCCAAGGATTGCCTATAGTAAGTGATTATTCTCAAAAGTTGTTGCGTCACTAGACGAAAATGTAGTTCGATCCAATACAGTATCCCAATATTATATCAAACGTACAACATTTTTTAACATTGAGGACCCACAAATTTTACCCGGAAGTTACCATAGACGTCCGCTGTACTATTCAACACTGCACCCAATTAGTTACAAGAACACGGATTGCTTATGAGGTAACCGTAAACAATAAAGGAAAAAGTGGAATTCCTCAGAAATAGCAGATCCGACACCATCCCCAAATTCAACTCTACCATATAAGAAGCTGTTTATATAAGCACTGAAATTATAGTACATATAAACTTGATCGACAAAACCGAAATTAAACTTCATGAACACAGAAATCTAAATACATCACGGCATCACATCAAATAACAACCAGGCAGAGAATACTTTTGCCCAATGTTGGAATTGTAGATAAAAGTGGTTGTTTCGCAACATCTTAAAACTGAACTTAAACCGCTACTACGATATTGCTTCGCATTGTCTCGAAACTCTAAATCCGAATAATTTAAAAATACAGAGAGAAACAAGAATTTAAGACAATAAACTATTTTTCCTAAAGAAAATTTTAATTTACAGTAATATTTTTAATGTGTTTCTGTAATATAAACATTTAAACTTTTCATTGTAGGAATAAATAAATAAGGTGGGAGAAATGAATACAATAACATATGAAATCTTTATAAAATAAAACGTATCAAAGATAAAAATATTATTTAAGGCATAATTATGAATAATAATATGAATTAAACATATTAGTCAAATATATGTACGCTACGAGAAATAATTGTGCAACTAGTGGATAAATGCAAAGATTTCATACTCATGCTTTACATGTAAATATCTATCAGATTATAATGAAAACGTAAAAGAAAAGATATACACAATGGTAATCCAGAATTTTGTTTCCAGTACTTTCTTGGTGCAACAACATTTAGAATTTTATTTCCGTAGATTCAATTGCAGATAATGAAGCCTTAATTAGCGAAATAACGCAGATACGACCTTTGTATGGAAGATTTTGATTTATTTTGTGAGTTTTCAGAACACAAGTTTCGACTCGTGGTTTGAGTCGTCGTCATATATAATTCATATTTCCTTCAGGGCTAGCAATCTTACACCCGACTACATTATTCATGCATCCTCCCATATTCACAATCCAGAGGGCTACAATTACCTAGTTGTGACGAGCCCTAAAGCTCTAATAATAATAATAATAATAATAACAGGATTTCTACTAGAAAACCAAATATCTCCTTATTACGACTACCGTCCTCCTCCTACCATGGAGAACAAGACATACAGATTGTACTACGACATCCCTATGCATACTGACAAAACAATTACTGCCGACAAACCCGACATCCTCCTCCATGAATTACAAGAAAAATCTGCATTTCTCATTGATGTCACTCACCCAGCAGACCACAACATCAATAAAGCTGAATCAGAAAAAAATATCCAAATACATACCTCTGGCTATAGAGCACAAAGAAATATACAGACTTAATTCCATAGATATCATTTCTACAGCTATTACAGCAAATGATTTAGTAAATAAGAATCTTAGAAAATACCTTGAAAAAATAGGACTAAACTCAACTGAAATGATCATTAAAACACAGAAATCAGTTATTTTAGAAACTTGTAGAATAGTGCGCACTGAGTTAAACAGATTAGCACGGAGAGAGGTAGGCCGTAATAGCCCCTCACTCATTATCTACCGGATGTATATCTCCGAGAAAATGAATAATAATAATAATAATGAGGAGGAGGAGTTTCGGACATTTGAATGTGGGGTTCTTGGTACGATACCTAAAGTACAGAAGTCTGTTTTGTCGAACACGTGTCACATTGTTTGAAAGTTTCTATCTCAATCATAAGAGTAGTACTGTAAGTTACCTAACAGAGTGTCTGTACATTACAATCAGTCATTCTGTTTGAATGTGAAAAATAAAATAATAATAATAATAATAATAATAATAATAATAATAATAATAATAATGAGACTCGAGGTAATGAAGGTCGCACAAAAAGCTGCCCTTCTGCATAAGTCACATTTTCCGACATTTTTGAATTAATTAATGTCTCATCATATACGCCAGGATGAATTTCCTTTCTGCATCGATAAAACCCAATCCTAACACCGTCTATGGGGTGAATGTTTCCAGTTTTTACTGAGAAAGAATCCATAAAGGTAAGATAATAACAATAATATTCACAATATAAATTATTCACCATTCTATCCATAAATACAATAAACATTTCACGTCCAACTCATTTTTGCAAAGGTGTGATTTGTTAGCCGAGAAGCAGATAATAATTATATCGAAACTTTGACGTAAAAAAATTAATATTCGACTTAACGCAAAAAATATTTCAATTTTTTCATATTTTTTTTACATATTTTATTTTCCTGCGCGCTTTGAATGCTAAAAAAGTTAAATTACCGCCTCATAAATTCATTAGCAACACCTTCCACGACATCCATCAATTAGCGTTCCGCATATTCGCCGCTCGTGAACACGCTAGCGAAAGGACAGGTGACGGCCACCTCGGAAATGCACCAGCATCCCTAGCGCCCGCAGCGACGTGACGGAGAAGCGTCAAACACGAATTATCTCAGCGGCGACTGCGCGCGCTTTCTACAGGAGTCCTCAAGGCCACACTTTCACCCTCTACAACACGAGAACAACCTTCTTGCTTTACTTACGTCCTCTCAAGATGAAGGGTAATGCAATGTTGTAGTGGATTGGAGGGTTCAGCGTACAAGTGAACTCGGATCACTTATTAATGTTTTTTCTTTTTATTTCAAGTTTTATCGTAAAGAGGAGCGTCAAAATTTGTATTTTACTGCCACTGTAATCCAAGCCATTATTCATATAATTAAAAAAATACATTTCATGCAAAAAAATCACCACGAAATTGGTAGTAAAAAGATATATCAGGAGTTATATCTCGAAATCAAATGACACGGATTTAGTTCACTTGCTCTCTGGATCCTGTAGAAAAGGAGTAATAGAAAATAACATAAATATAAAGAATAGGAATAGTTATAAACATGGATTCAATTTTTAAAAAACAACAACAAATCTTGTCAAACTGTCCATTTCTACTGAAGCATAAGGCCTTTTTGACTGCACGACGACTATCATTAGTACCGTTAATATGCAGAAGTAATGTAGTCGTGGATTCTTTACGGTAAATAGCTTGACAGTTTAAAAAATGAGTCGACAATGAGTGGGCCAATACCTGTATTACGTTCGGGAAAATATTCTCAAACTCATATAAAGATCAGTCTTCTAATTAGAACAGGATCAGACTATATTTCTCTGACGTGCTAAACCCATCAGTGATTCAATTCTGCATATTAGAATAATGATGTGAACATACACGTATAAACAGTGAGAATATGTTCGTTTTAACGGTCAATACATTTCCAGCACGTCACCCGCGTAGAATAAAGAGAAAGGAAGGAAACTCTGAAATTTCTGCTGACGGAGGAACAATACAGCTTGCCGCTATTACGTGTGAACTTGACGACACCACTTATGAAACAGGGACTCAAAATGTCGGAATGACTCAGATGTGTATTCGGTTTTCTAGGGATTTTGAGATGAATAATGAATGTCATTCACATTTTTGCCTTCTGATTAACAAATTTACCGAGAGCATAAAATACTTTAAACACAGTAGAATAAAAACCCGCATAAAAATGTCTAACGGAGTATTATAACAACACACTAGAAAATGGAATAATATGTAAATATGTTTAAAAAATTTAATATTTAGATAAAAACATGAATAATGTGGTATGATCATGCTGTGAAAGTATTTGAACAAATTAAATAGTATTTTGTTTCCCTTCGAAGAAGTTCGATTCGCAACACTACATTAAAATGCGACAAAACTCTCCCACAGACATTGGTTGAAGGCTAATACTGCGGTACTTCGTAACCGATGATTTGCGTAATTAAAATTATCATATATATTAATACGCAAGTGTCTCAAAAGTATTTAGTTCCTTTTCTGCGTAACCGTGCGGAGGAAATCACACAAATGATGTATCATTAGAGCATTTAAAGATTTGTCGGCGATTCTCTATTATTTCATCTTTCACCTTTTCCTCATTCGGGATAACAGCATTTGAAAGTTACATCAAGGAAAGAAGCTACTTTTCCCATTTACTTGAAAAGGGTACTACTCGAGTGCTTGAGTCCAGACAATTGGCAGATCTAACGTGTCTGACCATGATAGTACAAAATATATTGGAATGGCATTGTACATAAATTACGTAGTGCTCCAGAGTGCCTAATCGTATAGTATACATACCACTTCTGATGTCCTGTTTACTTTGTTTAATGCTGAATATGAAACCGAATGAAATTGGCATACAACTAGTAGATGAAGGAAAGTAGTATCTGCCATATGATCCAGGTATAAATACAATAGTCCTGATAAGCGTTCATAATATTGTATAGAATGTTAGTTTCATTCAATTTTTCAACAAAAAAAATTAGTTAGTATAATACAATTTAAAAACACACTTCTATGATGATTCAATTGAATTTTCATTCCCTTTTTCACACGCTGCCACGATGTCATGGTGAACTCTTTGAACGGCGAGTCAGCTCCTCACTCTTCTCACAGTCTGCTAGAAGATTCTAACCTCCAACCACGTAAGATGATTTTCCCTCAGCACCAACTGTCGTTTAGTTGTCTCCACGTCCACCCCTTCACTTTCGCGTGATCTGCACAAGAGAGAAATGTGCACGATTTTTTCCTACGAAATGCTCCCATCCCATCGCAAAGGAAAATGTACATTTGTTAGTACAACATCCGATTTCCCCACAATCATAAAGATGTCTAAAGATTACTAGAAAATAGAACGCAACACAAGATTCGCACCATTTCCCCCGTGTATTATAACCATTGACACTTAAGTTTCTACCATTAAACCACGGAATTATTTTGGGGTACCAACGAGTTCCTGAATGTAAAGAACTTTTCGAGAGAGAAATGGTAGAAGAATAGAAATTATATTTGAAATAGAAACTCAAAGCATTTGATCTTAATTTCACGCAAGTCTGAAAGATATGTTACTGTTAAGTAATAATGATGCACCATGAATTTGACTAGGGAGTTCACAAATTTGGAGAGAGTTGTAGTAAGATTCAAACTGAACATAATTTGATTAATTAAAGTAAAGTTCCTTACATAAATATGTATTTCACACTCAAGTCATGAAGGATGAAAAGTACACGAGAAACCATGAGTCTCACACGGAAAAGTGCATTAACACGAAAAGAATGTTTTTCTCCAACTTGAAATACAAGACCAAGTGTGAGAATTTCTTAAATCCATTTTTATCCCCCTATATAGAAAATGAAAAATATTCGAAACAACTATCCTAATTTGATATATTATTCCAAAACGTTTGTTCTTTTGGAAAATCTGTCATCATTAACACAACTATGAATACGAGCAAAATACGGTCCATATATCAATATCAAACGCGGTCTCATCTCAATATTCATCTCTTGAGATCGTAAACGATATTAAAGCAAATATATACATTTACAAAAAAAAAAAACTTTCCGATACGTAACGAAGATGCGTTTGAAGAGATACAGATATCATTCCATAGAGCTATTTTTATTGATTTTTTTCACTTTGACTTATTTATAAGTGAAGGAATTTATTTCTACTACACTATAATTATTTATCTTAATAAAACAAGTGGATTAAATTATCTATATTAATAAAAAAACCATTTAATTAATATAATGAATTTCAGGGTTTCTTTTATCGTTAAACAGAGATCATTGGTATAGTTGAACATTAAATGTAGTGAATAAAAAAATTACAATGTAGACATTATAATACGAACCCATGTTTTGAGGTAGGATTCTAAGTTATCCTAAGCTTCGTTAATTTGGAGTCACAAGTACCTAGGAGAATTGACACCAAAAACTAACATCCGTATGGTTCTTATAATTAAAAAAGTTCTGATGTTACGAAAGAAAAAAATATTTTTCTCTTTATTCGACATTTTTTCTGTAGCTTCCGATACTTGGATTCAAGAGTATAAATGTATAATCAGATACTACCTACATGAACTATATATTAATATTAACTACTATAGATTTCATTACAATTTGGCATCGATCATGCAGTTTCATCTCCGCCAATGTTTTAATTTTTTGAATATTTTTGAAGAGGTAATTTCGCGACGTACATATTTTCTCGAAACAATTTTAATAATAAATATTTTATAATATAAACCTATAATAATTTATCCAGAAAGTATAGAATTTTCCTATCATTTGATAAAAATGATTTTTTTAAAGTCGAAGATAAATACTTAGTTCAACTTAACCCTCGCAGATCAAACTCCTAAAGCAAAATGCAAAGGTTATAGAGGTTGACTTTCAGAACTCCTCCCTGAGATTGAGGTCAACAGATCACTCCGAATTATCCAATGAGCTTCATTATACTCAGAAACAACAATGCACTCTTTCATAATTTAGTGTCTCTCTTTATTTCGAGCGTTGGAGTGCCAAGGAATGTATTTCAACACAAAAATGAGCGCATTGTGTTGAGCAAGTGTACGCCGCCCACGCTATCGATTTACAAATTGACCGACTCGGAAGTAGTAATGCGATGGTAGGATATAAAATCTAAACGCTAAATTGCTGAATATAGTATTTTAAGAATAATGATAAGATCTTCATTACGAATTGTTCACGGTCGTTTGGAGGAAATATGTTCACAGGATCCCATAAATCTTTCAAAAGAAATATTTCATTACAAAAATTAATTCGTTGGTTTTCATAATTTTTTTCAATAAAAGGAATGAAGAGGCATATTTAATACATGTTATTCTCTTGTGTTGCAGTTTTACAGGCTAAACAAAATTGGAATACTTTTCGCCATCCCTGTAAAATTTTGTAAGAACATTTTAGTTGTTAATTGATGTCAGGAATTCTATAAAAAAAATTTTGGTTTTCATCACAATGACGGATTTGCTGACGTTTGTGTTCTTGTGGGACGAATACACTACCAACTTAACAATAATTAAAACTTTGCTTACGAGGTTCAAATTGGTGAAAAATGTGACTTCTCTTGATGCTCCCGACTAACTGCCATGAAAAAGGTCTGCTCAGCCAGCTCAAATGAGTATCAGTGCTCTCCCGAGAACCAAAGTAGGCGTAGTGCGAATATCTCCACCTTACACCTTGGCCAAGAAATTGCGGAGCTCCATCATCTACGAATCCCATGGGATCTTAGGCCCTGTTGTGGGACACTTTGACCATCGACGGTTTGACTTTTGACCTGTCAAATTTAATAGAAGGGAGTGGGTTTATAAAAACAAATAACTGGTCTAGAAATGAACTAGAAAACGTTTGCGACACCTCTTCAGATTCACTGCAGTTCTTTTCGAATAAAACTAAAACAAATACAAATCCCAGATCTCGTAGTCATAAAGAACTAGGATTGAATAAATTTCAGTGCATATTGAATTTTGAATCAATAATTTCAGGTTTTCATCGAGGTTCGGGGTTTCAAAATCTATTGTACTGTACCACCGAATATAATTTTCAAGGTGTTTATATTCGACGTACGCAATCTTATTTGTCACGCTTTAACAATACAAATTTACGAACAATGTATAAGAAACAATGAGTTTATTAGCTTTTTCTGTCATTAATTGTGAGGCAGTTCCGTTCTTTAAGGTCACTTCAGAACGTAACTGTGAAAGGTTTTGTTGCCTGGCGGGAAGGTCAATGTCGATCAGAAAGGTCAAGATGTATTGCACTGATTCGGCATACCACAGTACTAAAAGTGATACCATTAGATTTAATGGTGAGAACATTCTTCGCGATTTGTTTTGAAGATTAAGCTGTGGATGTATCAGTTATTTTTATGATCATCCTTTTGTAACTGTAAGCACGATTTTGTCACTTTGAATCTGTTTACTGAAACAAGTCTCCCTAATATAAGATTTTCTCTCTTTTTTTATTTTTTTGTAGTCTGTTCTTAAGAATCAAGAATATTGATAAAATTACAGCAATGAATCATTTATATTTAAGTTTTGTAATTAACTTATCCTATAGAACTTTTAATTTTTGTCATAAATCAATTGTACAAACAATATAATAAATAACTGAGTCAACCAAAATTTTTCTCTTCTTCTATTTGACTCCTTCTAAAAGAATTTATTAATCTCTGTCATAAAGGATGCATTTCATTTTTTCGTATTTTTATTCAATATTTGCATCCATCTATTAAAGAATTGGCATTAAATGACATAGCTTCCCTATCAATTTTCTAATACTATTAACCAATAATTACTTACTTGCAAAAGGTGGCAAATTATGACAGCCTTTAAATTAAGTTTTAATTATCCTTGATAGATAGTTCCAATAAAATATTCGTCCCAGTACAACACATACAGGAACATTTTTTTTTATGAAAACAAAAAAACTTTATACAACAACTTTTCTTGAATAAAAAGGAAAGATATTAGATCGATCATATCAGAGTTAAAAAATTATAATCTTTACTGTAAACGAAGTTATTCCAAGGTCGAATCAATTTGAATGCAGTGAAACGATACATATTTTCTTGATGATTATTTACTTGCAGAGAACTGCGTTATAGAGGAATGAAAGTTCAATGTCAAACACGTCTTAATATCGTAGTGAAATATATGTCGTTACCCTCCTGAGAAAATTACACAAATGTGAAAAGTTCTATGTCATGCAGACTGCATGAAACACCGCAAATCACCCATACACACTTAATCGGTGTGTCACGAAGTGTATTCCATTGCATTGGCTAATCCAGGTTGAAAGGGATGTTGAAAGAACATATAACATTTCGGGCGCTAATTCGTTACATATCTGTACAAATTAAATATCTATGGTGATGAGAGTCAGTTGGAAAATATTACATAATCACCACAGTTTTACAAACAGGGATGTTACAGCAAAATGATTTGAACGTGTCGTACAATTAGTTCAAAACCAATAATAAAACAGAATCTATGGTGAAGGAGGATGTCATGTGGTGTGGCTCCATACTCGTAAAAATTATGTAATCAACCCAAATTAAAGTTTCAATTTTTGTTAAGGTTTGATTACACGTGTTAATCACTTAACATATGTTTTTCTTTACTATTAATTTTATATTATATCACGAAATGATATCGTGTGACTTAAATAAACTTTTCATACAAATAGTCGAGATCGAGATGGTTGCCTCCCATGTAAACATTACGTTGTGGCATGCATGGCAACTGGCGTACAATGGTGATTTATTGTCCTATTTGGCATTAATGTATTTCTATCAATTTTAATCACAATTTTGTCATACTCAGACATGTATATTTTGATTATTTTTAAAGTAATCATTTGTATGTTTCACATAATGAAATTCTGTAATTTTCCGAACTAAAAGATAATTGAAAATTTGTGGGAAAATTCACTTTTCAAGAAAAATTCAATGGAAGAAGGGAAATAATCATTTGGTATTCAATCGATTCGGCGAGTGGAATTAGGAGTAATAACTTCCTCTCGTCAGCTGTAGGAGAAACTCGAATTACCATGAAAACGAGTTATTGAACTCCGAATACCTTCACATCTAATGAGACTTTCGCTCGTGCTTTCAATTGCTCAAACAAAACAAGTGAGCACGTACGAAATACAACGCGGAAAGCAATTGTATCACACATGATTATGGAAAGACGAATAAAACAATTCGCAAAGGAACTTGGAAAGCAAACTTTTGTAACGCTACGTTGAAAGACAAAGAAAATATCACAATTTCTGCAAATTTCTGAAAAATCTATGCATCCTCTTTTCTTAGAAATTATTATTCAGTTTTGGAGCTCTTTAAATATCTTACTTAAAATTTGTTGAAACTGAAGTACGTGGAAGATGAGTTCCATTGAAAATGAAATTATGAAGGAATGAGCGTGAGAGAAATTATTCAAGGATCTACTGAACACTGAGAGATGTAAGATATGTTGCTGATACTAGTACCAGTTAAAAGTTTTCAATTGTGATGAAATGAATGTTGACATGAATTCATTAAACTCAATCAACACTATTAATTTGTGGTCATTAATATTACAAAAAATATTTTTATTTTAAAAAAGAATATATTTTACTCTCCATGTTTAAACTTGCAAAAATTTCAAAATAGGAAATATTTATATCAAATTATTATTTATGTATTTATTATAACAATTACAAATAATAGAAAATATTTTTTATATATTTGCGACAATATTGAGTGAATAAACCAAGAAATTAAGAATTGAACTGTCAGTAAGCGGATATATAAAGTATTCATTCAGGATTGTGTGTGTGTACGCAAGTTTCACGTTATAATAATAATATATGTATTGTCAAAAAAGCAGTACAAACTGCGTGTGACCACGTGGAGGACAATAAACTAAATTACAAACAAGGGACCATCCCATCAATTCTGATCAAGGGCCCTCAGCCATAGGCGGATCCAAATATTTCAGCAAAAATTCCCAGATAAGATGAAAAGTTAGCTACGAGTTATAATACTGATAGAATGTCAATATGTTTGTAATTTAACACACACAAAATTATTTTACATGTACAAATTATTATCGAACTAACGATTATTCTGAGAATAGTGTTTAAAAATCGTAAGAATTGAAATAACACTAAATTCACGATTTATTGTTACAATAAACACGCCTCTAGACAAAACCTAGAGAACCATTATGATAAATCCGCCTCTACCAGAAGGAAAAACGGAGAAAAACCCGGGCCAGGATGGGGCTACAGAATTTATGTACACAACCGTGCCAATGTTGAGTACACATAAAAGTAAATTATTATGAGCTAAAAGACAACACAATCATGCAAGAAAATAGTTTTTGAAATTGTTATAAGTTATTTAAAAAGTACTACTGCAATGGCGTGATAAAGTTACTTCCAGTCATGTCTTATTACAACGTGAACCAGATACTTCCTAAATCTGCTAGTTCCGGAACAGTTTCTGATAACTCGCCAGGAAGTAAAGTTTGTTTATATTGGAGGTAAAAAAAAGGGAGAAAAACTAAGATTAGTGCGCAAAGGTAAATTGCTGACTCGTTAAGGAGTTGAAGTAACAATGGGTCAGGTACGTAGGGTCGAACAGATGGGAAATGGTGACGAAATTCTGCAAGTAATGCAAGAGACCATGATTTCGCCAAACCGGAAGAACATTTCGAATACTTCAGTCTCAATGAGGAAGAAGCCAAGATGAGTTAGATTGTAAAAATGGTGTAGCGAAGAAATACACCACAGCACAGTCCGAGACAATAAAATCGACACGACTCAGAAAATTTAAATAATCTTGTGTTTTTAACCATAATATTTATTGACACAACATGAATTCAATGCCATACTTTGATTAATTCGTCCTTACAAAGAATGTTTTATATCAGACCTTCTATCAGTAGATGAATCAATTTTGTCTTCATTTATTGTCACAGAACTAAAGATAGTGGGATGAACAGGAATAGAGAATGCAGAATCGTTCCAGATTTTTTATACGCTGATGGAAATAATGTAAATATGAAGGGGTTTCCTTACTTGTATTTTTGAATGGGAAATGTAGTGTGCTATTGAAGCTTATCTACATGTGCCGGTTAGCTGGGTTTGCCAACAACCTGACCCACGTGGAGGCGTTAGTAGAAGTAGTTAGTAATAGTACGAGGTAGTGATACTAGGAGTAGTAGGAGGTGGATCGAGGAAGTAGGGTTCGCTTTTCAGTGGTCACAGCTATATATGAACTGGGATATTGAAGTGAAATGTGTCTTGACTCTTGTAGAGGTCCTTGTAACGGCGTCTATTGAAATAAGCAATCTCGAATTTAGAGTGAGTTTATTACTAACGATTTATAAACAATATTTTACGAATAATCTATAGTTATTTAATAATGCGTACTTCTGAAACAACTTTATTGTTTTATTAAATACAAATTTGTTCGTACTCTATTAATATTCTAACATGTGCCGAACTATTTTTACTCTTATTTTAGGAGTGTCTTGAAATGTACAATCCGTCTCTGTATTAGAGCCCTTGATGGGAATTCATGGGATGGCTCCTTACTTGCTTCCGGAAAGTAAATTAGTTTATTGTTCCTCCACGTAGTCATATGCCATTTGTACTGCTTTTTTAACAATAAATTTATTATTAAAATGTATTTACAAAAGCTAGAAATTCCTCCTGGTCCCACAAGGAATAGAAGTGACTCGGTGGCAGGCATGCAAGCAAGCCCTGAGCCACCGAATGAGCAAATGAACTTCGAAATAGAAGGTATAAATGGCATCGTATTCGAAAGTACTTGGAAAGAACAGGTATAAATCGCATCCTATTCTAAATGCTTATATAGCTTTTGCAAATCGGGACAAATAATATGAATAGGTTTGAGAACTCTTAGTTTAATGGCTCAACAATATTTGTATTAGTCATAGAAAAAACAAAGACGAAGGAATACTATCGGCGAACCGCCGTGGAGGGAGATGGCAGATGCGGTTGGAGCACGAAGCTTTTGCGCAGGCGCAAGGACCGCCGGTACTTTCACCTCTCGTGCATCGTAAGGAGGCCTTGACAGTGCAACCAAAGCATGGTCACATGACGTAATAAGTAGGTCCAGAGACTCACTCATGAAGCTACAACAAGGAGACGAATCGAGTTTTTAAATTGCACCATTTTCGGTCGATCCACCAGATGGCACTGCGAGAAAATTCGTGTGAGCTTGAGACACGGAATGACACTTGTCACTACGTGATAAAATATATACCTAAATGATCCACCACGAAATGTTCACATACAATTTCCCAGCATCCCAACAACTGACCACCCTAATTTCTCACCCCCGTCACGGTCAGGCGGTAGAGCAGGCTTCGTGGAAATAAATAAAAAAATACTAGTTATCTATTATTTTGGTATATTTATTCTTGTTACAATTGATAACACAAAAGGCTACACTTTTCGTATTGCAAGTAATGACTTGTTTTGAACAGAACACTGTAACACTGTGAATGTTTTTCAAGCAATATCTGGATATTAATAAAAATAATAATAAAAATAATATTGTCTCGGGGGCATGTATTATGTGTGTGGAAATGAGAAATCATCAGTGTTTCCTACGATGAATCTGAAGGCGAGGTGTGTACCAAACGCGCTGTATCGAGCGAAGCTGATGACATAAAATGGAACTCAGAGATATAATAACCGACGAAATAACTAGCTGAGGCATCGTCTCTTGATTTAATGATTAAGATTAAAGTGTAGCGCTATAATTTGTCTAAGATTGATTTAATTTGGGAACTTCCGAGTTCCGAATGTATCTCGTAAAGAAGAAGTGAATAATGACGCATGGGGTTTGCTCTTGCATTCTCACTGGTTTCCGCAGTATGGCAATACGTCAAAGAGGTTGCTTCTACATCTCTCTCCCGCTGGCAAAATATATATTGATATATAAACAACGGTACATAAAATTTTTGTGTTAGTAAATTTGTAGACGTTTATTACGTACGATATATACAAATTTTTAACTTAATTTTTGTTATATACAAATAAACGCAAATATTCATTCCCATGTTTTTATATTATACTCATATATTTACATTGCATTTATATTTTGAGCAATTTTGTATAAAGAAAGCTGCCATCATTTGTATATTTGTTAAGACATGTTGTATGATTGTTTGACAGTGTATTTTGTTTTGCACTAGAAATAATCTTCTGTACATCCTTAGTAATCCGACTGAGTGTGAAGATTTCATAAGATTATGTAGTTTATTTTATCGGTATGGATCGTAAGATTAAGTTAATATAACAAGTATATGCCAACGGTTTGAACTATATTAGTTTTTCATCAGGAATGAAGAAAAAAGGGAATTTGCAGTACGAGGTCAAACTACAACAGTCAAGATGATCAGAACGATGCAGTATTTTTTACCTGACAAATTTCAATTATGAAGAAGGCATGAAATTGTTAATAGTTTGCATTTTACAATTTTTAATTTTGTGACATAATTTTATTTTTAGTTTCTATCTAAACTAATTAAAAATTAGTAGTGTTGCGTGGGGCAGAGAGTTATACAAATTTTTCACACGTGTGAGGTTTAAAGATAGATGGAGAACACAAATAATACTAAATTAGTGATCATATCTCTTTTACTAATCTACTGGCGTGTCTGCTGCATATCAGTAGTTAAGCATGAGACGAACCGCTGTCTCTATATAAGGTGGGTATATAGACCTTGAGGTCCGACAATCCTCGGAACGTATAATGTACGTGATATAAATATGGAAGCAAAGATAAACGAAATCTTCGACGAACAATGTGTACATTCATATAATATAAAACTGAATTGGAAAAAGAGAAATGTAGTAGTTTCTCTTTGTTTATTGAGCAGGTTGTATAAAATGTGTTTTCCATTTGCCTGGATTTGGCAATTATTCGTAATTATGTACCTATTCGAATTATTTGTATTTTTTCTTTGTGAATTATTTTTAATTTTTTATTATTAAAAAATCATAAGATATGTAAGAAAGTGCACAAATAAAGGAACAAACATGTAAAAATTACAGAACAAAAGAAGAAATCTGTGTCGTGCGAATTTTACCTTCTTTCATTTTACTATTAACATGTCAAAAAATGAATTTGACTAAATACATGTTTGATGTTTGGATCTGTACTTAACGTATCCTCCTTATAGTGCCGAGGCCAAGAAATTGCTGTTCTCCGTGATCCCCTCCGTGATCCCCTGGGGCACCTTCGGGACCTGTTGTGGGATACTTTGACTATGACGAATAATTTGATTTGGACTCATTTTGTCTACTATCAGATCTCAAAATGAAGGTGCCATATCATGAAAATTTTCATAACGGATATGTCTCAAAAATTTATTCTGCACACAAATCCCGTCATCTATGATATTGTTTTTCGAACGTAGCGTTTAGTAAAACTTGACGGTAAGCAATATATTATTCTTAATTTGATGTAAGCTGCGAGCTAAATATCAGAAGGAAATGCTTAAATCTTTCAGAAGTCGGATATCTCGTCATCCTGTTCATTCACTACTGAGTGAAAGCTAAGATTTTACTAATGGAATATCTCTTGACATGTCTATTGGTACCTTCTATTTTTGCATAATTGCGCTGCACGCCGTCATGCGTACATTCGTATGAGGGCCTTGCTGCTAGACCGGTCGAGCTGTGTCCTAAGGCATGTACTTCATGTGCAACAAGCGTGTAAATTAATGAACTGAAATGGGATTTCGGTAGCAGTTGGTTTGTGATTTTTTTGTAATGCTTCATTTGCTATAAAATCTGGACCACAAGTATTAATAAATTTAACTCAAGTAGTAGTTTCATTTTCAATGCAATTTATTTTCTACGTACTCCAGCAAAAAAATTATCGATTATATTTTTGAAACTGAACTTACTGATTTTATTGCTTTTCCATCTTTCCATGTATGCTTTTTCATCCATCCATGTTTTTCCATGAATTTTTTTAAAGCAAGAATATTATACTCCGGAAATTCAATAAATAAGAAAATTTTTATCCCTCATCCGAAAGATAAGTGTCCAATGTTTTGGGTTATTTCTCCTAAATATATAAATAAAGTATTTAGAGTTGTTCTATTCAAATTTCTTATTTGTTTCATCATAAGAAATCTAATAAAAAGATTTCGATTGCCATTCAAATAATCGATATGCTATGAAAACTATGCAAAGAATAGGGAATGCAAGTACAGGGAATGTAACTGTAAAATAAAATTTGATGTATGTTTAATTCTGTTTTAAATATACGCCGATAAACATATTGTTTTAAACTTAAAATGCATATCTTCAATAAAAAGATATACCTTTTAAGGCTCAGAAGTGACGTACCGGATATAAATGACATTATGATATGCCCAAAAATTGCGATCTGTTTCAAATGCTTCCAAATAATATCCTGTCATGTCGATTTGATGAATGAATTCGAGGGTACAATACCGATCAATCACATAAGACACTAGCTTAAGTTTTAAGACTAAACTATTGTTTTGTTTTTATAACACTGAAGTATCTGTAAGTAATTTAGGTCTATTATATAATTAAATCATGTTGGTTACAGATAATATTCAGAACAATAAAAACAACGACAGCTTAGCGAACAGTAATTAAAAATCCACATTATTCTTCTCCCATCGATCCGGATAATTGGATTTCTAATGAGCATAGCTACCGCCATTACGGTTTTATTTTCGGCGAATCACTGACAAGTCCAATTGCATATCCCAGATTGAGAATCGCTTATATCAAGTAGCGTGTGCTGTTTGAACATAGAACGTGGAAACCCTACGAGGGTGTGGTGAATATTGGCTACAGCGTGGGTGTTATCTGCAAGAAGGCATCACATGGTGGCCTTGTGGCTCGCGCTTGGCCCTTGGAGGAAATGAAAGTGTTCTTGAGCGAACGGAGGCCGGACGCGTTGCCCCTCCCCAGAAGAAATGTTTTGAAAGAAGTACTGAACTTTTCCTCTCACGAATATTTCAAGACTATCCGATACGGTTTCAATAAATTTCATTTACGATCGCCAATTCCAGTTCTGGTGTCAATAGTATTGTTCTTGGTGTTCCAGCAACTAGTAATAGATAAAATAATTATACAATTTTTTAAAAAAATGCAATGTCATGCGTAAAAAATACCTTTAAGAAAATTAAATTGTATACTAAAATGATTTCTTTATATATTTCTACCCTTCTCATCTGGAAACACGGGGTCCGCTTCTACACCAGAAAGTATTGGTTGGAGGATGTAGAATTATAATATCAAAAGTATTACGAAATACGAAGAATAATCATTTCTAATCTTTTTTTATATATTATAGTTATACTTTTATTGATTTTAGAATTAAAAATTCAACTCGACAATATTTAATATATACAAATCTATAACTGTAATACTTAAAGATTTAAAATTGTAATTTATCGTTATAATGAAATACGCTTTTGAACTCAAAACAGTTTCATTTAATCAATTTAAAAGATGTATTTTTGCCTTTTCCTGTGAAATGAAGGTACAAAAAATACGATACAATTGTCCGGAGATTCAACTGAGGTAACTTGAGGTTTCCTGAAATCAGCACTTTTAAATCACCGTAAACCGAGTGTACTAAACTTGGAGGTACATTTTAAAATATAAAATGATAAGTTGTGTGTTCAAAACGAATAGAGGACAGATATTCATCAGTTCTTGCTATTGTGTTTTCTCATTTATTACTGCCTCATGAAAAGCTTCACAGAGATATTCCGATATAATTTCTTAGTTAGAGCACACATTATTTACCTTAAACGTAATAATATAGCATCATGAAACTTGCAAGAAACAAGTTATGCTAATACGTCTTTTTATATGCATAAATGAATAAATCGTCCTGTTGTTTTACGAATAAGCAAATGTGCAATCGGAACGGATAGTGAGATATATAGGAGCAATCGTCGTTGCTACATTTATGCCTTGAGCGATTGATATGCACAGCGCGGGGACCAGTGCACGCAATGAGGCCATTGCACCCAGTGCCCTGCAAGGCATACTTCGGGTATTGCAACTAGCGTCTACTCAGAATATGTTTCCTTTCAGAGAGTGTTTTTCAATAGGTTATTGCCCGTTTTGTACCACCGACAATTACAGTGTGTTTTTATCTCAATCCTTATCTTGATTTTGTACATATAACTAAGGTTACTACGTGAAAAAGGAGCGAATTAAATATTTTCAACTTAACCGAGAAAATTATATCACGTACATAGAAAATGCGACGATAGGCTACTTTCCTGGATATTTTGGGGAGCATTGTAACTTTTCCAGAACTATTATTTATGAAGTGCAATTGCAATTTTTAGATGACTAGCCGATCTCTCCCTCAATTTGTTGTTATATTATGGATAACACTTTGTGTTAATTTATTTCAGAAAAAGATTAACATTTACTGTGGGCGTACATTTACTGTGCCAATATTCTAAACAATTCATGAACTACAGCAAAAATTCGGAAAAAAACGTAACGAATATTCGAGAAAACGGATTTTACCCTCAATTACCCCTTGAAAATCGGAATTGTATAAATATTTTTTCTTGCTGAGCCTGTACAATACAAAGGCAATATTCCTACTTACTTTCAAGTTCCTGTCTACTATATGTTTCTCCCCACGTTAATGAATCTGTCAGAGAGGACGTCGCAAAAATATTTTTCCCCTTTTCTCTCGTTTAAGAGAAACACTGCGTACTGTACATTACAGACAGTGATTTTAAGGTATTTAATTTAACAGAATTTACAAACGTAAACGATCATATCTCTGTTCATGAGTCAAAATGGAAATAATATAGCTTGCCGTTAGGCTGTACGAATACAACTTGAAAACATTTCTACCCCATTTCACCCGGTTAAAAAATACCGAAAAAAAACAAATATCCGTTTGCTTTTTACATACAAAAACCGAGATGTCAATTAAGATGTGAAATATAGTGAAACTGAAAATTCAGGAAACGTTTCTTCAGCATACAAAATTCCTCGTTGATTCACCCCTGTAAAATTGAAAAACTATTTCTTCATAATATAAAAGCAGGATCCTGTCAAAATTTCAAGTTCCTATTTATATGACCTCAGGTGATTTCCGTGCGTTGATGAATGAGCGAGTCAGTCCCTCAGGGCAATGCCTCTCACACATAGAGGTTAAAAGATAATGTAAAACATCATGAGAAGTTACGGTGCTGTTTTTTTGTCGAATATTGATTTTTAACTGGATAATTGTGTTTTGTTTGATGGAAAAATCACTTAAGATAGTGCTAGCTTAGGTAGAATTAAATCACAAAAATATCTGAAATAACAAACAGTGTAACATGTATTTATTATGATTTTAAAATTGAGTCTTATGGAGAAAACATTTTCAAAAAATGATCCACTTTTAAATCACGACAACGAGGGAAATATACTTGGGTTTGTAGAAAATTTTCCGTAGTATTTTTACATCACTTTTACCTATATGTCACCGGACATTTGAAAAAGCTATTTTTCAGCAGTGAGATGCAAAAATCACTAAACCGTTGTGCTCGGTCTCCATGTTTGTACATGCTCTTACGCATTTCAAAGAAGCCAAGCGACTTCCTGAATATTGTTTGTACTATATTATTAACTGATAGTTACAAACTAAATCATGTTTTTTCATCATTATTATTCATATTGTTGTGTTAGAATAGTAAAAAGAAAACAATTATAAATCTCAGTGATTTGATTAACTTGGAATGCTGGTCCCACCTTAACTTCTCAATTTTTTTGAGCCATTGCATTCTATTGTCTATTCCCATGCTCCGTCCTGACGTGTTTCGATGTCTCATCGTTCTTTCACCTCCTGCGCCGCTGTATCTCCGTCCGATATAGGCCAGAGATTACTGCGCAACCCGTCTACGTTCCAACCTCTTTCTTCTGATCTTTCGTAGCTCCGTCCAATTGCCTCAGGTCTGAATATAAAATCTCCCATTAATGTCAATTTTCTCGTTTCTCGCAGCTCGTGTTCTTCGGGGTATTTAATTTCACTTTCCGCGAATTTTAGGAGGATTTTTCGGACGACGAAGAATTATCATCTGACTTAATTAATACCTGACGAACCTCGTGTATTTTAGTGTCAATAATATAATGCTAAATTTTAAAGTTATTCGTACAGATTAAATATATAGCACACAGAGGTGCGTAAACGACAGAATATCGGGAATGTTAAATTTTTGACAGGGCAAGGCGTATATTTCCGGAATAATGTTTGGCGTAATGTTTGAAGCTAAAAGAGAAAAATAAACAATAATATGGATGAAGTGTCAGTATCTTATTTCGTTCATGGGGTCGTTCCTCATATCAATCCTTTCCCATTCAATTATTGTAAGCGATGTTTTCGAGAAAATATAATTTTTTTATCGCAAATGAGGTTAAGTTTGCTTATAATCATGGAAAAGATTTTAAAATTCAGATATGCAGCAATGAAATGGGTACAACATCCATGTTTAAATTTCACTTTTTAGTAAGACGACAGAACAAAATATCAGAAAGGTGTCTAACATTTTCAGTAATTGTTATTTGCACATTTTAAGTAATTCCAATAATTGTAACTATTCAAAATCGTACATAAATTACCTAAGTTGAATAATTTTTTGGAAAAGAAAAACAATTACGTAGTGACAGACTCAAATCACAACAACATTTATTCAATCCATTTAATAAGAGTTCACCATTTTCACAAACACCGTACAACATTTAGAGCTTCATAATACTGCTCGAATATACGACCTTATAACTCCTAGCCCTTTTACACGTACCATTAATTTTTGATAGAGAACAGAAATGCATCACATCGGTGACTGAACAAGGTCTAACGTGAACCAACAACTCACTTTGTCGTTAATGATAACCATGGGAGCCAATGCTCATGTTTGGTACATAAACGCTCCTCACCAATAATTTCTTTAATCGTATGTCCAGTTATAACTTGCATGTCCATATATCATTGCGAATAAGTTACTATGGTCATTTATCCGGAAGGTAAGCGCTTTTTGCAAATATAAAACCAAAATAAGTACATTGCTACGAAGAAAAATCATACTCATTGTGTAGAAATTTGTTCAGGAAAAAGACTACCCCAAAATAATAGAGATTTAATTTAAATAAACGAGTTATTTAAGAAATAACCACTATTAAAACTTTGAGATAATGTGAATTAGTTATTTACGTCTATTAAATCTTGTCTAATACCCGGAGCTAATGGGTTTTGCCCGAAACGGATGTCATGTTTTGTACATTGTATGTGTGATTTATTGGTAAATCGAGAGTAAATGAATACTTCTGCTGAGCATACGCAAGATAGAGATCAAAGAAATGTGTGGGAGAATAAAAGAAGAGAAACGCGTACCAGTGAAATATGTGCGCTATATTGGATTTCTTTGGCTTCCATTTCATAAATAATAATGTGAATTTATTTCTACAGACGGAACAATTTTACCTGTACATGATTTACTTTCATCATTTCAAACAAACTTCAGTTTTATCAATTTTTTGTCTTGAGAGAATGTAAAAATGGCAATTATTAAAATGTTAAATAGTAAAGTAACAAAAAAAAAAAGGGAAATTTCACGTGTAAATGATACATCCTAGGGTCATTGTCTTAACATTATAACAGCAAGATTTCTTCCGCTGATAACATAAGTCAACATAGATCTCAGAAGGACATCATGTATTGTTTGAGTTACAATGCGTAGTTATACTGAGTATCAAGTATCAAGTATCTGCCTTGATCTGCATTTCCTCTCATACTCACGTTGCAATTTTTAATTCCTTTGCTTCTTTTCTGTGACATTGATAAAACATGTCATCCTATCCGTATTTCCTTCCTCAAGTCAACACAAAGCCAAACGACGAGGGAAAAGGTTGAACAGAAACTGACCACCCTTGTATTCTTGAGGTTTGATCACAAAAAAAAAAAAAAAGATTTTCACGTGTCAACGAGCGTTTTGATTGTATTTAACAAATATTCAAATGTATTTTTTACATTATAATACGCATATTACTGCCATTACTATATTATATGGCTTATAGCAGGAGTTCAAATTACTACGTAATAGCGTACGTGATCTTGGGGATGATGCATGCATGTATGTAGAGTATGTAAACACGTGTTAATTAAAAAACGAAGGGTATAACCGTTCAGTGTCGGAGGTGTACATTTCATTGCACAATTCTTGAATAGGAACATAATTAAATTGAAAACAAAATTGTGACCAAATCTTCAGAATATGTCCCGATCACATTGTTGAAATATTTTTCTTCTTTCCACACAAGCTAACACGTGACCTGGTAGATGAATCTAAAGGTGCCATATGTTAGTTAATCAAATAACCACTAACGTCACATTTTAAAAACTTTAATGCGGTTCAAAAAAATAGTTCATACAAAACATTTGTGGAAGATTGGGTTCTACTAATTCCAAAGTAGTATTTTTCCGTTTAAATTAAAACTATGAAACGACAAAATAAATGTTTTACAATGCCTATCGCAGTCCACAGTTGATTACGGACAAGGTTACAAGGTTTCAATTTATAGTACTTATCCAAGGACTCTAATGACCTTGGCGAGCCCTAAAGCCCTAATTTAAAAAAGTAACTTATCCTCTTTCCTCGAAGGTCAGAAACTTTTTGTTCTACTCCACTCCTTCTTAAATTTGTAACATACAGGATAATTTTCTCACAGTTTCAAAAACAAATTGCTCAATATAATTGAAAGAAAAACTTCCAAGTACTTTCTCCGCAAGCGCCCATTGAACCTTAACACAATTCCATTAAACTCTGTCCCGTAAGGGTTAAAATGTTATTACACAGTTCAATTCCATAGTCCTTTTCTGACAACATAAACTTAACTTCGTTTTAAAACAGGATAAGAGAAAGAAACTCATTTTAGTCGTTATTCAACAGAGAACATCTTAGTAATTTTCAAATCAAAATAATAGTTATCTAGACGATAAACGGAACATTAATAAGATGAAACTCTTTCTACGAATTTCAGAGGTTTTCATTATGCCACATTTTCACGAGAATTATCCCATGGAATCGTATTCATTTGTAACTCTCGTGGCCTCTGATTGGGAGTTTTGAAGGAATCTGCTAATAATTTCTTCCAAAGAAGACATGTAATTTCCTTTTCCATGAGACACGTGCATTGAATCTTCTACGTAGCTTATATTTTTCACAAACCTTTACGGATTTTAAAGAAATAGATAATATTAACGGAAATAAAGATTTCCTTAGAAACTTTCCAGATAATAATTCATTTATTATTTAAAGTACAAATCTTTCATTTACATTTCAAAATAGTTGAGTACACACATCTTTGCACGCGAAAATTTTGTAATTTTTATGCATATATTTGTTATCAACATTGATATCGGTACTTAATGTGCAGAATTTTGATCACTAAATAATAAAGACTTACTTGTATCAATTGGAATTCATGAACAATTTTTAGACTTTGATTAATTGTACTCATACCAGTCTTTCGTACTGTCCTTGTCTTTACCTTGTGATTACGACCCTGCTTTAATGTGTTATTTGTGTACATATTTTTGTAAACAATATAGCGGAGCTACATACCCAAAAGTATATAATGTGTAATGGGCGGAAGAGTATCAACAAGATTATATGTTATTAATAATAAACAATTCAACGAACAATAGTTTTATTGTGCAACAATAGAAAGAATAATACAATTAGTGAACAATAATTTTATCTGCGATGTAATAGGACAACAAATATCTTTAATAAACAGAAGAATAAATAGAGACAACTAGAACCAATCAGAAATTTAGAGAGCAAAATAAAAGACGGACGAAGAGAAGCTTCTTCTCGACACTATTAGGCTGATCACTGTTCGTGAGCAGACGTGTTTTGCTACTCTCCGATCTCACTCCATTAATAGTGAAGGATGATTAACTTACTAGTAAAATAACAATTAGTAAAAGCGTTGCAACATAAGTTATTAGATGTATGTTATTGATATTAAACAAATCTAACGATTAGTAACAGTGTGGTACGAGAAGACGCTCACAAGGCAACCACGCATCTTATAGGAATATGAAAAATGAACAATCGTGAGTCAGACGAGAACACTTATCAAAGTAACTTCATAATACTTTGTTTGAGTCAGTTAAATTCGTTATATTCAGTAATTCCTAACGTACGTATGTCATTAAACAAGGAATATAATTCTCAATGCAATTGTGATAAACTGTCACAAATAAAAATTATCATATTGACATGTACAATCAGATCGGAAGTCAATTATTAGTTTTTATTGGTATTACTACCATTGCTTAATTAATCAGTGTTTATTTAATGTAATATTCATGTGTCAATTTGTGTATTTATTCCAGAATATGTATATGTGTTTTCATGTTGTTTTACAGCTAATTCTTCAGTNATATATATATGTGTGTGTGTTTTCATGTTGTTTTACAGCAAATTCTTCAGTGTTAATTTATGTATTTCAAATCAATTCAATGTATAAAAATTACGAACGTCAATTCAATCATAATTGAACATTAATTGATAATCAAATCAATAAAATTGACCTTTCGTCAATCTCAATTCATATGACAATAAAATCTTATATTAATCATCTTAAAACGATTTCAGTTGTTTTTATTTAAAGTAGTCTTATTATAGATAGCTTAATGAATTTTTGTTCGTGACGATCACAATAACAATCAAATACTATTCTCCTTCTGAGATGGTATATTAATATGGAGTCAGATAAATTACAGAATTAGATAATTGATAATTAAACGATCACAACAACGAACAACAAAGTTGGTGACTAGCACTTTTATTTTAAAAATATTGCGTTCAGTACATTCGTTACTGGGAGCAGCTGTGCCAAGAACTGAGCCTAGAAACTCAAATGTTTCATACATGTTTTTCTTTCCGGTTTCACCACTAGCTAACAATTATTCTCCACTAGCTAACAATTTCACCACTATCTTAAATTTATCCATGTCCATCAAAGTACTCTTGTTTTCAATAGTAAACGAATTTAAAATCTTGAATATTTAAAGAATTTCTCCAAGTTTGCAGTCTCACAATAAATTATCAATCGTTTTTTTTCCTTCATCTACACAAAATGATTTTTAATTGTTTTCAATTTTCTTTAAGTAAATATTTGTATTCCCATCTCCAGTCATTATGTCAAGTACTCTTTTGCTTGGATTATTTTTATAGTAAAACTCACTCGTGGGAAAAACTCTTATGTCTGTCGCTTTCTACTTCTTTCTCCCACTCGAAATGCCAGCTGATTTGAAATTTTGATATTATTTCCTTTTTATATATTTTATCTTCTCCTCTAATCAATTCCGCATCAATTTGCTCCACGCTATCGTTGCAGGCGAGAGAGTGAAATTTCATATTTTTAACACTTAAATGATGAGACGTCATCCTTAGAGTTACGTGTTACTTATCCTTATTACAGCTCAGTATTTATACACCTCATGCAATATTCATAGTGTTACCTTAATTATATTTTCCTTGGAATACCTGATTAACTTGCAGTACGGAACATCTATCTGAGGTCTTACACATGAAATTTGTTTACACTCGCATCACGGAATCAACTGAATAGAATGAAACGAAAATTAAACGGATATATTCCTAGAGCTGAGAGTAAACTCCGGTTTCATTTTGATGTGACATTAGAGTTTACAGCAAGAAACAAGAATACCAAAAGGGGTAATTACAATTTTTTATGTGTACAAATAACTTCGATGGACGGGGAAAATAAATTTATTCATACGCAGTAATCATAGCACTTTTATCGGAAAAACATTGCGTTATTTTTCTACTATTGATTAATAGTATTGTTGTTCAGTACAATCGTTACTGGGAACAGCAGTGCCAAGAACTGAGCTTAGACACTCTAATGTTTCATATATGTTTTTCTTTCCGTTTTTTTATTTCCTATACGACTTAATCGACATCAGAGAATCAGATGTCAAATGATGAATCGTTATCGACTCCGCGACACCTTATAATGGGCACCACATCAGGAAAATAATAGTTCCTTGGGGCAGGGGCTTGTAAATTGCTATTGATTAGCCAAGCATTGAATTACCTTGGAAATTATAATGTTCTTGTATGCTATAACAAGCCACTGACGGTGGCGTATTACAATGACAGAGTGGCATGTGAATCGATTGAGAGCCGCTGGAGTCAATAAACGCTTGTGTTGTTCATCACCTAAAAATATTTTGAGTTTGGAGATGACTAAATTTCACTTCAAATGACTCGAAGTTATATAATCCCAAACTCCTCAATGTCTGTATGATTTTCCCATTCATGATATACAACTTTTATCTCCCCCCTCCCCAAATTTAATGTAATTTAGAATTAGAATTGCTTTAAAAATTTGAAAAACACGCCAAAAATACTGTTTCTCAATTAAACTTAGTAAACTGACATCTTCCTTAGTTTCATCCAAAAGTGTGATATTCGTAATTTGTGTCATGGTAAAAAAATATGATTTAATTTACGATATCAATTTCGTAACAAATCAACTTGTGTTGCATGCAGCAGTGCACCTGAACAGCGTATTGATACGATCAACCATTACTCATTCATAGCCAATGTCATAAGAAACATTTTTCGAACCACATTAAAAGTACTACTTTTCCTTCAAGTTCGCATCGAAACCAATATCGATTATGGATGTCGACAACTTCTAAATGAGTTAGTTTAGTATTTCGCCCTATCCAAGCACAGGATACGATATATGATACCGGATATTGTCAACGAGACGTAGCGGACACACAAAAGGACTCTTAAAAGAGACATTCTCTTATTATTTACTAAGGTCACAATGACCATGGTAAAACTGTAATCAGATTTCATCGTGAATGTCGAATAGTTCCCCCTGAGAGAGACGCTTAGTCATTCTAGTTGGCACTGACCGCTGGCTTTCACAACAGTCGGTGCGGGTGGTTGAACCTGGGTGCGACAAGTTGAATGTAACATAAAACCGATTGCATACGTTGCATACTCAGTATGCATTTGTCAGACAATGCTTTCAAAATTGTAAAACTAAATTTTCTTAACATTCAGTATCCACTTTCAGGTCTTAAGGGATTAAACTATTTTTCATCTCATGCCATTGAATAACGGTTGTTATCGTGAATTTTTTTGTGATCACTTATAGCTTTATAGGTAATTCATATAAATCAAATATATAGATAAAAATTACATCTTGTTCTTTCATTTCTGCTGACCAAGTGTTTACCAGTGTGCCTTAAAATAAAATAGACTGTCAAGTTTAATTAAGTTGTACGTCTTTTTAAGATAATTTATTATACAATACCACTCACAAGTATCGTTACTTTGTGAAATATCATGATACTGTTTCCTAATTTTACTGCCTCATCTTTCAAAAAGTTAATTTCTGCAATATAACTAGGAAATAGTTTTCGTAACACATTCAGGAAAACTATGGTTTGGAAGCTAAATATGTCAAAATTTGAATGGTATGCGATTGAAATTCAAATTGTTTTTCAATAAAAAGCATTAAAATTAATGCTAATTTATAGCTTTTCTCTTTTTCATTTAAAAAATAGTTTCAGTTATAAGTAATTCGGAACACCTTAAAAAATTAAATGAATGGAAATGATGAAATGATGGTACTTCTGGTCTGCACAAAGAATGTAGTGTTATAGAGATAATGCATTTGCATATAACTTAATTCACACAATTTCAAATACCTTGATGTTTTCCCCATCTACAACTGTTCCAGAGTTTGAGAACTAACCAGATATATTTATATTCATATGTGTACTGGTGAAACTTTGACGTATGTATACAAATCATGACAAAATTATTCGTATAACTATTCTTTTCTCAAGACGAAGAATTCTGTTTGGAGTTATCAATTGGAAGAGAGAAGGTAAACTAAAAATAGAGATGTCATATCTTTTGCATAAACTTTGCATTTTGAACAACCCAAAACTTTTTCTTTTTTTGTGGGGCTTTAGGGCGCGTCAACATTGAGGTCATTAGAGCCCAAACCCAAAACTGATATTACGAAGTAATAGAACAGTTCACGAAACGTCCAACAGTTCTGTCTGGTTTTGAAAACAAAATATTATTGGTCTCAGAAACAAAATTTAAATGACAAATGTATTTGGGAGGTAGCGTTGTATAGATTGGTTTACGTAGTTATTATAGACTTATGAATTGGTTGTTGGCTCGTGAATGCGTTATAAATAGAGTAACAGTGTGTATTATCTACTATTTAATTACTAATTGGGTATGATAGAGACTGAAGATTATGGAAGCCATGAATAACAAACAGTAAACCACAGAATAGGTTAGTCAATAAACAATACGAGCTTAGAGAACTGAAAGATCAGTTTTTGCTCTGTCTTTTCGAACACGTTTTGGACCGACAAGAATTGTTCAGAATTATTTTAAAAAAACTGAAATAGGGATAAATAATGAAATGGACCCTTCTCATTAGTAAACATTTCTCTAAAACAGACACTTTTTCACTCTCCGTCATTTTATTCCACGTTCGCAAAAATGGAAACTTCTCAATAGCGGACAAAGTTTTGGATCCCTCGGGAGTCGATTATAGATACGTTTTGCTGTATGTAACTATAGTTTATTAAACTTATTATTTGTGACCTCAATGAAAAATTACCCCCACACGTGAACCTTTCTAGATTCGCCCGTGAGAAAATAAATGTAAAACATAATATTGTTTACGATAGTGAATATCACTTAAGTTTGATTAATAAAATTATTTTCTGTTGAATTGACATTCACAACTCTCAATCAGATTTTCAATTCTCTCGCGTCTGAATATGAGAATTATTATCTTAGTTCCTGTCATATTGATGAGTTCGAGACCGTGAGTTTCACTTCCTGAGTGTAACGTCACGGAGTTTTGTGACACTATCGGAGGAGGTTGAAGTTACTTTATTAGAGAAATGAAATTTTGGTGTTGGTCTGTGTGCATTTCATAAGATATTGTTGTGGAGACATTGTAATGTTTGACAATGTGAAAAATAAGATAGTTATAAAGGATGTTTTCTTCTTGGACAATTACGAAAGCAATTTCGAACAACAATAACGAGTTCTATCGAGTAGGTGGACAATTGAATGTGAGAGAAAAAACTGAGGAGTTGCTGAGCGCAGGTGGTCAGAGCTTGACGCTCAGGTTGAGTGACAGAACTTGGAGACATGAGAGTGCAAGAGTGTACATCTTGTAATTCAGTAATGTTTGCTATAAACATTCCAATTTGAATTCATATTATAACTAAAGTGAATTTATTAGTTATATTAAATTTATACAATTCCCAGTGCTGGTAGTTTTTCTGGCTTTCGGATGCAAAGCCAGTGGTGGCAGCGGAGGACTACCCGACATCTAAGAAGGATTTTGAATTAGGTATTGTAAAGTATTTATCTGAACGTCATCGTATGAAAAGTGTAGCGTTTCGTGGAAAAAATCCGGCAGTGTGGAATCTGCTCGATACTTAGGAACGCCACAGCCGACGTTATACGACGTGCCCCCAGGGGGCTTACATCAAGTAAGTACGTATTTGGCGAACACGGGGCCCCGAGCTGAGTCTGGCATTGCTTCCACTTACTTGTGCCATGCTCCTTCCTTTATCTATACTGACCTCCCTTGGTCACCTCTTGTTCCTTCGATCCCGACGCTATTAAAGCTAGGGTATCTTTCATTTTCCTCCTCTTCTCTTTCCTCTATTTCTTCTTCTTCTCCTCCTTCTCCCAGGGGA
Organism: Laupala kohalensis; assembly: GCA_002313205.1. Lineage (NCBI taxonomy): Eukaryota > Metazoa > Arthropoda > Insecta > Orthoptera > Trigonidiidae > Laupala > Laupala kohalensis. Next base: position 1,260,659 of record NNCF01127001.1, on the reverse strand, counting down.
CTTACATCTGGTAAGTGCGTGTTTGGCGAACGCGGGGCCCCGAGCTGAGTCTGGCACTGCTTCCACTTGCTTGTGCCATGNAGTAAATACGTGTTTGGCGAACACGGGGCCCCGAGCTGAGTCTGGCACTGCTTCCACTTGCTTGTGCCATGCTCCTTCCTTTATCTATACTGATCTCCCTTGGTCACCTCTTGTTCCTTTCGATCCCGACGCTATTAGAGCTAAGGTATCTTTCATTTTCCCCTTCTTCTCTTTCTTCTTCTCTTTTTTCTTCTTTCCCCCACAGGGAACTCAGTTTCGAGTGAGTATGGGCTTGGCGAACCCACGGCCCCGAGCTGGGGACTGGTACTGCGCCACCAGTCCTCGGACACCGTAGGCTTTGGACATGCTTCAGCGACCACCATTGGCGCGATGTCTACTGAACACCGGCGAGAAGACCCACTTCGCATTTGGCACGGGGTCATGGACTGCTATAGACCTATCAGTTTGTTCTCCTGAAGTTGCTGATATCTTTCAATGGACGGTAGAAGATGATCTGCATGGTAGCGACCATCATCCTATCTGGTTGTCCTTGCAGGAACGTGTGACTGTTCCCGAAAGTAAGCCACATAAATGGATTCTCAGTAAGGCTAATTGGACAGAGTACCGTTCCCTGTCTGTCTTCAGAGAAACGGGTAGTGTCCAAGAGAGGGTCGACCATCTGACCCAGGTGATTCATCACGCCGCTGAAGAATCCATTCCGAAAACATCCATTTTTCCGCGAAGACCTCATATCCCCTGGTGGAACGACGCATGTCGGTCCGCCATTCGGGCAAGACGAAGAGCATTGCGGAGATTTAAGGCTAGTCCATCTCCGGAAAACCTCGCCGCATATCGGATTGCTAGAGCAAAAGCGCGCAGAACTATCAAAGAATCCAGATCCACCTCCTGGAAAGAGTTTCTAAGCATCATTAAGAGAACAACATCGTCCACTAAAGTATGGGAGTCAAACCGAAAGATATCTGGAAGGTATTCTCGAGTCCCAATATCTGGACTCAATTATAAGAGTCGGAATCTCACCAACAACAGAGACATGGCAACAGTGATGGCTGAGTACTTTGCTGCCCTAACATCTACAGCAAAGTGCGATCCTGATTTCGCGAGAAAAAGGGAAACAGCAGAGAGCATATCTTTTGACTTTCGTTCCACCAACTGGGAACCCTAAAACTCTTCCTTCTCCATGTGGGAACTTGAGTCAGCTCTAGCAACAGTTCACGACACTGCTCCTGGCCCTGATTCAATTCATTTTGAAATGTTGAGACAACTCAGTCTCGAGTCGAAGGAATACCTTCTGGATATCTTTAATATTTCTTGGTACGAGGGAGTATTCCCTAATTCCCGGAAGGAAGCAACGCTTATCCCTTTATTAAAACCAGGTAAGGACAAAACGAACATTAGTAGTTAACGAAGCATTACCTTGAAAAGTTGTGTTGGTAAAACTCTAGAGAGAATTATCAACCGACGTCTCGTCTGGTATCTTGAACGGCATGACTTGCTGAGTCGATCTCAGTGTGGTTTCAGGAAGTTCCATTCCACCCTGGACAACTTACNATGCTTTCGTCTGAAGACAACATCTCATCGGAATATTCTTTGACATCGAGAAGGCTTACGATACTACTTGGCGTCATGGCATTTTACAACAGTCTATGCCTGGAGATTAAGAGGACGTCTTCCTCTGATGCTCATGTCNTTCCGCTATAGAATTGGAAGAGACACCTCGGATCTCCTTCTTCAAGAGAACGGTGTTCCTCAGGGCTCAGTCTTGAGTGTCACCTTATTTGCAGTAGCCATAAACAGCATAACGTCTACTGTAAAGAATCCTGTTTTACACTCTCTTTTTGTCGATGACTTTTCTATATTTGTTCATCACAGAGTGTCACAGGTGCGGAGCAACAAATCCAACTCGTCCTCAATAGATTATACCTCTTGTCGAAAACGACAGGTTTTCGTTTCTCTGCTGAGAAAACACGCTGTGTTCTTTTCAGTAGGAGAACAAGCCTTCTGGCAGAAACTCACCTAGCCCTGGGGAACAACGTTCTCAAATTCTATCATTTTGTGAAATTNTTTGATCAGAGATTGAATTGGATTGAACATCTAACAGACCTAAGAGCAAGAACATTAAAATCTCTGAATTTATTGAAGTGCCTCAGTAGCAGGGAATGGGGCGCTGATCGCTACTCCCTGCACCAGTTTTATCGAGCATTCATAAGATCTCGGCTCGATTATGGCTGCGATGTATATAGCTCTGTTCGTGCAAGCTACTTAAAGAAGTTGGATAGTGTCCACCATGCACGAATTCTACTAGTTACGGGAGCATACCGCACTAGTCCCATTCCGAGTTTGTATGTCGAGAGTGGCGAACCATCTCTTTCCCTCCGGCGGCAAATCCTCATGCTACGACACTTTTGCCACTTGCAAACTTTACCCGACAATCTGGTACACAACGCGGTTTTTCATCCATCCTCTTCTTCCATCCGTTTCTACAACAACAGACTGAGAGCAACCAAACCTTTTGGATATCGCTCCAAACAAATTTTGGAAACCTTAAATATACGCACACTTAATGTCTTACATCAAGGTTTTAGTAAGTCTCCCCCTTGGGCTTTGCACAAGCCGAAGATTATTTTCGATCTTTTGCATCATGACAAGAAGAACACTCCAGCTCCGATGTTGAGGATATACTTTCAGCTAATCCTCTACAAATACCGGGACCGTATCCCTGTGTTTACCGACGGGTCGAAGCAGGCTGATGGTGTCGGCTGCTCCGTGGTGTTTCCCCGTGAGACCAGTGGCTACCGTCTAGGCGACTTGTGCAGTGTTTACACTGCTGAGTGTTACGCCATATTGCAAGCATTGCGAACTACAAAGTGCTCCGGCGGATCACATTTCCTGATTTGTTCTGATTCGCTGAGTGCCCTCCAAGCAATTCAGAAGATGTATCCAGCTGATAAGCTGATCCAGAACATCCAGGATGTACTTTTCTCACTGCAAAGTGATGGAAAGAACATAATGTTTTGCTGGGTTCCCGGACACGTGGGTATCAGAGGAAATGAGGAAGCAGACGATTGCGCAAAGACGGCATGCCGCAGGAATCGCGTGGATTTATCCACGATTCCTAAAGTAGATCTCTTAAATTTCGTCAAGTTGAGGATTCTGAGTGAATGGAGCAATGAGTGGTTAGCTGTTGAAAGGAATAAGCTCCGACTTATCAAATCTTCTGTTAAGTCATGGAGCAGTTCCTGTAGGCCAGCCCGGCGCGACGAGGTCTTGCTGACCCGCCTGCGCATAGGACATTGTCCTCTCACTCATAGGTATCTCTTACAACTTGATGATGAACCCGTTTGTGAGGAGTTTAGCTGTTCTCTGACAGTGCGTCACCTACTAACTGATTGCAGAAGATACTCAAGTATACGGAGACGAATTGGTCTGGGTGCAGATTTACCAACAAATCTCGGAAATGAAACGGTTAATGTTAACAAACTATTGAATTTTATCAATAGATCGGGGCTCCTCCCACAAGTTCTCGGGAGGGTTTAAAATTTGCATTCCCTTTTCATCTTTACTGTCTTCTTTGTTTTCATCGTTCATTTCTGTAATTCGAAAATAATATTTAAAAATTGTTTTCCTTTTTTGTGAAATAATGTATTGGTATTCTGTTTTCTTTTCTTTTATCTTTCTATTTAGATATTTGTTGATTTCAGGAGGGTTTTTTAGTGGGTATGGTCGAGATATTCGGCGAGTCCCACACACGGGGAAGAGTCATTACGGCTCTTCTCTATGGTACGAAACTGCATTTTTCCCTACTTGCATGGGCTCTAATGACCTCGATGTTGACGAGCCCTAAAGCCCCAACGGAAAAAAAAAGTTATACGACGTTACACTGAGTGAACTTTTTGAGTTACATTTACATATGGTCTTGAGTTCCCTTACCCACGATTTCGGACGAATGTTTCACGTCATCTCAACATCTCTCCTTCCAAATACCGTTCAACCAAATCATGGTTAGATTGAAGAGCAACTCCTGGCTTGAATTTTGGCATATGATAAACAAATAAATCATGTTGGTATGGAATTAACAAATTTTATTCATTTTCGTACCTCTATACGTTTTGGGAAGAGAATTCAGAGTTTTTCTTACTGTATGTATTTAAAAAAGTAAAATATTTTATGTACTTCCATAAATATTTTTTATAATAATACTCAAATTATAATATTGTGGAATCAGTTGGTCTCATGTATATGTGATTTGACTCAAAATGACTACGGATAAAGAGTAACACTATATTTTTTTAACGTAATGATCTTAAAAAGGCAGAAAAAACACGAAGCGTGAAGGAAATCCTTTAAAATGAGTATCTTGCGTACTATGGTAGTAGGCAGGTCCGAGTTAATTTCTTGTCGTAATTATGTTTGCCATTTCCTGCGGAAGCTCGTGGAATTCGTTGTGTTCCTATTGCGGGAAGTATGAGAGATTCACAATCCTTCACTTCTGTCTATTTTCGTGTACAACATTTTCATTTTTTGTTTACTTCAGTGTTATGAAATATAAGGATTTTTATCACTTTCGTTTATCTCACGACTAATTATTTTTCATATTTTCTCATGTCTTACTCTGTGAACCAAATGCTTCTTCGTGTTTTCGTGCGATGACCTCAGATTAATACAGATAGTTGAAGATCGTTATACATGATGTACCATAACAAATGATCCTAGTAAATGAGACGTTTTAATGATCAGACTATTTAAAAATGGAAGTGTGTCACTGTCGAGTTTTCTAATACTAGATTCATTAAAAAAATATACAACAAATATGCTCAGCTGTCCTTCATTTTCAGCAAAGCTGAGACTCCTTTTATATTCAAAGATGTTAACTGAAACGTATGGGGAAACATGTTAACTGAAATGCATTGGGATTTTTGCCAGAACATGTTTTACCTTATTTTTTTGAACATATGAAATTCACGAAACAGAATGTGACTAAAATGAAGTTGCTTTATATTATCATGTTGAATGTTACGTCGCTACGATATTAATTTGACAAGACGCGTTTGACAGATGTTAGATCATATATGGGTGCTTCAAATAATGCGACCTATTATTTATTATTATATCATTCTATTATTTATCACAATCAGTATCATAATAAATCATTCAACAAAGTTCCATCTACATCGTACATTATCATGCCATTCGTTAATGAAATAAGAGCATAAGACCATAAGAAATTGTTGGAATCTTCCAATGTTATTTAATTTAAATAGTAATAAAAATGATAAAACTTCAAACAGCTCAATTGTTATCTTACTAATTTTCAGCAAACTTTAGTATATTTTGTTTTAACGTAGACATTACCTTTAGCAATAACCTCCTATTCAAAACTAATCACTTAAATTCCTTCCTGAGACATGATAGGTCAAGAGCTATACTTACGGGTAAAACCAAAATATTTTCTTTTTAAATTTACAGCTGTGACTTCTCATTAGGGGAGTATGCGAAATTAATCCCACAATTCAGAGAATTTATGCGAACTTCACAAAGAGTCTGAAATTGTGCAGTAACGGTTAAAAACACAATAAGGAAGGATGAAGAGGGTGAAGAATCCCCTAGATCTATACCGGGCTGGAGTAATAACCATCAAATGTTATACAATCCCTCCCTAATCTTGTTATCCAAATAGTGTCCGTAATACATGGAACACATAAACATTTTCCAGAAACAATGGTTTTGAGGTACACTATTCCTGAAAAGAATAATTCAACGCTTAACGTTCCGGAAAAGAATAATACAGTTACAAAAGAAGTCTTATATAAGATATCACAGGATTTTGAGAAAACGCAGACTAGACCTTCTTCACGAGCAATTTACGAAATGACTGAAAATTTAAGATTAAATAATTGAAACTATTAAGTTAGATTGTTCCCGAGTAGTCAAAATGCTTTATTCCTCTATCAACCAATAACGGTTTTTGTTCAACACCATAGAAAACATCAAAATAAGACCTACTCTTATTGATCTCTAAAAGTCCTTTGAAATACTTAGTAAGCAATCTTGCCCTTTACAAAGATAGAAAATTAATTTATGAAACCGAATTTGAAATAAAATACCGATATTCTAAAGAACAGAATTTATGCTTTTTGTTCCATTGGATGTTAATTATTATTATCATTATTATTATTATCATTTATAAACTTATTTAAAGTATTTTTAATCTTATTTATTTTTAATTCTAGGTTTTAAGTCTTATGCGATAAGTCTTAAACAAGAAAATTTAAATGACGTATTGAAAGCATATCTCATATTGTAAATATCAATTTAAAATTTAGAGATATTACAAGGCATCAGTAATTATACTTAATCAGCCATCACTTGAGTTATATTTTAGTTATAGTTACATAAGTTACACAAACATCACTTTAGTTTATATTTTTGTCACGCCGTGGATAAACAGTCTAACGGAGAACTTAACGAGAAGCGAAGACGAAGGAATGTAATGCACTAAAACGAAGACAAATAAATTTGCAAAAAATTATTTTAAAGAAACCAATCTATAAAATATTTAACTAGACGTCACGCATTTCTATAAAAAGTATTTTTCTTAAGAAATTAGGGAAATATTCTGAATACAGATATTCTTTATTCAGGACTACCTTTCAAAATGTAATCAAATGTATTCACTGTGTACGATAGTCAATCTCCAGAGCATGACAAAAGTAAAGATGCATATCACATTAACATAATAATGTTACGGCTTCCACACACTTTAAGACTTTTCAATTGCTTTCGGAGAAATCTTCACGTGCCTTGTTTTTCTAATGTAGTAAGTTACATGGAATTGCACCACGCGCTATTCCTTCAGAGTGTAGTCAAATTACGCTACTCTTTCAAGAGAGTCTAAACATGTTTCAAAACCTCTAAAAGTCAAATATTAATTATTTTAAATCAAATTAAATTAAACAATTCATAATTTTAAATATATAATAATTGCATTATTTTTATAATATATGAGGTTTATTATAGTAAATGACGCATTTTCTAGATGGCAAGACTTATGACAAAATATATCAACTGATAATAGTTGTATTTACTTAAGTGTAACAATTTATCTGGATATGTACAACAGTCAAACAAAATATAAGTACTCATCAATTGTTGGACTACAGGGGAATAAACATGTGTTCTAATCTTCCCAATAGTAGAGAACAATTAGACCTAACTGCATAACATTTATATGAGTTTATATTTATTAACATAAGCAGCATTCTATTTTAAAATGGACCCATATGAAGTAAATTTGTATAACAAGATTAAATCTTGGGATAAGAGAATATTTATTGTATAAGATTTTCTTTTGTGAAATACAGATATTATTGGACTTTGAATCTAATCGAATGCCATAGTCGAAAATATAGAGAATTTGGATTTTTTAATTCAATGATATCGAGAGGAAACTAATTAGAATCGGCACATTCCTATTCTGTTTAGTACATGTATACAATCTCTATCTCGCACTAAATATATTCCATTGTATTGATTGAATGAGACAATTTTGTATATTTATTCGAGTTTTTCAATCTCGTGCTTTTAATAAAGAAATATTGCGCTATTGAAAAGGTTCTTTAAAATTTTATCAATCTTGTGATAACTTATGTAGAGATTATTAAAATGACAAAGTTCCTATAAATAACTGAAGTATCTGAGGAGTAAAAATAATGGTATATCTCGTATAGTTAACTTTTTGATTCTTGTAACATTGAACGTTCGGATTTAAAGTACCAAAATTCCGAAGTCAAACACTGATGTGTAGGACCCCCTCCTATAATAACGAATGTTGTTTCCTATGAAATATGTATCCTAAATATGTCTAGTAGACAGTTAATGCTTATGCTCTAGAAATAATTCTCACTTAACATATCATTTCCTCGCGTGCAGAAACGCGTATGCAAAGCGAGATGTCAGATTTATGGTGTAACGCATTTTTGCATATCTTCCGAAATTAAATTCGTACTTACCATCCCGTATGTTCGTAATATTTTCATCACTTCCCCTTCTCAATCCACGGAGAATGGAACTGTGTCATCCGGGAACCACTTTGACTAACATCCGGTTTCCGTTTCTTTGTCTGTGCTCATACCACGTATCCCCCAAACCCTCGAGGATGGCTTTCCTTCATACGTGTATCATGTGACACGCATTAGAGGAACCGTGGCCATAAAAAGATTTGTGCACGCATTACTTAAATATTACATTATATTCCCCATACAATTCAGATCGAACATCATAGAGAGAGAAATATAGTAGATAATTTCAGTCTGTACCAATATACACAAAAGTAATGAAATATTAGTTGTGTAAAACATTATGGGTTGGCCAGTTGTTTTATCATTATATATGCAACATATTTGGCTACTAAGATAGGTTATTATTTATATTGTCGTATAAAGAAGTAACCTTTTAGCCTGCGATAAATAAGATGCTTTTTACAAATTTTCACTCAAATACCCATACTATAAATTTATAAATATCTTCTTGAAATGCAGTTATGTGTCTACAATGTTCGTCCTTATTATGAACTCGCAAAATGATATCTACAGAAACAAAGACTGAATTATATTCTTTTCATTAAAAAAATATTTCGATATACTACTGCGAAGAAAATCGATGACGAAGCGCTTGCATATAAGTAAATGAATTTGGAAAGAAAAATCAGAGTAAATCACTTCTCATTATTATCGTTTTATCTTATCTGTGAGTAAAGTATAATTTTTCTATGTATTTGACAATTTCTTATATATGACTTTTATCAATGATATGAATTTTTAAAAAGCAAATTTTATTTTAATAACAATAGTTGTAAAATAAATTATTTTAAATTGTCGGCAACATTTCACGGACCATGGGAATACTAGGCGAGTCCTAGGTGTGAAGTTAAATATTTCGAAAACAAGCAGCTCATATTTTGGTCAATTTATCGTTTTGAGAAACATGTATTAATGTTTTATCGGTAGACAAAATTATTTTGTAACAATGCATGAAAATCGTTTTGACGTTTTTTTAATCATTATGTAATATTTTCTGGATAAAACATCTGCAATTTTCATGAGTAATGAAACATGTGTTAATAAACAGACATGTAAGTTTCGGAACATTAATATTCGAAAATTCGTTTATTACCTGGATAATGCAAATTCTTGTAACCAATTCATATTTGTTTATACATTTCAAATTTAAAAAATACTACCATCGTGGAAACTATCACCTTGAGATAAAAAGGGAAAAGACCTAAGCGGAACAAGTGGTGAGAACGATGAAGTATAGCTTATGAATTTATTGCATAGAGGCTTCTCGTACTTTCAAACCCAAGAAAATGAGTAAAATGCATTTGCTGCAAAAGTGACAATAATTATGATTCCAATGAATTAAATATTGTATTAATATTCTAATTAATACCACGGACAAACAAGCTATGCAGACAATTCTGCTGAAAATACCTGCATGAATAATGGATGATGAGGTTCGAAGAACAAAAATGTTAACATAAATTAGAGAATGAGGAACGTAGATGAAGTGTGGATTAACACTGGTCGCCAACAAACAATTTAATAACTTGAAATATGAAAGTTGAAAAAATAATGATGAAACAAAGTTGAAATTCCGGTGATACACTGTGATGAGATGATCCGTTCCTAAAAATTCAGCTTGGATGGCGTGGGGTCGATGTCGAGTTGAATGACTTTGAGTTGATGCCCAGTTGAGATTGAATTGAAGACTGCTCATCACGTGGCGATTCAACGGCGTGTCGCTGCTCTCTCGAGATGATCTTCAAGTTGAGAATAATTCCTTCAGCTGTCATCTGGTACAAGACTGAAGGGGAAGTGACCGGCTTGCTTGCCGAATGAGGATTGTACTAAATCAGAAGTGATGTTGACTCCTCAGACGAGGTTCTAAGATAGGAGCGCTCACATGTTCTGTCTCGCCTTTTCAACAGACACGCGCTGCATATGGTTTGATCGTTTAATCGATAGCCTGACGTCACAGGTTAACCATATATCGATTGTTTATCCGGATCGATGACATGAATATTTCGTAATGTTATGTAAGTTCTTGTACATTGTTCCGGGGAGGAAGTGCAGCCTCTTGGATTCCAGTATAATTAATAAATGGGTTTGTAATTAATAAACCCTGACAATGTCCAATCATTTTATCTATTTTTTAATTTTTTAACTCAAAGGCGTAAATTATGAATGGACCTATGAGGTTTGAACAAATTATTCAGAGAAGCTCAACAATTAAGATATGTCACACATTGTGCACAAAGAGTATAGAATCCATAGATGATTCACTTATCTAATGACATAAAATAAAAAATTTCTTAACACAAGCACTGATTTATTACCCTTTTTATAATGTTTCAAAGTGTACGCACAGTAGCCTCGGCCTAATACACGTAATGCGGAGAATGTTTTGCAAATATCCTCCAATAGAAATAATTTTCCCGTGATTCACTGGCAAAACAACTAACATATCTCATACTATATTGTAGAAGAAGGTTTGGTGAGCAATATTCTTCAAGAGTCGGGGAAAATTGAACTTCTCACGACATGCTTCCCTGTGAAACCAAAATGCAGTCATTCATGAAACGTGTCAAGCTGACCGGAATTTTTTTGTAACAGTTTTTATCATTGAAGGGAGTACTAAGCATGTGTCCCTCATTGAGCCCAGAGCTGAGAATTCACAAATAAGATTACACATATTATAATAATAACAATAACAATAATGAGGAGATAAGAAGCTAGTTCATGAGCTAGCTAGTATATGAGAAGCCAGCTCTAATGTGTGGGTTTCTCGAAGCGAAGACATCGCACTACAAGTACAATCCTAGACCTGTCCTGAAAAATGCAGGAAAATGAGTTCTACCTGCTAATTAACAGAACTATATTGACGGACAGGACGGTGGAAAATTATAGACTTGATTTGGTGTTCCATAGGAAAAATGACCGGGTTACTTTCAAAATAGATGTAGTCATACCTAACACTAATGGTATTCTGACATAGACTGCAGAGAAAGTTAACAAGGATACCAAATTGAAAGGATGTGGAGGACTGACAGAGTTGATATAATTCCAATCATTATTACAGAAACTGGCATTATCCCCACAGACCTGTTCAGAAATCTAGAAAAATTGAACCTCCCTCGACACCTTTTCCTACCTATGCAAAAAACTGTCATCCTAGAAACATATCGAACTGTCCGGAAGTTCTTGTAAATACTAACCCTTAAATCAAAATAAAGAAGGGAAGAGAGAGAAACGAGGGCATGTCCCTTCTTGAACCCAGCCTTGAGCTGAGAATTGATAAATAATGGTAATAATAATAATGCAGTATTAGCTTAAGGATTTATCTTCGTGCTTTGGTAGTGTTGGAGTGTATTGTTGAGTATCTCAAATCTTCCTTTTCGTCCGTACTAACAAAGTGAATTCAACGTCAGCGAGTGGCTGTAACATCGAAATAAAAAAAAGTGATGATCCAAAATTCTGANGTGTTTGGCGAACACGGGGCCGCGAGCTGAGTCTGGCATTGCTCCCACTTACTTGTGCCATGCTCCTTCCTTTCTCTTTTCTGACCTCCCTTGGTCACCTCTTGTTCTTTTCGATCCCGACGCTTTTAGGGCTAGGGTATCTTTCATTTTCCTCTTTCCTCTTCTTTTTTTAAAAAATGTTTTTAGGAAAGTGTTTTTAGATATGATGGAATTTGTGTTTTGAGTTGTAATGCAGGAGGGTTTTTAGTGGGTATGGCTGAGTCTTTCGGCGAGTCCCACACGCGGGGAGAGTAATGTTGGCTCTCCCTAGAGCGTAACTGCATTTTCCCTACCTGTACAAGTTTTAAGGGCTCTAATGACCTCGCTGTTGACGAGCCCTAAAGCCCCACAAAAAAAAAAAAAAATTCTGAAGTCATCTTCTAAAACATACTCATAAGTGCAATGCAAAGTATATATAACACAAGAAGTATTACATTGAGGAAAGAAAATAAAGATCTCAGTAAACATCGATTGCGATATTTCCACGTATTTCAAACTATTTTCTTTTGTAAACAGTCATGATTCCTACCGTGTCGTAAGTGACCCGAAATCATTTCTCGAAAATGTATTGCAAAAAAGAAAAAACATTTTAGAATTAACGCTTAGGAAATCAGTAGATTTGTAAACTTTTATTTGAATTGGGAACTCGTAAATTTTGAAATAATAATATCCTCTTTGAGACGAATACGTAAGAATAAATTTGATACTGAATTCTGACTCTACAAAATTAAAGTGGCAGCCCGGGAGAACGTGTCTGTTACTCAGAATTGTTGTGAGGAAGGTCTTCTTTGAATATCGCGTCGCTAAACGCGCTGAGGCACATGTCACTCAGAAAGAAACTCCTGAAAAAGGAGCGAGCGTCACACTTCTATCCACCTCGCTCTACTGATTCACTCACACTGGTCCAGGGAGCACTCCATCCTAAATCTATCCTGTCAGTCCGATTGTCCCAACAATAAATCCCCTATCCACTTCCCTTACTCTGATCAATCCAGATTGGTCAAGAGCGAGGCCTTCTCGATCGGCTTTCCCATAAGTTCCCTATAATTGCACCATGCGGCTCGCCCACAACGAACCGGTTACTCAGTTCTCCCATCATCGCATGCTGATTTACACATTAGTGTGAAACTTAATTTTTTACTTCTAGGAATGAGACTGTTGTTTCCTCTACATCACTTCAGGGTACTCTCCCATCCCGACTAGGCAGTAATCTCTTACGTCACCCCACTACGATAGAATGATAGTGCTCTTAAACGGTTCGACTACCACTTCTGGAATTTCTGGTGGATTCAAACAATCATTTTTAAAAGATATATCAGTAAATCCTGGGTTTTCAGTGCTTCCACTAAACAAATATCCATGGAATCATCTTTTTCTCCGACCGCGAACAGCGGCGCCTGGGGATAGGCGATCCTTCGTACTCACTAATAGAACAAGTTGCGTGATTCGCGGGCGGACGAAAAAGTATAAAAAAGAAACAAGAGTTGTCTGACCGTTAAACTTCAATAAAGCACAAGTGCAGACACACATATCTTCTCACTATTTAATAGTTTACAGTATTTTTCAAGTGGGAAGCTCTGTATATAAGTCCAAGAGGATAATTATATTAAAAAGTAACACTTTCTAAATCGTTTCGGTAAAAATTTCATAGTAATTTCGTGTGGCATTAAATGAAAGTGACCGCATCCTGTTGTGATCTTTCATTTTTTAAATAAAAAGGCATACCACATTTAGTTAGAATCTGATGATTGGCGTGAGAACTAAACGGAAAACAAAACATCGAAAAGAATGTTTTCATGAGTCGACCATCTTAAACTTTAATTTTGAAGAAAAATGCAACTTCAGCTTATCATCATGATCAAAAATCTATTTTCAACACAAGAAAAAACGATTAATCTTTCGATCCACTTTAAAGTTTTCAAATTAATACAGTAATTACAACGGATTTTAAGACTTGCAATACAGTTTAATGAAAATTTCAAAAGTGTAAAAGGACTCCTATTATTAAAAATGTAAAATAACAATTTCGTAAGCATTGATAAAGAAACATTCCATAAGTCTTTTTTATTGATTCTTTTCTCAAAACACAACTTTGGTATAACATCGTTGGTAATTTATGGTTAAGAATCTCACCTTCAAATCTGTACCGATGGAGACATAGCACATCTTATGCATTAGAGTACATAAGAACCCATTGATAACAGCAAAAAGTTTATTCATTACTTGTTGTGTTTGTTAATAAATGGGTACAATTTAAGAGGTGTCCCTTAGTGTTCCTTAATCCATCCCATTCACTGATTCAATAAAGATATCTTCATCCAGAGACTTCAACAAAAACTTAGTTGGAACTCACATTTGGCGAAAACTACCGAACGATTTGAAACGAAATTTTTACGGTCGAATTTCTTACGGTTGAGGATTGGATCTCTGCCAAGTATCACTATGATAAAGCATTAATTAAGGAAGTTAAAATCAATTAAGAAACCACGGTTAAAAACTTCATTCGAAACAGAAACATTTACTGCACATTTTGGAGTCGAAGATAACCCAATCGAGCAATCCGTGGTTTCGGGCTGAAAACTCCATTTGTGGTTGTGAGATTATTGTTAAGCTATGAAAGGTACTGCATGATGCTGCACTGTGTCTTTCTTTTGATGATAACGCAATATTTTGTAAATACGAGGATACTTTGCAAATACAGAAAATAATTGATGCACTATTTGCACAAATTAATGCGAGAAATTAATTGCAAGAATGATTTTACTTACCCGTGAATTTCAGCATCTACATTTGAGACATGTTAACCAAAAACGTTTTAAGTGCCAAAAATTTTCATATTTTGCTTTTCGCAAAAAACCTTTGTTCTTGACATAGTCAATACTTGTTAATAGGTCTAAGGTCCTTTGGTTTAATTGCAATGACAGTCAAAGATACATCGCGAAACGCACATGTATTACAATGGCATTCGGGGGAAATCGATGTTATACAATATTTTAACGTATTTTTCATTATTTTTTTCAATACATGACGCGAAACAAAATAATGGATATTAGGCATAGCACATACTTTATTTTGGGTACTGTCCGTGATATCGAACATTCTCCATTACTTAATTATTTTGCATTTACATTTAGTTTCAACAGAACACCTTAATTTTTTTTAAAAAGTATTTTTTAAAGTATTATTGATTGCAACATTGAATAAGTAATCTGTGATGAATTTTCCATTATTATTTAGTCAATTAAGGAGTTTAATCGGTTTTATGAGTCTTCTGTAAAAACATGTTTTTGGCACTTAGAACCTTTCCCATTTACATGTCTCATTTAACGAAAAATAAAGATTCCTCAATGTCAAAAAATATGAATATTATCGCCAAAACAATAAACATTTGAGAAAAGTTATATTGACAGATACATAACTCTCTTCTGAAACGTCATTCAGGGGAGCTCAGAAATTAAGGAGATCGGCCGAGTCCACGGCCGCAGCCACATTGTCTACGGCTTGGCACAACAAATGGTAAGTCTTGATGTAGATGATGTCGAAGTATTGCGATCGCAACGACGACACGAGCTCCGAATGCGTCTGGGGCGAAACGGACGATTCGCCGTCACTGCCTCCTCCCTCCGCAATCGTCGATCCGGCTGAGCCTCCAGCGCTCACACTCGACGTCACTGTCGACTTCGATTGATGCACCTCTCGACTGCTGCGTCGCTCCGTCCCGCTCAACGACCGGGCCTGCGCGCATTACAAGACGGCGGCACATTAAGTCTGCTTTACACGGGTAGAGTCATGAGGCGAGTACTTGTACAAACACTCAGAACAATAGAATGGCGAGTAGAGAGGACACAAGAGTAGAGTACTCTACTACCCCCTGTCTCGTCAAAATTTCTACTCGCTTATGAACTCTAGTAGTGTTCATGTTCACGATTATGAAGGATATTTCCTCCAGTGGACTTACAACTAGTAAGTACGTGTTTGGCAAACACGGGGCCCCGAGCAGAGTCTGGCATTACTTCCACTTACTTGTGCTAGACTCCTTCCTTTCTCTTTCCTGACCTTTCTTGGTCACCTCTTGTTCTTTTCCATCCCGACGCCATTAGGGCTAGGGTATCTTTCATTTTCCTCATTTGTTGTAATGTTTTGATGTATGTCTTGAGATATGTTTTGATATATTGTAAATCAGGAGGGTTTTTATTGGGTATGGTTGAGTCATTCGGGGAGTCCCACAAACGGGGAGAGTCATGTTGGCTCTCCCTAGTGCGTAACTGCATTTTCCCTACCTGTACAGAATTTTAGGGCTCTAATGACCTAGATATCGACGAGCCGTAAAGCCCCACAAAAAAATAGTATTAATAGCTGCATGTATTTCGTCTTTTCTGTTTAATATGAGATTGACATCAGAAGGAGCATTAATATTGATGGTGTCACTCCGAGTATAACTGACTGTAGAATCAAATAAAATTAAAGTGACAGACATGAGAGAATCATTTAAAAATACATTAACTCAATTTCAGTAAATGCTACAACACTACTGACACTATAACAATGAGTTACTTCTCATTTGGTAGAGTGTATAATGCTTCAATTTGACGCTGAGAGCGCATCCATTGATGCATCACTCCACGCTGTGTAAATTACGGTTCATGTCCTTTATCGGTATAGTGGATAGGAGTGTGTACTCTACTCGCTACTCTACTATCCTAAACTCAACCCGTGTAAACCAGACAAGGTTGAGACACATACATTGCCGCACAGCGATTGCACAGCTCCCGCTCGGCGACCGTCCCGCATTCGATCTGCAAAAAGACCTAATGGCCATCACGAACTAGTGAAACCGCACTTGTCCGCATGTCGGTTACCAAGGTTTCTAAATTAGCTCAGTGTATTTAGAAGCCGGGCTTGCTCATTGTAACATAACTCAGGAGTGTTCATTTTTTATCTCAATTTCTCTTTAGCATCTAGCAAACACTCGTGAAGAAAGAAAAATGCCTTCCATTCCAAGCGAGGGCATAAAGAATCGGACGCGATCGTGACAAAGACGCGATGCGGAAGGGTAAGGACTAGCACCTACCATATTTTATGGACTACAAGACGCACTTTTTTCTTCAAAAAATTGCCTTCAAAATTCAGGTGCGTCTTATACTCAAAATTAATATAAAAATGTCCAGTGTTTGATTTCAAATTCCCGCCTGTCTTAAAAATTACCATATATTCGATGCCGCGGGAAACCTATCTCTATCTGGCAACATTGGATTCAACTGGCAACAGCAGTGCACCGATGCGATGAGCATGAGTTGCGGGGATACACAAGCTTGCTAACACTGTCTCTCTTCCGCCCCACCATCACATACCCAGAACATTGTCTGTGTAGCCTATGATGCGTCATTGCAGTCTACGGTTCCAGTGAACTTGAAATGAAAGTGATTTGTGTTATCGGTCAGTTCGGTTTTATAAACTACGATTTTTTTTATTCTGGCTTTGCAATCTAATAATAAAAATGTTTTTTTTTTAAATAGCTTAAAAATTAAGGTGCGTCTTATAGTCCGTAGCGTCTTATAGTACGTAAAATACGGTACTACGCCATTGTTAATTTTTTAATAAGATGACATCCAACACTCAGCTGACTCAAGTTCTAGACATGGAGTGGCAATGTATGACCTAGTGCGCACATCCACGGTGTACTCGTTCGGCCAACTCGCGACCAGACCCATCGGATCAGAAATTTAGACTACAATAATGACTACAAATGTGATAAGAGCTACTCCTCAAAATCAATTATGAATTTGTTGAATCTATAGTATTGAACAAAAGTAATCATTAGTTGAGCAATCCACTACGTGTACAGTGATCGGCGGATAAATAAATGATGACCTGTCGTTAGATAGATGTCTGGGCTGTGTGCCTTTGAGACAGGATGAACCATCTGATGCTGAACCTCCTGAAGAGGGTACCTGACATCACGAACAAGACTTATGTGTTATAATAACAACAATTGGCTGACAAGGTTCAACCTACATGAAAATGTGAACTCAAAATTATTAAATAAACGTATTTTAAATTATTAATGTCTCCAATATTTGAATCTACAATCTGATACTGATTATCTATCAAGTCTTTATAATATATTATGGTTCTTGTGTGTGTGTATTTGATAATTTTTTCATCGTTTTTGTTTTTACAGTGTTACTCAGGCATGGAGTTATGACACTTGAGGATGACCCGAGGACGAAACGTTTGCGTTTATTAAATAATGAATACAAGACCTACATAGAAGGTCCTTAGATATAGATTTTTTTAAACTCGTTTTATCTGATATGTAAGAGATAGCATTTACTTCTATAGTCCAGGTTTCTGTACATATTTTACTCACTATTTGTATTTTATACAAATAGAGAGTTTATATAGTGACAAATTATCATAATAGCTCTACAATGAAACAACAAATTATTTAAAATTGCATATGTCGCCCATTGAACTCAATGTAAAATTGAATCCCGTTTTCTTGTAAAACATACGCTTACTTTAAAAAATTAATTATCCTGGTTCATTTTCAAAACAAATGTGTTGTAAACAATAGTTTATTAAATTGGTTTGACTTCGTTCTATTGTTTCCAGTGTCATACATATTGATTATAATATATANTATATATATATATATATATATATATATATATATATATATATTGTTCATATTATATGGTTGTAAGTTTGTGTAGTTGCGCCGCAATGTATAATTTGTCCAAACAGCATTCTTTCCTAAAGACGCACATAACTTAAATAGCAGCAAGTAAATATAAGAAATTTATCTGGCGCTAGAAAAGCTAATTTTGTGAGGTATATATGCAGTTCAATTAAAATAAAAGACTGGAAAAATTAAAGAAGAATTCATTCTGTGGTATAAACGAAAAAGATGGAGATGTATATACAGTATTGCAACTAGTAGCACAACTGTCTGAGAAAAAAGTAGTCAAGTTACTAATAGAAAAGGTAACTTCTTCGTCTTCTCTGTCATGTGCAGGTTTTAATAACTAACCTTTACTTTATGTACTATTTCATTTACACTTGACCTTGGTCACCTCTTGTTCTTTTTGATCCCGAAGCTACGGTATCTTTCATTTTCCTCTTTCTTCTTTTTCTTTTTTTAAAAATGATTTAAGTAATGTCATGAGATATGTTGAGTTTTGAGTCGTAATTCGGGAGGGTTTTTGGTGGGTGTGGTCGAGTCGTTCGGCGGGTCTCACACGCGGGGAGGGTCATGTAGGCTCTCCCTGGTGCGTGGCTGCATTTTCCCTACCTGTAGAAGTTTTAAGGGTGCTAATGACCTCCATGTCGACGAGTCCTAAAGCCGCACACAAACGCACACAAACGGAACGAATGCTGAACGTTGCCAGGCTATTGTTTAGAATGTGTTATCCTTTGTTTCTCGAGAGCCATACACTAGTAAATACCAATGGATTTATATATATATATATATATATATATANTATATATATATATATATATATATATATATATATATATATATATATATATATATATATATATATATATATTTGTTGCGTTATGACATCAGTATTCATCTTTTTTAAGCGAAATGGTTTACTCATAATGTAGATTTTATGATTTTCTTTTCAGAAAAGTCACGCCCGTTACTTTTACACATTTTCTCCGAACGCAGAAACAAAAATTTGTTTCCAACTCTTCTCATTCGTGCACCTACGCGAGAAGGAAATGATGCCATTCTTTCGACCGAGTGACAACGGTTGGATTGGAACACGGGATCTCTTATTCTGAACGCAGTCTATACACTGGGCACCCTTTTCCGCCTTCCTGAGCCCGCACACCCCTTTAGCTTTGCCTCTTCTTAAACCAATTTTCACCATGCCAAAAATACTTCTTTAATTTATGTTATACAACTAAGTAAAACTTTCACGTCACAATGAACCTTCAATAGAGATGATAAGTAGTTGTAACCTTTTTCCCATGTTATAACCCGTCTGATCGATCATTTACTTCACACTGTGATAGATTTATAAACCAATTTTTATCAATAAATTTATAACAACAATAAATCAGTTCTACTAACATCGATTTTTGAATCCTTTTGAATTAAAACCCCTATGCAATAATATCTGGAACGCAACATCTATTATCCCTTGAAAAAATTTTTTTCAGAAGATACGCTTTTGGGCTGTAAAACCTTCTGCTTTCGTAGGTGAATTTCTAAATGTTAAAGATGTGCATTTGGTATCGCGATGTCTATAACCGTCAAAGTTTCAAAGAGAAGACTCGCCTTGATTCGTGTGCTAGTATGTGATTGTGATGAACCCGTGCGCCCTTGCAACGACGACATGGGGCTCGGCATCGCCATCAGCGCAGTCGTTGAAGGAGCAGATTCAGTCAACATGGGACGGGTTTTGTTTCTCGACCCACCCTGCAACAATCCATAGAGTGTTACCCCATTCAAGGTTCTCTGCACTATCTAAGTCAGCGTTATTGTGCATGTAGATTAAAGCCTCGCACCAGATTTCTTTAAACCAAAGGCTTTTGGTCATTTCACATCTTTTATTTATTAATTGTCTTTTGGCGAGGTTCAGGTCGTGAGGCCTACTCTCCCACCTAACCGGGACTGCGGAGAGGGAATTGGGAAGGGGAGATGTTGGTGCCGAACCGACATTTGTCTGGAGTAGGCGAGGGAAACTCCAGCTGAAAACCTTGCCGAGATAGGCCGAGCGGCGATATCGTGGAAGCGAAGGCCGTACCACAAGACCACCGTTGTCCGATCTCAATTGTCTTAAAATTACGTAAGGGCAGCACAGTCCAAATGGACTGAATACATTTCCACTTCTCACTGATACATTGCGCAACCTCCGTGTGTTTGCGCGCCTAAGAATTTCTTGACAATAGAAATTAATTCGCTATAAGACATATATAATGCATTCTCTCCTACCGAACCATCCTTTCTGCAAATATTTACTATAAATTGTAAAGGATGTAATGCATTTTAGAAGCATATTTTTTTAAAAAGGGTTTCAAAGTAAAATCTATCAACTACCAAAACGGTTGCTGGATTTCTGTTTGGCTAGTCACTTCACTTCTCTTGATTTCGGCGGTGGAGGCAACATGTTTACTAGGCGGTCGGTATACATGCCGATCAGCTTTCAACATACAAGATTCTCAAGTCAGTATCTCGTTACATTAACAAGTGAAATTCAAGTACTTGATTTGACGTGTCAAGTGCTACGAAATCTGCTTCATGTAACGAATTAATGTAATCGCACTTATAAATTTGGTGACTACTTTCGCTCGCGAATCAATCTTCACAGCTGGCAAACGAATTGGAATGCTGACTTCACCTAGACCTCGCACTGCCACTTATACTGAAATCCAAATGGTATCGTAAATTCACGTAATACGAGAGCTCTCAACTCATGAACATCAAGAAACAATATCAGCTGTAGCGATGCAATGGCTATCTTTAATTGGATTTCTACATCAGCTCATGGAATCAGAGTGATTTATGTACGAGTAATTTTTAATTTAGTCCTTAATTTTTGTATCATTAGTTTGTAATTCACCCATTTTATTTTCAAGAATCAGTCTTTAGGTTATTTAGTATTTGTATCGTGTGTGTTTTTGTTTATTAATTTTTTATTAAATTATGGCGTTTTTTTTGTGGTCCGAAATATCATTGTACCCAGTTTATTCCGCTACCAGAAGCTTTTGTGGTGTCTCGTACGATCCATTATAAAGTAATCCATTATATAGGACATCCTTCAGTTTCTTTGACTTGTACAATTACAGTGTTCTTCAATTGTATGAATGCTATTATTTGTATTTTTCATTTGTTTACGAGCTCAGATCAAAACATAACCTGGTAAGACCAACCAAACATGACCTACAAGATCATTCCCGGATTCACAGTTTATTTTAACAATTTACATATCTTCCTCTAACCGTTATATTCCCCGTCTCTTCCTCGCGGAGTTTGGCGTTTTATCATCTTCCTCGAACTTTATTACATCTGTATGGTCATTCGAAATTTGGACTTAAACCCAAATCGTAGAGATATTCGAAACTTTCTATTTTGATGCTTCCTATACTTTAGTCTGCAAAGTGAAATGGATGAAAACTCTTTCATGTAAACTATCAAATGAATGAGTGTTGACATGATACTGGTCTACTACCATATTTGAATTGAAATAGTTATTACAACCTTGTTAGTATACTATACTTTATTAACATTCACAATGCTTTCTGTCAGGTGATTGTAGTATATAAAAAAGGTAATACTGAGTTATACGTAACAGTAGATTGTAGTTCATAAATACATACATTAATGAAATATAGTATACTAACAAGGTCGTAATAACTATATTCAGAGTCATGAAACTTTGCTCAGAGAAAATGTAACGTAAGAAGAAACATGGCCGGAAAGCACCGTGTTTATTAGGTTATTGCAAAGTACAAGCATTAAATAAGATTGTTACTACTCTCTTGACAATTCTGATTTATTTATTTATTGGCGCACACCAGCTGACTCGAAGTTGGAACAGGGCGTTTGTACAGTGTCACCAACGACTTTACTTCTCCATCGTCCATACGATTAATGATATGTGCACCTCGTGTAATGTTGGCACTACTTTCGGATTTCTTTAAACTTAAATCTATTACCAACCTCGGTCATCTGTTCTTTTTTGCATGGATCGTGTGGAACAAATATTTCCTCGTATCTTAGTTTATTGTATTATTAACTTGTATTTTTTTACAGCAAATAGTCGCTTTTCTGACTACTAATAAATCTTATTAGGATATATTTATTCTGTTTGTTTCGTTGTAGTTGGCAGCAATATTGCACTATTTTCAGTAAAGTTAAATGACTTTGGGTGTATTTCAATTCACGCGTGAGTTGAGTTTACCTTGACTGTTGTGGTGGACGTCGCTGACTTGGCGAACCCTCTCGAGTTGTTTGGACTCTTGCGCTTGTTGTTCATCTGGTTCAGTCCCAAACGCTGCATCGCCATTTTCGCAGCGGCATCCATGGAATTGATGAAGACGCACATGGCGCTGTAAGCGGCAGCGTATGCGGCGCGTCTTCCTCGGTTGGGTCGTAACACCCAGCGATCTTCGGCAGCTGAAGGCACGTACTGCTCAGCGCACACCGAGATGGGGTCACAAGCGCGTAACCCCGCGCACGGGTCCGTGGGTAGACGGCCGCGATGATCCATGGCGGTGGTAGGCACAGGTTTCTGCGTGAATTCGCAAAATATTTTGGTCTGTTAGGTTTGATGTGTCTGGTTTGGATTTGTTCCTTTTGTTTTGTAAAGAGGTTCAGTCAACGAGGCCTGTTCTTCCACCTAACGATGATTTGAGTGAAGGAATTAGAAGGGAGAGAATTTCGGTGCTGGGAAACTTATGTTACGGAACAAACATTGGGCTGCAATATATCTTCAAATTCCTAGATGTAAAGCAATATGCCCAAGCAAGGGATCGAACCCGTTCTCTCCCAGACAGCGGAATGATGGGTGCGAAGACCTACCTCTGTAAGTAACCTCTGTAGAGAGAACTGGTCGGAATCATTCGCGAATAGCAAAGAATGCCTGATGACCCCTCAAAATTGCATCGGATTGCATTCTACAACATTCTAGATCATTTTCCCATAAAAATCTACTTCCCACACAAAATAGAAACTTTTTTTTTTCAGATGAAACACGTCAAAGAGAGTGAAAATTACATTAAATTTTCCGTATAAAATTCAATCTTCAGAAACAATTTTTAGTTTTCCACAATCATTGTTTTAAAAGTCGTCGACCATTACTTATGTCTTAATTTGTGTATTATTTCATATTGTACAGCAAATTTTCGATCCATTGTATCAAATCTTTCAAACAAAATGAGTGTGCCAAAAGGAAAGAAAGAAAATTTCAGATCACTTCGCATCAACAGTACCAAACTCTTTTTTACTTTCGTATTATACAGAATGTATAAGGAAAGTATAGAAATTGATATAAAGTATTGAAAAATGTCTATATCTCTTCATATCTTTACGAATACGATCAAGGAGAGTCTATTGTCAATTTTTAAATTTATTTTTAAAATTTTATATACAAACATAGTTTTTGGAATAAGCCTATCTGCAAACCAATATTGCAACAGTGTATTCATATTTCTCAACTTTTTCAATCCATTAAAATTGTGTTGAGCTAATAGATTCTACTGATATTGAGGAGTTTTTTCACTTTCAATACACATACTTGGCGTAGTACAGGTAGTTACCAAATATAGGTAAATCCATACACTTCTTTAAATAATTATTTATTATAATAAACGCCCATTTTCATTCTATTCTCAAATTCATACATACGCTTCCAAAAAATCGTGAATAAAAAACTGTTTTCAATAAAAAAAAGACAAAAGTTAGAGAGATATAAATAAACTGGAGATTTTAATAAACATGTGACAATTTATTTCTTCGTCGCACATTTGAAATATTGTGAAATGGGGTCCAGATGAGTTTCAGACTCGCAAGAAAAAGTCTAAAAGATGGAGTGAAAAAAATCTTAAGGTTGATTGCTTTTGTCGATTGCCTACCTTTAGAGCTAAAACGAATTGATTCCATAAAGTTAATAAGTGATTTTATAAAATGGTATCATTCGAGAATAAATCACCTGACTAAAACTTTTAAAGTGATTCATTCTAGAACATTACACAGGACACACAAAATCGAAAGTATTAAAAATAATTTTCATATTATGGAAAAAGGCTGACTACAAACCATACGACGCAGTATTTCAACAGTTGTATCTCATATCTTAGTTAGCTCTCAAATCTTAAATCACTATTAGCTGACGTAATTTTGTGACATCGGAAACTGCGTACAGTTCAGTGTTTTTAGAGGCAGAAATCTAAATGCGGATCTTAACCTGAAGATCGGACGATAATTCATTACGATGAAGAGTTACGAACGACATGACCTTCCACACACATCATACGAAAAACAATGGAATAGATTGTAAAGAACACAAGTCACTCTAATTCAACTACTATTTAATGATGGAACAATGCGAATAAGTTACCTGAAGCTGCATTATAATTTCTTGATACTGTTCCAAAAGATCCTTTTGCAACAGAGGGGATAGAGTTCGATGTTGAGGTGGTGACATCACCGCGTTCCGGAGGGTCTTCAGGCACAGACTCCAAGTATCCCGTTGATTGCCTGTCGCCTTCTTCCAGATTTCGCGCAATCCCGAAATCAGCTCAGATCGGTAGAAGTATCCAGGATTTAGGTGCTCAAAAATCTAAATAAAAAATAAAAGCTCACTGAAGTTTCGACGTTTTTATGCAACAAGTTTACGAATAGACATTGATGTGAAAACTGAATATGATTGTTTTAATTCGAAGTGTTTCCGATAAAGATCTGAGCAACTAGGACTCACATGGAGTAGACATCCGCGATATTTTTTACTTCTGTGCGCAAAGCAAATGACCATACGACGCAGTATATATTCTTTTAAAGCAGATTGATGTCTCCTTGGAGTCCGTGCGAACGCTCAGGCATTATTAATAATCATATATCTCCGAGATTTCAACTACAGCCGTCCTCTTAGCAGTCAGGTCCTACCTCTCGAACTATGTCAACTCTAAGTATAATTACTAATTACGTTCCTGCTACTAGAAATCAAAGGGAAAAGACTTTTATCACGCTGGTTAAACCAACATTACATTTGAGAGACTATTTTTTCCGCGTAATAAATGAATGTCTCAAATCACTAACTGATTTTTTCTTTTATCCTGTTTTAATTTACGTCACTTCTCTCTGAAGTATGTGTTTCAAAATTAACATTTCCATAATTTTCAATAATGTTAAATAGTGTTATCAATCCGTTATTTACATCATGATTAACTCAGCAAAACCAATTACATTACAATTACAATTTTCACCACCAATGAAAATACCAATCACGCGCACGAATATCTGGCGACCCTACAGAGAATTTCAGCATAAAAGTTCTTCTCGGGAAAAAGAAAAGGACATTCGTCAATATTGAAAATTTATCTCACCTCCGGACCGACGAAAAGCGACCGGTAGGGTGGTGGCGTCGATGCAGGCCCAAAACGCATTTTGCGATACTCTAGGAACTGCAACTCATTGCGCGCGGCGCAAGCGTCCAGATAGTCGTGGATTTGCTGCGGCGTAGCATAACCGCGCGGCCACTCAGGTGCGATGGCCTAGACATACCAACATTATCTCATCTACAATATATATA